>NQMI01000013.1:297101-700848 GCA_002270565.1 Stenocarpella maydis
TCTGATGAATTTGTGCTATAGAATAGCATTCAGTTCAGCGTGTGTGTGTTTCGGCAGGGTCGCAGTATGGTGCTCTGAGGCGAATTGGGACGATTGACAATGGTCTGGACAACTTTGTATTGAATTAAGTTGGGCTTCTGTAAGCCCTCCTTATATACCCTCCGACGTCGTCTCACCCCTGGGCACGCTGCGGTCGGCTCTGGTGCAAATTTGCAAATGCCGGAAAATTCGCCCTTCCAACACACCATCTTTGGTTCCAAGCAGCCAGCCAACCATAGCCCTAGCAATGCCCAAATTAAGTACATACAAACTTCAGAAATCAGGCTATCCAATGCACTAAGTCATATACTTTTGGGTAAGAAATAAGGGTAATGCAGAGGTCTGAATTAAGGTGCAAATGCAGGCCAAAATAATCGACTCACGGCCACCAAACTCATCTTGCGTCACGCACGCACTGGGCGTACTTAGTGAAAATCGCCTGACTCGCAAGTCTAGGGTAACTCCTTGCTAGCAAGTCTAGGGTAACTCCTTACAAGAAGTCTAGGGTAACTCCTTGCAGGAAGTGCCAACGCCCTGCTGAGCGGTTCCGTTTAACAGTTATTAATCTTATTATTAAACTTTATTATTAAATTAATTATTATAATTAGTAATTAAGGTAAAGCTATATTTAATTTATCTTAAAATTAAGATATATTAACAGGGTTTTTAATTTAAAGAAAATCTGAGTGTTTATTTTTCTTAATTTAAAGAAAATCTAAGTAATTATTATTCTTAATTTAAGTAAATCCTTATTTAACTTATAGCTTATAGGTAAAGGAGTTATAAACCCTTATGATATATATTTTTTGAAATATTTAAATCCTTAAAGCTATATTTAAAGGTTTTAAAACTATTATTTCGAGATAATTTATATACTAATTACATTATATTATACTAAAGTTAATCAAATATACTTAAAAAGCTTTTATTATAAACCTAAACTATTATAAGATATTAAACCTTTTTTAGATATTAAGTTTTATAAATATTTAGTATAATAGTATAAAATAATACATTGAAAAATACAGTATAATAAATAATAAAAGAGAGTTTAAAGTTAATAATTAAAGAGTTATAAATAGTAATTACTTATATTATTTTAATAATGTAAGAGTATTGGTTTAATCTTATACTTAGGAATTTATTTCTTTTCTTTTTAATTATAATAAAGATCGAACTAGCTAAACGACAAGACTGCTAGTATAGTAATAATAGTATATATAGCATACTACGAGGCTACTACTACTGCAGTCAGTACTGCAGTAGCAACGGATGGCTGCTGACTAAGTTAGATGACTAAGCAGCCACCCTTTACTATATAGGGCCTAACTGGGCATATGGGCTATGCCACTACTTCTTAGGTAGACGAAATATATACAACTATTACTACTTATATTGCAATACGTGACCCAGCCAACACATAATGTATATACAGTTTAATAGGTAATAAGAGGAAAATTCATTATTGAGATATTTCTATTTTCCTATAGGCAGAGTGGGTACAAATGTATTTATATGCGTGCCTAGGTATGTAGCTCTGGGGGGTGGAATGGTGGGGAGGGGCTGGCATCTATAGCAGGGATATGTATTATATCGCTCTTTATTGCAACAACACCACGGTTTCTTCTTGGCATTGCAGTAAGTAAACGCATCACCAGCACTCTGGGACCTCGCAAAGAAGTAATCTATGGCTGCGAGCATGTGGAAGCACGACATATATGCCTTTCTCGAGCACTCATCCTGCGCCATCAACTGCCGCCTAGGAGCAGAGAATTCATGATAACTTTCCGTAGTTCTTCCCACGGTCCTCCATTTCTCTCTCCCGTTACGACCTCAGTGTCTGTTGTAAAGCCCCTTATTGTGAAGCCAAGGTCTTGACCTCCATGTCAAATTGTGCGGTGCCGTGAGGTTGTTGATAAACTTGCAGGTCTCTTGTGTTCCCACTCTCACCCGCTTACCGGAAACACGTCCTCACTTCGAACCATTCCGGAATTCCATTCCTAGAAATTGACCGGCTGCAAAGCCCACCATGCTTCTCTCCCTTGTGATCAGTCTTGTTGTCATAGCGGGGATTGCGCGCGGCTATTTGGCCCGGAGAGGCATTGGATTGAATCCATTTCAACCGGCGTGCCTCTTATGTAAAGCGGCGGGTAAGCTTAAGTTGTAGTGTCCTTAATTTGTGCAAAACCGTGCTGAGGTTAGCCCCATGGCAGCTAGCTCGTGTTTCTTGCCCAGTAGCTCACTCCAGGCTCAGAGCCCCGTCGGGTTCCCCGTCAATAATTCAAAGTGGAGGCGTGAGTGCACCATCAGACCCGCGAAATTTTGAGGCATTTCTCGATGCGAAACCAACACTTAGCCAGCCACAAGTCTTCCATGGGCGCTTACGGGCACGCCTGGAGAGCATTGTGAGGCAGGTACCACGATGTGTATAACATTGGACGTAGCGGACGGGGTTGGAGTGTCCGCCTAAAGCCTGACAGACCACAATACCTGTTGTCGATCTGGAAACGGATCGACAGAGGACCTGAGTAAGGTGCCCGTCAGGTGGTTCGCATTGACGACTGGTGGAAATTCCAGTGGGACGTGGGTTGTGAAGCTAGAGCATGAAGCCATTGATAGGTCAACTGTCAATTGGAAACGTCTTCAGAGGATCTTGCATGGATCTTGCATGCATCATGTTCAGCCTGGATGTGCTTGGCAGCGGATCTTCAGCAGGGGGTGTCGGTTTTCTACCGACCACCGCCCCACCGCTGTCATTAATTTAGAGTAAATATCAAACTGGCCTTCAATGAAAGGCGCGGCTTGGCGTTCTTGGCACCTCCTGATATGGACACAACGGAGCAGCACTCTGAAGTGTATGACCCACCCAACCCAAAGATAGGCCATGCTGTGGAGGAACTCGAGGCCACGAGGATAGCACCATCCTTCCGCCCCTCCCCCAGCAATTGGTTCTCGAAGCCCTCCCAGCCGGTCTTATTGGTGGGATTTATGAGCCTGGCTGCCCCATCAGGCGTTAGACTACCGCGGGAACGGGTGCAACATGCCCCTTTGGCCCATCGAACGACAAACGAACTTAGAACATTATCACGACCAAACCAAACGAGCAGGCTTTGTGACGTACCTCGCAAGATGGGGCGTGATAGTTATAATGGGCAGGAACTTCCCATGGCTCACCTGTGTTTTGGTCTTTTCTCTCTCATCATCATCCTCAGGATTGCTCCATACTCTCTTTCATAGAATCCCGATTCCAAGTCCCAGCCCTCAGGTTCAGTGGCTCTGTTCAGTTTCATTCTTTCGACTGAGCAAGTTCTCACGAATCATCAACCACACAAATCACTCTCAACCAACCTCTCCCCGACTCTCGCGAAACACATTTCAAGATGAAGGCCTCTATCGTCGCTTTTCTTCTGACCGCCATGGGCGCTCTGGCCGCTCCTACGCCGTGCGCCGAGCCCGCCGACACCGCCGCGTCTGTGGTCAAAGCTGCCGCCGCCGCCTCCGGCACCCTCACGGCTCTCATCGAGAAGAAGGGCAAGATCTACTACGGAAACATTGCCGACCCGGGCACCCTGGGTAACAGCCAGAACACCCAGGTGCTCAAGGCCAACTTCGGCCAGCTGACCCCTGAGAACTCGATGAAGTGGGATGCCACCGAGTCCACGAGGGGCAAGTTCAACTTCCAGGGCTCTGACCAGCTCGTCAACTTCGCCACCCAGAACGGCATGAGCATCCGCGGCCACACCCTCGTGTGGCACAGCCAGCTGCCCCAGTGGGTCCAGTCCATCACCGACAAGGCGACCCTCACCAAGGTCATCCAGGACCACGTCACGGGCGTCATGACGCAGTACAAGGGCAAGGTCCGCGCCTGGGACGTGGTCAACGAGATATTCAACGAGGACGGCAGCCTGCGCCAGTCCGTCTTCTCCAATGTCCTGGGCGAGGAGTTTGTCTCCATCGCCTTCAAGGCCGCCCGCGCCGCCGACCCCAACGCCAAGCTCTACATCAACGACTACAACCTCGACTCGGCCAACGCCGCCAAGGTGACCAACGGCATGGTCGCCCACGTCAAGAAGTGGCTCGCCGCCGGCGTTCCCATCGACGGCATCGGGTCGCAGACCCACCTGAGCGGCGGCATGGCCGGCAACATCGAGGGCGCCCTCAAGGCCCTCGCCTCTTCCGGCGTCAAGGAGGTCGCCATCACCGAGCTCGATATCAAGAACGCCCCTGCCGCCGACTACAGCACCGTCACTAAGGCTTGCCTCAATGTCCCGCAGTGCGTTGGCATTACCGTGTGGGGCGTCTCCGACAAGGACTCGTGGCGCAAGGGAGACAACCCCCTGCTGTTCGACGCGAACTTCCAGCCCAAGCCCGCCTACACCGCCGTCAAGCAGGCCCTTTCTTAAGTGACCCGTGGGGGGTGGTTACGTCGGATTTTTCTGGAAAATATACTGCAGGGTTTTTATTAGGACCTGCATATGGTTCAAGAGGGTGCAAGCTGTCCTCAGAGTGTATTATAGTTATTCTCTTCAAAGTATATAGAATTCCTGGACTGGTTCTGTCACTAGCATATAGCTGTAAATATTATTTTTGTTGGCTATTTTGCATTATTACGTTCATTATATATGAATAAGGGCGGTCCACGTTTGTGGCGTTAAGCAAAGCATTGCATCAATGTTGGTGGGCGTGTAAATTAACTCTTTCAATTTAGTAATCGTGGTAGCAAGGCATTCTGTTGCATCCGTATACTACATCTACACAGAGCTATAAATAATCGAATGCATGGATCTGCGAGGGTGTTTAAGTCATGCTGAAGAAGCTTAAATATATAGCTTGCAGATTTTTAATGTAATAATTTAGTAGTAATGATAGTAGCAGCAAGCTAGGGTGTGCAGGGGGTTTACATACAACTAATTTGCAGGTGTAACTATGATTTCCGTTCATCTACTTAAGTACGTACCTAGGTATGTAAGACATGTCTGATTCCAGAAGCTGGCATCCACCCTTGTAATATAAATCACCAAATACCATGTCAAGTATTTAACTGGCGCACATGCCAATATGTCACGTCCGGGGAACAATGGTTGGCTCTGTTCCGATTCACACCTCTCACGTAGGCGAGCAAAAGAGATGCGAATGCTAAAAACGTCAGGGCTACTACTAATCCTTCATATCCAATTTACCTCAGGCTATTAATGTATCCATACAAGTTGTCTACAGCTGCCGTAGCTGATGCACGTTGCGCATCTTCGGTAGCCGCTCCAATATGTGGCGTGCTGACAACGTTAGGAAGTTTCCACATCTCCCCATACTTGTCAGTTGTTGGTGGCTCCTGTGTATGCGCATCCAACCCCGCGCCCCAGATCAGGCCCTCTGATAAAGCACGCTCCAAGTCACTCTCGTCCACGATCCCCCCACGAGCCGCGTTGAGCAGGATAGCTGTCTTTTTCATGCGGTGTAAATCCTTGTACGAGATCATCCCCCTCGTTTCTGATGTCAACGGAGCGTGGATGGTCAGGATGTCGACATTTGCGAGCATGTCAGTGTACGACTGAACCCGAGTGTGTTCAAAATCAGCCCAGTGATCAGCTGGCACATAGGGATCATAGGCCACGATGGGTGCATCGAGTGCCCCCCGGAACATGTTCGCCACCTTGCGTCCGATGTTTCCCATCCCTATAATCCCAACAGTCTTGCCATGCAGTGTGATCCCATTGCATAACTCCTTACGCACTGGCTCTTTCATCTGGCGCATGACAATAGAGGGTATCTGGCGAGCAACAGAGATGGCAAGCCCCATGACAAGCTCGGCAACAGCCTGCGCGTTGGCGCCAGGGGTGTTGAGGATCTTGATGCCCCTTGAGGCGCAGGCCTCTTGGTCGATATTGTCAATCCCAACGCCCTGTTTCCCGATGCCAACGAGATTTGGGCACTTCTCTATATCGTCTTTCCTCAGGTAAGAACTTCGGATGAGGACTGCTCGGGCTTTCTGCTGCCAGCCCGAGAACTCCGGGTCGGTGTGGAGGACCACATTAAACAGTGTCCTCGCGCGTTCGATGGCTTTGGGGTGCAACGGCTCCAGCACATAAACCGTGGGTTTGTGGTTTTGCTCCGCGGGAGGAGAACTCGTAGCCTCTTGGTCGATGAGGATAGCGGGTGCCATGATTCCAACACTTGCCAGTGGTGTCTGAACGAACAACGGTAAAGCTGAACAATGGAGGCGTCCGGCTGCAAATACGCAAGCAGCCACGACAGATTGAATTAGACAATCAATTTGTATTCAGGAGTTTGAGTGTCTGGCAAACGCACGTTATTTCTGGTAAATGCCCGTTATGTCGGCGCCGGCCCGCGGCCTTCGGATAAGCTCCACAGGGCTGCGGCGGACAACCGTCCGATGCCACGAGGATCTTCGGATCCATTGTCTCCGCCCGTCCCCCCATCAGCATATCTACGTGCACATCTCAGGGGTTTAATCGTTTACTGCCGAGAGAGGGAGCGTGTGTGTTGCTCCTGGCTGCCAATATCGCTCCCGCATCTGACTCTACATCTGCTGGTATGGCCTCGGGGAATCTCGTGCCGCCTGCGGCATGGGACTGTCATGTCCACTGCTTCGACCCAGATGAGTTCCCATTCAAGTTGTCACGGACATATACGCCTGAGCCTGCTACACGGGAACAGATGCTCCAAAACGTTCTCACGGAATGCATAGTACTGGTACAAGCCAGCATTGAGGACGGACCTTCAAGCCTGGTCCGGCAACTCACCGCGGCCTACCCTGGAAAGGTGCTGAGGGGCATCATCCTGGTCGATGCGCTTTCGGAAGAACGCCTCCAGCCAGGTCCGGAGCTCTCCCGCATGCACGAGGCGGGGGTGCGGTGTATCCGCGTGCATGGGTCCCGTGGGGGCTCCGGGGGCGACCTGGAGTGGGCGCACGACCAGCTGCTCCGAGCCGCGCGTCTGTACCCGGCGAAGCACCTCGGTTGGACGGTTTCGGCCCAGTTCAGCCTGAGCACATGGGCTGGTCTTGCAGATCGCTTGCTTGTGAGTGAGTGTGGTGGCGACAGTGCGAATGGCGATCGGGGGCTTGGTACAGTCAAGATCCTGGCAGACCACAACGCATGCGCGGCGTCAGAAGACATTGGAGGTCCTGTCCTCGGCACCGTGGTTGACCTCTTGCGGAAGTCTTCAAGATTCTTCGTCAAACTGGGCGCCTTTTACCGGCGGGAGCCCCTAGACATACGTCGCATGCGGCCTATCGTCGAGCTCTTTTCCTCAGCGTGCCCCGACCGTCTCTTGTGGGGGAGCGACTGGCCCCATGTCGATACCACTCGAAAAGGCACCGGCCCTACACCACATTTGCGCGGGGTACACGCAGCCGAAGAGCTGCGATTACTCGAGTCGTGGCTGCCAGCCGAGACGTTTGCCAAGATGTTGGTGGAAAATCCCGCCCGAGTGTTCGGCTGAGGTCCTACGTCCTCGGGGATTATCCGGTGGTGGTGTCATCAGCAGCCCAAGCTTTGATCTTTGGTCTGAACGCAAGAGTTGACAGATCCGGGGAAGGCGAGGCGGGGGGTGTAAAATCTGGGGTAAACCGGGGTACGGCATGCATGTTACATGGCATGTAGTGTAAGCCTATTAGGTATATTACCATTGTCGTCCACAGCAGCGCACCAGGATCGTTGCATACAATTTGTCTCCATTCATCGTTGGGATCATCCAAAAGGCACTTCCTCAATCGCCGCTTTAGGAGACCAGCAACATGACTGGTCAACACGCAGAGACCAACACGACCCACCCAGAAGGCTGCTTGACCAAGCACGCTATGGTGGATCAGCCGGGCGAGATCATGGTCGAAACCATCGATGCAAACAATGCGGTGAAGCCGAGCATCATGTCTACGTATCGGTCGTATGAACCGGCTTTCTCGAAGGAAACCGAGAAAAGACTGATTCGGATGATAGACACGCGGCTTCTACCACTCATTGTAACCATTTATATCTTTAATTATCTGGACCGGAACTCTATCACTCAGGCACGACTGTATGGCCTTCAGGAAGACACCAAAGTAACGGGGGCGACATACAATACGGCCATCTCCATCTTCTCAGCCGGCTATATTGCCATGCAGCTGCCTTCAACCTTGATACTGACCCGGGTCCGCCCCCATAGGTTTTTAGTATGTGGTTTCCATTCCCTGCGGCTTTGATAGGTGTTCGGGATCAAGCGGACGGCTGACGCGTTGCCCTTGATTGGCCTTCTTCACAGCCTGGATATATCATTATCTGGGCTGTAGTCAGCGGGTGCACGGCTGCAACCTCAAGTCCAGCCGGCCTCTTGACTGTCAGATTCGTGCTCGGTCTTGTGGAAGCCCCGTTCTTCCCCGGTGCGGTGTACTACTTGAGCTGTTGGTACACCAAACGTGAGCTCGGGGTCCGCATGGCCATGCTTGTCTCCGGTCTGCTCCTGTCAAATGCATTTGCAGGACTGATATCTGCCGGGATTCTATCAGGTGTAAGCAGCTTCTTCAGTCATGTTCTGTCCGCTTCGGAATGAGGAATTCTCTCCTGGGGCCCACGTCTCAAATATCATGGCCACAAAATGGCCCGATCAACGCTGTTTAAAAAGTCAAACTACTTCCATGGTTCTTTGAAAGCTAACTCTCAATCCTGCAGATGTCGGGCGTGGGCAGCCTGGCAGCTTGGAGGTGGCTGTTCATCTTGGAAGGTATCGCTACGGTCATAGTGGGTGTGATTGCCTTTTTCGTCCTGCCAGATTACCCTAGCACGACGGTTTGGCTCAGCGAGGAGGAGAAGATCGTCGCACAAGGCCGCCTGGCAGCGGATGCCGGCAGCGAAGAGGTTCTGACAGCTGGTGAGGAACAGTCATCCATATGGAATGGCCTGACATGGGCACTCAAGGACTACCGCGTGTGGCTCTTCGCTTGCATGCAGATGTCTGTAACGGCGTCTATTTCATTTTCCCACTACTTCCCAACTCTCATCCAAGACTTGGGATTCCGAAACAACACAACCACACTGCTCCTGACGTCACCCCCATATCTCTTCGCATTCATCTGGGCACTCGGCTTTGCCTGGCATGCCGATAGAAGGCAGAAGCGCTCTCCCTACGCATCGATGTCAGCCATCACCGCCATCATCTCAACTATTGTCACCATTGTCCTCTCTAACCAGCACTGGGCGCGCTATGCCATGACCTTCTTCATCTGCTCAGGAACGTATGGCATCTATACCACGACTTACACCTGGTTGTCATCTACAATTGTCAGTCCTCCGGAAAAGCGTGCCGCCGCAATTGGCGTTGCAAATATACTTGCCAACTCCGCCTCCTTGTTTGCCAACTATTTTTGGCTCGATAAGTACGAGCCATACTTCAGGGAGTCTTGGGCGTGCATCCTTGCTTTTGAAGTGCTCTGTTTTGCCTGTATTTTAACATTGCGCCAGGTGCTAAAGCGGTCTAATGCCAAATTCGACAAGCTTTCAGAAGAAATGGAAGGATGCCGCGAGGCCGAGATCAGGCAGCTAGATGAAATCTCGCAAAGAGCTGTAGTTAATGGTTTCCGATATATAACTTAGCAGTTAGGCATGAGGGCATGAGTACCTAGGTATATAGGTAGCACAATCTTCACTGAAATCATAATATCATTCTTGTCCTCTTTTTTTTGAAAATAATGAGCTACAATTGTTACTTTATTTTTTAGGCTCATTCTCGACTAATTCGGCACTCGAGCCAACCAGTTCACTTTAAAACCCCCCTCTCCAACAGGTCACACCCCTTCATCCTTGCTGTGGAATTTCACCACAACATCCGCGCCACATGGTCATCGCTCGGCATTCCCAACTCATCCGATAACTTGCTGCGAGTGCTCGACCTGCCAGCTGCACCAATCTGGCTCCAAAGGGTCCGCCAGACATGGGTCAAGTTGTCCATCACATATCCGAGCAAGCCTTCATCGAGGAACTACTTCGGGTCGAAGCTCCCCTCCGCTACCATCCTGCTGTATGCACGATTTTGAAACACCTGTACCGCCGCTTTCCAACAAATTCCTTGATGCTGGATCTGGTACTTTTTTTTTTGCAATCAGCATCTCTAAGGCAAAACTCCTGTAACCGCACACCAACGGTTTATACTATGTAGCACTACTGGTAGGGGAATGTCCGAAATCCCAGCATCTTTAAATACCCCATACACTTCTTCAGCTTATCCTTAATCCAGTATATTCCTCTAGAATTTCTCCAAGACAGCCTTGGGTCATCACTTTAGAGTCCTCACATGTCTATTACTATTTCCCTTCATAATAGAGATATGGAATAAAGGCAACCCATGCCCAACACATGAATTCGCTTGCCTCAGTGGCATCTAGGTAGCTTACCGGGCTATACAGTAATTATACTCTTTCCATGCGCCTTAAGTAGGTAAGTTAAATAATGAAAGGCGAGAAATCATAAGTAAGCTTCCATAGCCACTCAAGAGGATAATGCAACTATACAAGATGGCTATCATTTGCATGACTAGCTCCCAGGCTGCGTAGAAGGCACCCACATCAACGTCGGCAGGGCACTATTTATGGGACCTATTTCAACTAAATGGACCTGCTCTCATGGTAGGAGAATGGGCTGATATGGCAGTTAGCGTCTCTTACATTTGGATGCAATACAGGATATCTTCGATATCTCTGGGCGCCATGTCATGACCATGTGTGCGTACGCGTACCTCCCACACGTCTATATGGAATTGGCAGGACACAGCTCAACTTAGCAGCTCAAGCCCTTAAATAGCTTTATTCACAGCTACAGTTACAGGAGATTCACAACGCCAGCGTCGGTGCAGCTACTGCTCCTTTGCAATGCCACTCAACCTTCTGAATACAGCCTTCAAGGCTGTCCGTTATGTACAATGTCTTGTGATCTGGACCGCCAAAACAGCAGTTGGTGAGACTCACCCCTCCTGTCCCACTGACTATATGAGCCTTTGGTACTCCGCCTATTGCATGTTAACTACCTTCACTTGATTCTCAATGTGGGGTGACAGGGACCTGGCGCTTCCCCCATAAGCGCAGTTGCCACGCCGTAGACGAAGAAGATTACAACTTACTCGGATCCACGACAAAGACAGAACCAAGGCTCGGGTGACAGATGAACAAGTTCCCTTCTTCATCCAGAGCCAGGCCATCTGGGCCGGCCGTCCCGAATGATTGGAAAAACACGCCGGCCTTAGTGGTGGTCCCATCTTCATGAAGTGGCAGGCGCCAGACCTGATTGGATCTTGTCATGGCCACGAAGAGGACTTTCTCGTCGCGGGAGAGGACCAGCCCGTTGGGGGAGACGCCGTTGTCCACCAGCTGGTCAAGCTTACCGCTTGGGCTTATGCGGTATACCTTGCCAGTCTGGTCGGTCATGCCGGTCTGACCTTGATCGGTGAAGTATATATTACCCTTCGAATCGATGATGAGGTCGTTGGGTCCTTTGAACCGTTCAAGGTGGCGGCGTGCCATATATGGTTTAGTCGAACCAATCGAAGGGTCGCAGATTAGGATGCCCTTTTGTAGCAAAAGCAGTCAGTACGCGTGACGGCATGTGAATTGATGGCCACTTGTTACTCCGCGCCCATCTCCCGAACGCTTGGAGCACTGGATCCCAACACATGTACCTGTTTGTAGTCCGCCACCAGCAATTGCCCGTCAGATGTCGCAGCGAGTCCGTTGGGTTCCCCGTCCCACGTCGCGCAGACTTTGACTTCTTTATTACGATCAATCTTGAGGATGCGGCCGTAGGGCACATCGACAACAAACAGATTACCTGCGCTGTCCGCCACGGGCCCTTCTAGGAAAATCCCCTGGAATGGTCGGGTGAAACCACCTCGCCACTCAGAGTCCTGACCTATGCACCTCACGTGGTCTGGGATCCGCAGGTAGAGCTCCGCCCGGATGACCGGAGGAGGTCTGAAGAAATTCATCTTGGTAGAAGGGCTTTCACAGAACTTGAGAGGTTGGAAGCAAGGCTTACTATGGGCAAGTCAGCTGACTCCACAGGAGAATTGTCCCTTTCACCAACCCTCTGCGCACTCGGGACCTCGACGAGTGATTCGTATACTGATAGGGCATCTCAAAACAGATCTGCTTGTTTATTAACCACGCCAAGCCATTGCCCATCCCGCTCTTGTGAACCACATGTGCAGCTAAGCTGAGTTCTGTAGCGACGGGAATACTTCCGAAGCGTCGGGGTGAGTCCGAGAGGGGTTGGTGGGTTCGGGAAACCGTGGCCAGGGTGACACCGACCTGGTCCATCATTGCGGAGTTCATGGGGCGAACAATCAAGAATGGAATAGAAGGGCTGGCATGCCAAGGTCTGAATGGTTCAGCTGGGCACTGGCGTCTTCCTAGTGTCTGCTGCCTTGGTATTTTACAATCAGAGGGCAGATCCCACCTTTTAAAACTCGAGACAAGCCTTTTCTAGGAGACTGCGATCATCCAGTGACGGCCTAGGAACAGACATGGCTAAAAGCTCCTTGGTCTCCGCAACTCGAGCGGCCCTCAAGGAGAGTCCTCGCGAGATATTCAATTGGTGGTTACTGTTCAACACGTGTGTATGGAGCTTCTCAGGTGTTGCGAAGGGGTTCGATGAAGGTACGCCCTTTCCCAGGATACCCAAATTTCCAAATTCTACTTTCCGGTCCGATGTCCAACCCGGCGCGTAGGTATTTGACAAGGCTGGACTAAAACCAAAAATAGGCAATATTGCGTCAGTTGTTGTCATGGGGTCCTTCATGAGGAGGTTCGGCCTGGACACGCTCTCTGCTGCTGACTATGCCAACACCAAAGGTTGGATAGTGTCCATTGCCACCGCCGGCGCTGTGTTTGGGTGTCTGGCCTGCAGCTGGCTGACGCAGAGGCTGGGGCGGAAGTGGACAATGCAGATTTTCACCGTCATATACATGGCCGGTATTCTCGGTCAGACCTTTTCCGGTGGCCATCTTGCAGGCTTATATATTTCTCGCATTGTTTCTGGGTTTGGAATCGGTGGGACAACCGTGCTCCCTTCGATATACATCTCTGAGGTAACTTGGCCCGCAAGAATTTCCCACTACACGATGGTTTAAGGTTGCTAATTTCTATTTATCTACTACCCGAATAGATATCGCCTGCCCCGATTCGCGGACTACTCACCCTTCAATATGCTTGCTGCCAACAACTCGGCGTCGTCTTCGGCTTCTTCTTCAACTACGGCATCACGCGACACCACCCAAATACTCAGCTACAATGGCAGTTGCCAACATGCCTTCAGCTTGTGCCTGCTGTTATCTGGGGGCTTGGAATGTTCTTCTGTCCCGAGTCTCCGCGGTTTCTACTGGCACGTAACAAGCCCAACGAGGCATTGAGGGTCCTGGCGGGTTTGAGGGGCCTCCCCGAAGACCATCCCTACGTCCAGGCCGAGTTCAACGGAACAGCGCAGCAACTGAACCACGAGATCGAGGCAGTGGCGGGGGCTTCTCAGCTTGACCTCCTCAGGGAGACATTCGGCCCTATTGAGAACCGTCGTCGCTTCATGCTCATGTTCATGGCGCATCTTTTCGCCCAGTGGTCCGGCGCGAACGCAATCACACAGTACAGTCCCACAATATTTGGCTACCTGGGCATGAACGGCGATCAGGAGAAGTTCCTCGCCACTGGCCTGTATGGAATTGTCAAATTCGTCTCCACGTTTCTGGTAGCCGTTTTTGTCATCGACTTCATCGGACGACGGCGATCACTGATGGCCGGGATTTCGCTACAGATAATCACCCTCATATTTGTCGGCGCCTACCTGGGTGTTACCAACGGTTACAGCGCCTCTGACATCTCCAGTAGCCCATCCGCATCGGCTGCAAGCGTGGCATCGATAGTGGCCATATACCTCCACGCGGTGGCTTGGTCAATGGGCTGGTTTTCCATCCCGTACCTGGTGTCTGCCGAGGTGTTCCCTGTGCGGATCCGCGGGCTCTGTGTGTCAATCCTCATGGCAGCCCACTGGGCTTTTTACTTCGCGTGCTCTCGGGCCATGCCGTCGCTGCTCGTTGCTACGGATCGATATGGCGCCTTCGCATTCTTTGCGTCCATCTGTACCCTCTCGCTCACATATGTATTCTTTGCGATGCCTGATACCTCGGGTCGCTCACTTGAATCCATGGACAAGTTGTTCCAAAGGCCTTGGTACACTGTCTTCAGGGTTGCATACCCGAGCCCGGAGGACCTTGCCGCGTCGCAGTACTCCCAACGTGGTTATGACTCGAAAGATCCTGAGGGCGATACGGAAAAGCCTGACTACAAGGTCGACCACGTTGAATCTGCATCTTAAGGTCACGCATTCTGGGTTCGTTATGCCACCTGCTGATGTTGAATCGATCCAATCGGCGAGCCCTCCCAATTTAAGGGGCTTATACAGCGGGTTAAACGTCTATCAACAAGCAGTTTATGAGGAATTGAAGCATACGAATCAATTGAGAGCCATTCTGGCTTAAACCCAACGTTCAATATCACTGTCCCACCGGTGCTACGTACAGCTATGCGAAAAGCCAAAAGTTTGGCCTCGCTGTAACGCCATGCCAGTGACGGTGTCGGTAAACTAATTTTCCCCCCACTATTTGATTTTTGAACGCCGGCATCATCTTTGCGCCTGGCCTGCCGTCTGCTCCTGAAGCGTGTGACAGATCAATGATGTGATTCGTCTGGGCACGATATCCGGCAAATTGAACAAAAACTAGCAAATTGGTGAGCCCAAGGCAAGAAAAGACAGACTCGTGCCAGTCAGCGGTCAGCGACAGGTTGGCCATGCTCACATAATTCATGTCCTCTGGGCGATCTTTCTCGGATACAGCGGCAGAATAGTCCCGCAGAGCCTTTCTAAAGACCTTGACAGCCCCAAAGCGAACTTCGATCCCGGCGATAAGCGTACAGCATTTGTTGACCATGTCGCTGGTCACGTCAAGCCACGGTCGCTGCATGCTATCAAGGCCACCTGCCGACCAGCTACGACGGGCTCTCAGAGCTCTTCGCTGCTCAATGCAGATACAAAATACGCCTGAGATGAAGATGTCGTACGCGTCGACAAATGATCCGACGAAATGTTGCTGATCTGATCGGTCATAGAGCAGGTCAATAAACCTCTTACAGGACGAGCTTATGTCCTGTTCGATACTCATGCTGTCGAATATGGACGATGAATTTACTTGGTGTTCCTCAGGAACTCCAAGGGCCCCCTGACAAATGAATGTCAGCGAGCGGGACATATATTGCTCCAACCGCACTGATACTCGTAAGTCATCGCCCGCAGAAAGCCCGGAGAGTTTAGGTCGGTACTCTCGAACATGTTGGAGGTTGCTATAATGATATACGACAGGCCGAGCTTGATTTCTCCGGATGTTAGACAGGATTCTCGCCTGCATCAATATATAAATGCTTAGTGGATGACAGTCGCCCCGGGATTTGGACAAAGTCGACAAGTCAGGTGGCTATGGGACCAACTGTCAGTCAAATATCCGTCTTGTAAACAGCCATGCAAGCCGCACCGCCAACCCCGCTGAGGCCACGCACACATGCACACGTACATGTACAGATATATCGTCGTCTTGAATTAGAAACGGTCTGTCCATTGCTGCGTTCAAGGATCTTGAGCAGGTCAGATTATCGGCGGAGTTCTCAGGCTCAGGAAGGCGGCATGATCGGCGCGCATGGGAGGGAAGCGGTACCTGTCGAGCGAATAAATGGTCCAAAACAAACACCTTCGAGTAGCCATGTCTGCTTCTGACCATATAGCGGTATGCATATGTTGCTCTGGATCGCAGTTGAGGCCTAAGAATATGCATTGCTTGATGGTCAAGCCCAATAGTTGCCACGCGGAACCGCCAGAAGGGGTGTAGGTTGCATAGATAGTGAAGAGGACGAGGCACGCGACGGGGATGAGGGTGTTGCCAGCCTGCAGGAGGGAGTCGAACAGGTCCAACGAGGCGCTATGGAGCTTTGTCCGGAATGTTTCCAGGCGCGGCGATTCTGGCGACAATAGTGTTCCAATACAAACAGCCATATAGGCGTTGAACCTGTCAGCATCTGAGGGCAGATCAGCCCGGCATTGTGTGTCATTCTGAGCGCCCACGACAAGTTTGTACTTTGTTTCCAGGTCATTACGGTCGAAATACGGATAAAGTAGAGCGATCTCGTCAAGAAACAAGGCCAGGAAGCTCTCTGTAGCGTCTCGATTCAGTTGAAATTGCTCCATTCCCTCTCCCGACGGCATCGTCACCAGAGCGGAAAGGGATGGGTCTGGCCCGGCCGGGTGAGCAGGGTTGGTGCCGTCCAATGCAATGGCAGCCCTCACAAGATTCCCAGTGCTGATTCTCTGGGGGATGTTTCCAAATCCGTCCCCACGAGGTTCTGCCATTGCGTCCATAGAGAGGAAGCTGATGCCGTTCATGGACGCCCGGAGCGAAGCGTCCCTGTCACCGCCATTGTTCACAGGCGCGCATTGTGTATTAGTACCCGGTTGGGCCTGGATCTGCTGAACTGAGGAAATACCATCATCCTCCTCATCTAGCTGACTTGACAGTGAAATCGCCGTGTCAGAATCCTCGGGTCCTTGTCGAGGTGGCCTGGTGGCAGGTGTGTTGCTAGCACCTCGGGCATGGGACGAGGACGCAGAGGCTAGGCTCTCTCTGCGAGCACGTTTGCGGGGGGGCTTGCTTACTCCCGCTTGCTCGATAACACTCTTTAGGGATTCGAGATATCTATAGTGAATTTTTGCATGGTCAGAGAAGTATTGTGAAGCAGCGCACGAGTCAGAGCAGTGGGATGACTGACCCTCTCAAAGTGGCGTTTGTCAGGGCACTGCTTTCCTCGGCGCCGGAAGCCCCATCGAATGCGAATTTAATGGAGCGCTGTGTGCACTCAATACCTAGACTGGCACAAGCAGAGCATGATGGCAGCAACCTGTCGCACTACACATAGCCAACCCACAGAACAGTTCGTCAGCCCTTCTTGTCGCCAACAACATTTGGAATGACATGGGACTACGGGAGTAATGAAGGTCCAGAGTAGGAGAATGAGGGACTGCAATGGCCCTGACCCGTTGTTTCCGCTTCCAACATCTTTCACAGGCTTGTGTCCTAGCTGGGTAAGACCCCCGGTCGCTCCCTGGTGACGGCTCCATGCTTGCCGGGTTGCCCTCAACGACTTGAATAAACAAGATTTGACAGGCTGAATGGTTTTGGATGATCGAATGTGACCAAGCACGGGAATAGGCGGGGTTACATGAACCCGGAGGCTCGCACAGCTGGAGGATGGTCCCAACAATGTTCCCTGTTTTATTTTTCTTTTCCTTTTTTTTTTGGCAGGATGGCGTTGTGTACCAGCATTTAGTGCCTGTTGTGGAGATGATGTCGGACAAACACCGAGCGAGCTCTTAGTCCCACGTGCCATCTTTGCGGGGTAATACGGGGTAATCGATTGCGGGGATGAGGCTGAACTTAATCATGAGGCTAATCATCTTTTCTATGGGCGAATTGAATTACGGCGGCTATGCGAAATCACTTGCCCGGTATCATCATAACAGCAGTCCAGTGCTAAGGTGACACTCTGTGAGCAGTCAATCGGGGAACACGTGTTTCTACATGGTCAAATCCAGTGGTCACTCATTTCTCAGCCCAGTGTCTAACTCCACAACTCAAGTGGCCCATGCAAATGGCGCTCCCACGGCTGCCTGCTTGTCAGACCTGCCACCAACGAAAGATTAAGGTGAGTCGACTTAGTCATTCTTCAATGCGAGGGATTAGACAACCAGACAGGCCCTCTTCTCTGACCATGTTTCTCTGTGCCAAGTGTGACAGCGGCCGGCCGAGATGCAGGCCCTGTACTCGAAATGCTCTGGAATGCGTGCAGATGCTTTCGATTCCCAACAGTGCGAAGGGAACTTCCGATGGCAGCATCACGAGGGGGTGAGTCAAGCTAATAAGAGACCCGGGCTTAACGTCCTGTCTGTCTCCATCATTTGTCCGGAGCACTTGAGTATCGCAACCACGCCCCCGGGCCTCCTAATTGAGTTACATTCACTTCATTCCACGGGCTATATCCCAGGCGATGATACCCGACGTGTGGTTACTGTCAACATTGAATAAAGTGACCTGCAGCTACTAACCAGTCCTCTGTATCTGAAGGTACTTGGATGCTCTAGAGCAGAAAGCCCGAGCTGCTGCATCAAAGTCACAGAGGCCACCTGATCCCCAGCTGAGACAAGAACTGCCGCTTTCTGCAGAAGCCGACAGCATTTTTGTGGAGCCCAGCCTGGCTGACCCCGAGGCAAGGGCGGCTTCAGCCTTTCCGAAGACGCATACGGGCCCTGCTGTCGTCGATGGGGGCGGATATAGGTAAGAACATGATACCAGACGTGTATAGCACGACGCTGATCAGTCGGCCGCTCTCTTACTCAGGTTCCTCAGGCTTCTTTTCACTAGTAAGGCTTGGCAAGATGAACATGCCAATCTTTTACATGGCATGACCAAGAAGCCCGAGGCTATCGAGTCCACAGTCCGGCCGAACCAGCTGCCTTCCCCAGAGGAAGCAAGACTCATCTTCAACCACTAGTAAGAACTGACTCAACCCCGTAAAATTTTGAGGGGTGTTTCGCCAAGGCAGCGCAAGACTATAGGGAGAGGCGCATCTGCTAATTCGCTGTTCTCTCGTTCATCTCCAGCCTCGACGGCCCTCAGGTTCAGAATCCCTTCCTACTTCGTCAAGAGATCGAGACCACCTTCACGAGCGTTTTTAGCACCGGCGGCTCCCCAGCTCGTCGCGAGATGTTCCGTGCCTTTATGATACTGGCAACAGGGAGCATTACTTTGTACAGGAACGGCAGGCATGCGCATCATTCTTTCGGATACTATCTCGCAGTCATGAAGCATTTCGATACGGACTTCATGGCCCACGGAATTCCAGCCATACAAGACCTCCTGCTAATTTGCCGTTTCGGCGTCTACCATCATACAGGTTCGTTTTGCTCCACACACTCTCTCCATCAATCCCCGTTCCCCACTGCTATATGCCCCAGGTCTGCTCAGTCACTTACTCAACACGCCCCCGCCGCTTCACCTACAGGAACTTCCATCTGGGACTTGGTACAGCTCTGCGTCCGTATGTGTATTGAGCACGGTCTTCATCAACCACCCAGGCAACGACTGCCATTGTTGGAAGAACAGTTACAGCGCAGGGTTTTCTGGGAATGCTACATGGTCGACCGCTACAGCTCGTCCACGCTTGACCGGCCGTTCGCGGTAGCTGATGAGGATATCGCCACCTTGCTGCCAGCAAATGTGAATGACGCTGACCTGGCCGCTGCTAGCGCACTCTATCCTGACCTGGACACATTCGAGAGCAGGTATACCGGATCAACCCATAACGAGATGACCGTTTTTCTTGCCTGCGTGCGCCTCCGCCAACTCACGTCACGGATACAAAGGCTCCCATCAGCTGCTGGGAGACAAAATCTCCGATATGCCCCTGATCCACTGGAAATTCTAGCAACCGGCGACCTTTTCTGTGTGCTTGATGAACTACTCATTGCACTTGAAGGTTGGCGGAACTCCGCACCCACGTTTACAAGTCCTAAATGTCTCTACGAGAGACAAGAGTACTTCGAGTTCCTCTACGCGAGGGAAAAGCTGCTCCTTGTCCGAAGAGCAATGGAAGTGGTACCGAAGCGCAATGGTATCCCTCCTCAGCAGCTCTTGGCACTCTCACTCAAGACAGCCGCTCGAGGGATCGAGTTATTTTCCGGCTTATTCGAGGCGAACGCCATCACCTTCACTCGCAGCTACTTCTCATTCCTATTCACTGCCGGCCTGTCAATCATGGTGTCCGTCTCCGCCTCTGACGGCTCCATCGACGACAGCATCTGCTGGGAGTCAAGCTTCAGGACGCTGGTAACGTGTCAAGAAACACTCAGGCGACTAGGGGAGAAGCTTCCTGACGCCAAGTCTTACGTGACCGTGTTTGAGACGCTTCACCGACATGTTTCGAAGGGCTTTCGTCAGAAGAGCAACCGTAGTCGCCGAAACGCAGCCTCAGTTCCGGCTGGGGCAAACCGCGACGCCACTGCGCCATTGGTTGCAAGATGGGCCAGCCAATCCCTCGGGGTTCACCCGTCCCTCGCGAATCACCAGCATGCGCCTCCGGACATATTTCCGGAAGGTCATACTCGAATGTCGTTCGGTGTAAACATGCATGATACAAGATGGCCCCAATCCGGCGGCGTGAATCCAGAGAGCGCTGGTATGTATGCGACGGACATCAGTCTCGAACCAGCTATCACACTTGTAGGGGAGACGATGTCGCCTGATGATTATAACATCTTCTCCTTGGCATCACTGACTGAAGACAACCCGCTGTGGAATATGGAAGCTGGTCTGGGGGAATACGCGTACGGTGACGCAGGGTTCACCATGGCGTTCTTGCAGTGACCAGCAGGTATACCCGCTCATAATAATTTGAATAAACCTAATCCTGGTACCCTTCAAAACAAAGGGTAATCAGGTTCGTACATTGCTGGCCCGACTCAAGAACTGACATACCTAGGTACCCTAGGCAGAAATGCAGCCGCCCACACACAAAATCCACACCTACAACCGCCCTAATTCACACGCATGGTTTGCACCATAAAATATAGCTGACTCTAGGCGTGCTAGGTATGGGTGTCTGGGTCAAGCCTGGACGTTGTGCGAATAGCGATAGGTCCCCAGTTATTGTATTAGTGATGACTGGCTTACCCTTGGCTTTCCTGATGGCGAATATAATTTTTCGAAACAAATATCCAACTTTAAGCCGAATCACATGTTCAAATAACTCGGCATAATGACATTGCTGCTGAAACGCATTTATCTAATTTGTGGAGCTTTTATAAGTAATTATAGTAGGGTGGGAAGGGGATTTTTGGTGAGGAATGCTCTGCGTGAGAGTGGTAGTGAGCACGTGACTGGGTACACTTACTTACTCTTCATCCGACACTTGAGCTGCTTACATTGAAGTAAATGCTTTGAAGTGAGGTCAATCATGCCAAAAACTCTGCAGCGCTTGCTCATATAGCCTGATACTACATGCGTACTGTTCATTACGCAGAATACTTTGGGTCCAATCAGTGATAACAGAGCGTCATCCTTCCTAAGAGAACGAATGAGGGGCCTTCTACCCCAATTAGAATCGCTGCGGTACGACCCTTCGGCATTTATCCGAAGGTGTCGGTGCGGTGCCGCTCCGCTCGGCACAACGGCAAAGCTTGGGTCATTTGTGAGGACGACCGTCAACGTGCACTTGCTGGTATGATACTTGAATGCGGAGCGTAACTGGTTCTTGAGCGCAACCCATCTTGAATCACCTCGAAGGGTTCCAGCACGAGGATCCGTGTGGTGCACTGCACGCAAGATCTGCCGACTATGGACGACGATCGTTCACAGTGCTCTTTTACTATACCGGAGCTTACTTTCACGCCGAGATAACTTTTTATAAATCTTCCAGCCCCATCCCTATGAGACCAGATAGATTAAGTATTGGAGAACTCCCCCAGTATCTCTTTCCTGACCCACACATGCATGTTCCCTACCTTCTCTCATAAACAAACAGACACGCAAGCACAAACGCACAAGATGGGCTCAACAGACAAGACCCCCGCCTCGTCCGGCGGTTCCACCTTGTCCATATCCAACCCCTTCCGTACACGCATTCTTTCGGGCCAGGTCAGCGCCGTCATGTCCGTGAAGTTTCTTCTCACCAACGAAATGGCCATGATGTGCAAGACAGCCGGGATTCACGGCATGTTCCTGGACATGGAACACTCGACACAGGACCTGCATGCGGTGGCACAACTGGTACTAGCGTGTAACTTCGTGGGCGTGTCACCCATCGTCCGCGTCCCTAGCAAGTCTGCTTTCCACTTGAGCCGCGCGCTGGATGCCGGTGCCGCCGCAGTTGTCGTGCCACATGTGGACAGCGTAGCCGAGGCTCAAGATCTTGTCCGTGCCGCCAAGTATGCACCACTTGGCCAGCGCGGGTCTACAAATAACCAGCCACTATTCGACTTCCGCCACGTGCCGTACGATTCTCAGAACGAGACACTGAACCGCGAGACAATGCTAATTCCTATGATCGAGACCCCCGCAGCTGTCGCCGCCGCGGCCGACATACTGGCACTGGACGGCGTCGATGGGCTTTTGATCGGGTCTAACGACCTGTGTTGTGATATGGGCATACCTGGGCAATACGACAATCCTCTTTATCAAGATGCGGTCACCAGCGTGGTCCTCGAGGCGAAAAAGGCGGGGAAGCCTATCGGTATCGGAGGTATCGGGGGCCGACAGGATTTGTTGGAGAAGTGGTTCGCGATGGGTGCGTCGTGGTCACTGAGCGGTGCTGATGGACCAATAATTCAAGCTGGTATGAAGAAGATTGGAGACGCCTATGCAGAGATGAACATTAGGGTGCAGAAGTTACGGGTTGCTTGAAACTCCGCGGTCCTTCAATGTAACAGTGCACCCTTGTACACAATTACGAGGACGCAAAGACCGCATTCAGCCAGGGACGTATCTGGGTGGTGATCATTCGGACAAGGGAAGAGCATGCGCTCAGATGGAAGACGTGAGCCCGTGATATTTATTACCCTTCAGGAACTGGAGTCTGGGGCATTGTTCACCATTTTGTTCTCCTCCGGGCTTGTGACCCGGTTTTAGGTATGGTACACAGTGTCCAGAGTGCCAGAGGCAATCTTAGATAGGACGCTGGCAGAATAAGGAATCTATGTCTATTAAGTGATAGCTTAACGGTCGATTTTGCTATATGTTACAATATGAATGGCGAGACGCCTGTGCCCTTCCACTCCCACAGCACTCAGTAAGAATTTGCACAAGGCAAGGAGGTCGTAGAACGATCATGACGGAGAGTCCCTGGTTTACGAGCGGTATTGTGACTGGCCACATCTGCACTGTGGTTAAGACTATCATAGCCTCAATCACTTCTGCCTATGTACAGAATCTTGGTGCAATCACGATTGCAAAATCATGGACTATGTCATCTCAAAGTTCGAAAACTGACTGCACCTATGTGTGTTGCCCATATGCGCGGTCTTCAGAGGTTCCTGAAGTCAGTAACGATCCAATTTTGAGCCCCAATTTCTTCGTGACGTCCCTAATCACAAGACACCTTGACAATTATTAAAGCCTTTGATTAACACGTGTCAAAAAAAAAGCAGAAATTACAGATGGTTCTAGCTCAATGGTGGTGCATATGGTGACCACCCTCCTCCTCTTCATCGTCATCTTGTCCGTAATCCTCATCTTGGAAATGGCCCTCCCACTCAGGAAACGCATCCTCGAACTCGCTTGTCAAGCTTTCTTTCGCAGAATTTAGCCTCTCCATGACTTTTCTCAGCTCCATTTGCCTCTTTTGGACTGAACGCATTTTGGCTTTCCATCGCTTCCATTCCGCGTCTGTCAGCAGGCACTCATCCAGAACCATCTCGATGCCTTTGACATCAAGCTTCTCCCCAATGAACACGATTTCCTGTCTCCGGTCCCCCCACTCTCCACCGCTTTCCATATCGTACCGGACCTGCTTCATTATCTCCGGGTCGGTCATGTCTTCGTTGTAAAGCTGCGCCAGCTCCTCCTGTGTGAGGGTGATGTCCCACCGGGTTCCACCGACCAGCGTCAGCATCGCTCCGGCCTGTGACCAGATCCCGCGGTAATCAGGCCGCGTAGCAAGCCAGAAAGTGCCTTTAGAGCGGAACAGACGAGCAAAAAGTTTGTGCATGCGCTTATTCGCCAGGACAACGGATTTGGGTGGCGTGACGAGGTCCTCCGGCTCCGGCTCGACCGAGCCCATGCGGATGTTCCTCTTTTCGACGACCTTGACCTCATGATCACTTCCTGTCGGCAATGTCAAATTCGTCTGGCCGGAGCCTGAGGCTTCTGATCCATCGGACCTGTGCGTCTCGCCTTCCATGTCAGTGTCTTCGTCCTCCCAGTCCTCGTCCTCACCAACCACCTGGGCATCCTTGATTTCCTCTTGACCAGCTTCGCCAGCTAAATCCAGCTGTTTGCCTACAGTCTTTGACGGTTCAATGGCATCATCCGCCGCATCTTCGCGGTGCTCCAGTTGCAGGATGAACTTGTCATGCACTAATCTCCAAAGTCTTTGCGGATGAAAAGGACGGTGACGCTTGTAAACAAAATTGCGCACATTGTACTCCTCGGTCTCTGGCTTGGGAGTAATTGCTGTCTTTCCATTTACCTGCATTGCAGTTCGCCATCAACGGAGGCCCTTCTTCAGTGACCAGCAGAGAACAAATAAGCCAACTTACCTCCCTCAGCATCAACTCGTGTAAGTCTCGCATCCATCCCGAGCTAGTTTGGGCCTTATCCAGACTGAATAGCCCAGTGTTCACAAGCTCTCTGACGTCCACTTTACCAAATTTGGCGTGCAATATCTTAGCTTCGCGGTTCATAGTCCGAACAAGAGCCTTGGTCTCGGTCAAGACTGCCTGGTCGACCATATCAGTCTTGTTGAGGATGATGACATCCGCGAACTCGATCTGGTCAACCATGAGATCAGAAACCGTCCTTTCGTCCTCAGGCGTCACATCGTTACGCCTATTGGATAGCAGGTCTGTAGTGTTGAAGTCATTGTAAATGGTGAACGTGTCAATGACCGTGACGGTGGTGTCCAGTCGGGCAAACTTTCCCATACCAGCTTCGCCGGCGTTATGCCTGTAATAAGTTAGCCTCGCAAGACCTGCAAATCGGACAGGTCTTTCCAGTGCCTTTTGTGGCGATCCGAAGAGAAATGGTGATCAAATGCCTTCATCAACTGGACAGGGTACCGGTTGGGCTTACTCACAGCTTCTTTAAGGCTCCAGCCTCATCCAACTGTCCATTTTCCTTCAGGGTCTGGTACATGTGCTCTGTAAGCTTAGAGTCAAAACTCTCCGCGACCTGACCAGGCTCGCTAACTACGAGCTTCCAGTCAGCTTCAACGTCCACGGTCATCTCGGCGTGGTGATGGTTTTACACGGGTTAAGTTTGAGACTTACTCCCGCTGCTCTCGATCATAACATAGTCGAAGGTATGCTTCTCTGAAAGTTCAACCAGTTCGGTCAGTAAGTCCTGACGAAGTGTGCAGCAGATACAACCATTCTGCAGCGCAATGACCTTCTCCTCTGTTTTGTGGATGCGGTGGGTTGACTGAATGATGGAAGCGTCGACATTGACAGCACCAATGTCGTTGACAATCACGGCGATGCGCAGCCCGTGGTCACTCTGCAGTATGTGCTGAAGGAGTGTTGTCTTGCCGCTCCCCTGTGTCATACATGATGGGGGTGATTAGCATTTGAGCATGCGGATAGTCAAGAGAGAGGTCTGCGCGGAGGCTAGGAACCGACAATCATACCAAGAATCCCGATAACAACGTGACAGGGAGCGGTCCCGACCGTTTCTTCACCTTCTTGGCAATCTTCTTTCCCTGTGACACGGCCATGGTCGGCTTTCTTTTGGATGCCATGACCGCCTGGACAGGGACTGGTTAGGAGTGGCTCGGCAGTAAGAAGCCGGGGGGAGCAGGGTAGGCACTCCAATCCGTTCCCCCGATGCTCTTTGAGGGCACTTCTTGGTTTATATTATTTCCTTCCCAACCGTAGACCAGCTGTGACCGGCCTGCAACTGGTGTTGCCTTGTCGGAAGAGATGTACCAAGCCAAGGTCGCCATCAAGGTTCCCAGCCCACCCTCAAGGTTCCCGTCAACAGGTTCCACAGCTGCTGCTGCTCCACTAATCACAACGAAGCAATTTAAAACCCTGCTATTGATTCCTCTTCTTGAATTTAGATAATTCGATACAACCCCCTTCCCCATCCATATGGAATCCTCAAGCTCTCTCTCCTGCTTCTGCGCATACGTGATACAACTTTTGGAACCCTTCTCATGCTTGACAAAGGCCTTACCGCGATCAGCGAGCAGTATTTATCTAGACCGCCTTAAAATGCCCTACAGGGCAATTTCAAATAACCTCGGCTTCAGGTAGAACTCGTATTAAAATGTCTAATCTGCGCGCCGCGGGAAACTGGTCTCGACTGCCTAGGTAGCTTTCTGATGAGAGACGGGACCGAGGCCGGGAGGAAGCCAAAATAGCTCACAGTCATCACCAGGGAAGCGGCACGATGAGCATGAGCCGTCAAATCAATCAGCTAGATGCCACATACGTCGTCCTCTGCGATGTTCCAGCGAGGCTGCCTCTATTTTCTTAGTGGCTATCGTATTCTAAACCTACTGCTAGTGGCATTGTGTATACTATCAAATGCTGGATCTTGAAGTGTTTCAGGAATAACATTCATGGTGATGGTGATGGGGCTCAGCCCCAAACGGATAGATTGATTTTGAGGGAGAGAAGCTCCCGGTACTGGTTGCTAAGATATTGACTCCTTGAACACCAGTCCTTCTAAAAGCTCTTTTCCGCACCACACTTTCATGGTTATAGGGACTACTTGCAGCACCTTTGTAAAGAGAATATATTACCAGATTAAAGAATTACGCTAGCTGGTTTTGGTTTTAGTCCATCAAAATATCGCCCTCCCGGCCCCCCTTCTTTTTTTTTAAAAAAAAAGGAACTAGAATGAGGCTAGTTAGGAACATCACCAGGTACAAATGGAATAGCCCTAGTATACATAATCGCATTATTCCTACAATGTGGCTGAAGTCACTCTGTTTAATGTGAGCGCTCGCATAAGAAACGATATTTGTGGTCGTAGCCCAATGTCCCGGGCTCAAGTATAAAGCATAGAGACTGAATCCCATCACATGCTGCCAAATGTGTCAGTCTATCCTGAGAATGACGCAAAAAACGGAGCATCCTGTGCATATCATGCATGCATTAGACCACTTTCAGCCATAGCACCACGTCCACGCTGCCAACAACCACATTCGGTGGTGGTCTCACTACTTGTGAAGGGTTTTTATTGACTAAACCCTCCAACTCGGTTACCCTTCTGGGCCTAGGATACATTGGGGATATTCGCTATCACATGCAGATCGACAAGTGGAGGAATCCGGCTGCGGATCGTTGTGAGACCCGGTGGGCCCCCTACTCAAAATTCTCGTATCACCATATCACCACCCCTCATGCTCGCTGAGTAACTCCATCATCCCTCATCACAAAGGAGTCAAGTTGCTCCATCATTCAATGCCGGTCGAGCACTGCAATGGCTGAAGCGACGAACTCAGATATCGGTGTCGTGCCGAAGCTTGTCTTGAGCGCTTACCGATGGCCACTGATTGCGGCAGGCTTGGTGGGCTTTGTTTTGGCCCTCATGCTCTATCGTCGGTATCTATCACCTCTCCGTAGCGTCCCTGGGCCGTTCTGGGCATCTGTCGGGCGGTTGTGGCACACGAGAATGATTATGAGAGGCAAGCAAGGCGAGGATCTGCTTCGGTTGCACCAGGAATACGGTAGGTATCTATATTCACATTTACAGTGGCGTACCTGTACTGATGTGGGAGTCGAAGGTCATTTTGTTCGCATCGCAAACAATGAAGTCAGCGTGTGTCATCCAGATGTTATCAAAGAGCTCATCCTCAGACCTCTCCGGAAGGATGCATTCTACAAAATCTTTGCCTTTCCAGACTCCAGATATACCAACGGCATGACTGTTCTCGACCCAAAGAAAAAGTCGGAGCACTCCAGGAACTTTGCCCCAGGCTACTCGCTATCCAACATACTTCAATCTGAGCAGCCCATTGATAGGGTAATTGGGTTGTTGATGGATTGGCTGGATAGCTACGCCGAGAAGGGGCAGGCAATGCAGCTTGATCGCTTCTGCACGTTCACCACAAATGATATCACCGGCGAGGTCCTTTTCTCTCGGCCGTATGGGTTTCTGACAAGGGGATATGACATTGGCAACGCCATCGCGAACAACGTACGCCTGGGGCGCTTCGCCGCAGTTGCGGGCCATCACTGGGCGATACTGATGGTCCATGCCATCTTCCTCGCGAACCCCGTCACCACCTGGCTGGGCATCATCCCGACCGGCCACATCTTGAAGGTCACCATGGACTCGCTCCGCGAGCGTGAGAACAGGGCAACGAAAGGTGGCAACCGCTTCGACCTGCTGGAGTATTGGCTGAAGACCCACCGCGAGCGCCCTGACCGCCTGGACCTGAACACGGTCCAGGGCCAGACCATAGGCACCGTCGCTGCGGGTGGGGATGCGACGTCGACTGTGCTTCAGTCGTTTCTATACCATATGGCCAGGCACCCCACTGCCTGGCTCCGACTACAAGATGAGATCGACGCCGCGGGCAATGACGGGAGGTGTCGCGACAGGATCATCAGCTTTGCCGACACCCAAAGGCTCCCTTTCCTGCAAGTATGTATCAAGGAGTCCATGCGCGTTTTTGCGCCAGTCCAGCAAGGTCTCCCGCGCGTGGCCCCAGAGCACGGTGTCAAAATTGGAGACCGGGAATTCCCAGATGGGACTATTCTTTCTGTCAGCCCTTTCGTGCTACATAGGTCGAAGGACATCTGGGGGCCTGATGCAGATGAGTTCAACCCTGACAGGTGGTTCGCCCCGGACATATTTTCCAAAGAGAAGCATTTCATACCGGTAAGTCACAGTCCCCGGAGGTAACAGTCCCGCGTTGACGGGATGCTAATCATCTGCCTCGTGGCCTTTACACTATAGTTTGGGGGTGGTTATAATGCTTGTCCCGGACAACACCTTGCAAAGATGGAGGTCGCAAAAATCTGTGCAACTGTAGTTCGTGATTACGACATCAGGCAAGTCCAGCCAAACAAGGAGTGGACTTACAGGGCTTACTTTAATGTGGTCCCACACTCTTGGCCTGTATTCGTTTCCAAGAGGCACTTTCAGTAGTTGCGGATGTTGTCAGCCATGAGAATCGGCCAAGTATGCAACAAGGGAAGTACCCAGCGCACTTTGGCCAAACAACACAGGGTGCTCAACTGAAGAGTCTCATAAGTCATAGGCAGGAGTCTGAAGGGCATCCAAACCTGTCGTCCAGGAGCGGCACCCACCAACTCCCAGTTACACATATTCTACCTTAAAAGACTGGCTGCAGGCGTGCAAGAGTGTGAATTGGGCCGGGTGATATCCTCTGATTTGCTTTGTCTGGACCATCCACCGCTATACCCTATTGTGTTTTGAAACTTATTGTTATCGGCATTGTATTTATTAATTATCTAACGCTGGGTTCTTGAGCGTTTACGACTGTATGGAGGGACCGCCGCCTCCCCTTTTTGTTGTCGTTTTTTTCAAAAGAAACAAAAAAAAAGGAGGGGGAGGGAGGGTTGATCATGATTAAATCATTAACGGAACCAGCTGATATCTACGGAGGTACCCAGATAGTTAATATTAGGAAGCTCGCATGTGTCCATCTCTTGAAGTTATATAATGGCTTCATGGGGCAACCAGATTTCTTTATTTTCTACGTTACTGAGTGGTTTAACTTGCATGCAAATTTGCACAAAACTTTTGATAATGTTCACGATGAAGTCGAAACGACACAAGCCTCATTGAATCTTACATCGAACACGTGGATTCTTAAGCACGCCTTCAACTGGTGGAGTTCTCGAGATTACCGAGAATCGGAAGAATTTTGCCTGGAGCAGCTACCATTCCAACTGGTACGGCTAACTTACTTCAGATGCAAGGCATCCTCGGCTGATGTATCACAAACTCGACTGCAATGTAGGAGAATGGAGCAAAATACACAACGCGCCGAATGATAATAGTCTAGTGTACTGTACTACGCCGACATACTATGCATGCTATCTCTTGGCATTTATCCAACGTTTTCAGTTTGTCCCATTTGTAGGGTTGGACAAACCTATTGGCACTCGTGATAAGCGTGAGGAAGTGCGATTGGCATGTACTAGTAGGAAAGCAGCCGTGTCCATGAAGATGAATGCCAAGACCATCCGGGACAGCCAGGCGGTATCGTGATTATCCCCCATCGTGCACGGGCGCAAGAACGGCCTACGAGTCGAGTCTCGGGCCTGTCGACGCATGCGTAACCAAAAAACCGACATGGGATTCTTCGACATGCCGCCGCATTACGAACGCACCCAGCCCTGCCCAACAGCCAAGGCCGGTGTTCGCCCGTCTCGTTTAAAAAAATAAACAAAAGCAGGGGGGGGGGGCTGTTCAGGAGCAAACCAGCCTTTGATAACCCTGTACCGGAGAAAGCCCCGGCTCTGGCTCAGCCTCAATGACTCGGGCCTAGAGAAGGTGACGGACGGTAACGAGCCCGTTGAGCAGGGGAATTCAGGCCCAGAGCGCGTGCGCGCAAGGGCAGCGGAGGCCCAACGCGCGTCCTGTCTGCCTAGGCGCTCTAGGTCGAAGCCTTACCAGCGCGAACCGGCGCGGTTTCCAGTGCGCCCGTGACTAATATCCTGTCTTCGTGAGGGGCGGTTGATCACTTGCCAGTGGCGGTATAATTTTACCAACAATATGGACGAGAGGGTGGTGGCTCATTAATATTGATTGCTTGATGACATGTGTTTTCCCGGTGGTCCCCTGGAATCCGGTGCCAGCTGATTTCCGGGTTTGACAGGGCCCCTACCTAAGTAAGTATTGAAGCAGGCCTGGGATGATGCCTGGCCTCGCCCTCGCCGGTTGCTCGCGGTCGTGTTCCCATCTCCTCCCAAAGAACCAACGGCCCGAGGCCCAGGGAAATCTAAATAGGCAGTCGGGATACGGAGTAAGCACCAGAATAGATGCTCGGCGCCCTCGCCCGGCGGGAGCACCCCAGGAGGTTCCCCGATGACCATGCAGGGTGGGCCCAGTTCCGTCTGCGCATAGCAGCCGATGATCTCAAACCTTTGCGCCTTCTCAAGGAAGAGCTTGTGCTGCTCCGGCGTGCCTTGCTCCCGGATTGTGGGCATGAACATCTTGTAGTGCATAGCTAATGGCGTGGCCTCGCCGGTGAGCTGGTAGGCGTAGTCGAACTCATCCTGGGACCACTTGTGCTTCCGCGAGAGCTGCTCGATGCGCTTGCCACGGGCCAGGGCCGCCACGAAGCGATCCTCGCGGCCCAGGAAGTAGTTCTTTGACTTGTCGAAGACGGGTTCTGCCGAGAGAGCCTTCACGATCGCTGCCTTCTGCTCCAGCGTCTCCTTGGTGAAGAGGAAATCGGCGAGCTGGTCGACGTCGATGTTGCTCTTGGCCCGCTCCTCCACCAGGATGTCGGCCCCCTGTGGAGATGCTGGCTTCAGCTGCTTGACCCAATCCGGATTCGGCGGCATAGTGAGTTCAGTGGTGTTGCAGGAGACCAGTGTTGAGGTGATCAGCGTGGCACGGGAGAAGGAGCCGAGTTAAGGGACGAGGTTCAAGACATGACAAGTGGCTTGCCGTCAAAGCATATTCCAAAGATGCCGAGGTTAAGGGAAGCACGGCCCAAACCCAACTGGGGTACCCCGTGCTGCTAGTACACGTATAATCTAGTGTATGTGGAGGGCAAAGCGGGTCTGCTTGTCAAATGTCATGTGAAAAGAGTAGATACTTGAGATTACCCTCTGGGCAGAGAACTAGTGTACTACTCACTGGGGACACGTTCACTGTTCCAACCACGAAAGGTGAGCCGGTATCGGGCTCAGGGGAAGGCTGCAGAATACTCCGTAAAGAATATTGGAACAGGGCCAGACTGCACTATCCTCGATAAGTCCATGACATGCGACGAGCTGTTAGTGTACCCTAGTAGCTTTGAAGGTTGAAACCGTTACATTCAGCCCACGTTGAGCCTAGCCAGGGGCCCCCGACAGGGCCCCGTGGCGCTCGGCTCCATCTGGTTGGGACTCGGGCTACCCGTACCGAGGCCACCCACCCTCGGCTCTGACGACTGCACATTGGGAAGCATATGAGCGTTCGGTTGCATCCCACCCCAGGCCTGGTTAGCATCATCAACTGATTTTGGGAGAGCATGTGAAGTGTGTCGAGTCGGGTGATGCACAGATGCAGCATGTGGTTTGATATTTGAAGGATGAGCAAAACCCACGCTATGGCGCGACCAACGCTGCATGTGAGGCTTCCAGATCCATGTGTGTGATACCAGATTATAACCAAGGTCTTGCTTCACAAACGTGGTTAAATCCGGCAGTGGCTCACGGCACAAGTTTCAGGATCACTCGCACTTGCTGCGTTACCTCCGACCAGGAAACTTTACCGGCAAAGCCTACACATTGCTCAAGTGTGACATATGCAGAGCCAAGGCTTTGCCCTTCAGGTGACAGTTGAGAGATAAGAATGGACACAGGAGCATTTCAAGTTGTGAAGCAAGGAAGGAACCGCACGACAGAAACGTGGTATCATGATATCGGACTTGGTTTTCCGGGCAGTCCCTTTCACGGGCATGACTTCGGACAGTTATCGAGGAATTGCGAGAAATTCCCACAGAGAAGTGATTGCCGAAGACCTTACGAGCCACATTTGCACAGGACTTCATCCCCTTCTCACCGGTCAGGCCACCAAGCACCATCCCCATCACTACTATCTTTGGGCTGACGATCTTAAGCTTGAATCACACAGCATCTCGCAGCCATGAATATTGTCGGCGAGCTTGATCGCGATCCTACATCTTGTGCCTTTCAGCAGCTCGTTGGCCAATCGAGTTTGCCTCCATCACAGTTTGACGTCCAAGTAGGCACTCGTACCCAGCTCGCGCGCCGTCCATCCATCCATTCCGGTCAGATATGGACAAAACCTTAGAACCCTGCTCGTTGAAATTTGGCCTGTGGACTACGTACTTCAGAGGTGCAGGAGAAAGTTCAGCAAGTTCACTGTCAAAATCGCCTTTGAGAATATTCATCCAAGGTTCGACTACCTAGAAGTTAACGGAGGTTTCCAGGTCATCCCCTATGAGATATTGATAAATGCATTCAAGTAGCCAGTGTTCAGGCTAAAAGGGAGGTACGGCATACAACCGGAGGGTAAAGAGGGGTTGTCGATTCTGTTGGACCTTGAGCTTGACATAGACTCCTGGTAGATAAGCAGAAGTAGTTTTAAGGTAGATTAACTGCAGTAGTCCTTCCCACTGGGTATAACGATGTATATTCATACATGCCAGTAGACAGGGATGTTATGTGCATGAAGTCTGCCATCTTGAGCACGCGCGCTCTAATCTGTGAAACCATATGGGATTTCTTGCAAGAAGGGGCAACCAGGCGACGGTAGCCTCGAGCATTGGTCAAGCAAAAGTGGTATTCCCGTAGCGTTGAGCATGTAATTGCCAACGAATTGTTAGAGGCCAGCCGGAGCCATTCACCACCAGACCGTACATGCAGGCATCCATGATTAAGTTTGTGGGACTGTCTGTCCGGACCTGTTCAAGAACGGCAAGTTAAAGAGAGCCTTGCTGCAGTCAGTTACAAGTATATGTTCTGACTATCTAGCACTTGACCAGGCGCGTGTTCACGACGGGCATTAGGCCGGCTGGCCTCATTAAATGGGCCGCATGCACTATACTATAACTCTCTTATTACTTGTCCATCCAATTGCCTCTCTGTAACAAATTAAAAGCTTTCTCTTATAGACCATTTATATTGTTTAAGTTTCTCATCGTTAAAATAAATAATACTTAACCTATAAGAATAAAGGAGAATTGGTTTAGATTATAAATAATTAATTTATAATATATACTTTTAATAATAACTATTTAATTATTTTTAGTAATATTAAACCAGAAACTACTATTTTACATCATAAGGATTAGGCTTAGATTATAGTAATTTATAATAGCGCTATTAAGTTTAAAGTTATCTCTTGCTATTAGCTAGTTTAATAATATTAAGAACTATATATAAATAGATTTACTATATAACTTAAAGCCTTTCTTTTTATAATATAGTTTATTAATAAGTAGGATATATTAATAAGTAGGATATATTAATAAGTAGGATATATTAATAAGTAGGATATATTAATAAGTAGGATATATTAATAAGTAGGATATATTAATAAGTAGGATATATTAATAAGTAGGATATATTAATAAGTAGGATATATTAATAAGTAGGATATATTAATAAGTAGGATATATTAATAAGTAGGATATATTAATAAGTAGGATATATTAATAAGTAGGATATATTAATAAGTAGGATATATTAATAAGTAGGATATATTAATAAGTAGGATATATTAATAAGTAGGATATATTAATAAGTAGGATATATTAATAAGTAGGATATATTAATAAGTAGGATATATTAATAAGTAGGATATATTAATAAGTAGGATATATTAATAAGTAGGATATATTAATAAGTAGGATATATTAATAAGTAGGATATATTAATAAGTAGGATATATTAATAAGTAGGATATATTAATAAGTAGGATATATTAATAAGTAGGATATATTAATAAGTAGGATATATTAATAAGTAGGATATATTAATAAGTAGGATATATTAATAAATAGAATAGGTTTTTAACTTTACTTCTATTTACTTTTAACTTTTACATTAATAACATCTAATATGTTGAAGAATATGTATATAATAGTAAAGCTAATTTAAATCTTAATATTATTATATATTAAAACGACTATATTTAATAATATATTATATGAATAATTACATTAGAAATATAGATTTAATATATAATTATATCAAATTAAATCTTTTACTAATTTATAGTTTATATNGGGGGGGGAGGGGGCGATTTCTCAGTATTTAGTCATCGGCAGTCGACTCAGTGAACCCTCGGTGAGGGCTGGTGGCCATGGGTACCTCACCTGGGATACACTATAATCGATCTGTAGATGAATGAACGCTGCCTCGGGATTACCGCGTGCTAGGGTCCGGGATGAAACCGGCGGAAAGGGCACCCCGGACCCGACACGATATGCTGGGGGCAATCCCCAATGTTCAACGGGCGCACAATCTTGTCCCGACAAGGATGGCGGAAAAGTTTGGAAATGAGAAGGGTCGACAATCTTTCTTTTGGGGATGGCAGTCTGCTGGGATGGGGGGTGGATAGGGGGCCCCGGACATGTGCTTCTCGGGGAGCTCTGACCCTGGGCGCGCAGACCGAATCTCACCGAGGCTCGTTGCCACCCTCCAACTCGCTGCGTTCCGTTCGCCCCCGGCCCCTGACCGCCTAGTGTATTCAACGCGCGAGTCTAATTCGTAACCTGAACGTCGAGAGCCCGATATCTCACGGACAAAGGTCCTCAGCCTTATTTTGGGATGCCTGTAAACGTGAGTAATTGACCACACTGCATTCACCAAGCCCATCACTGATACCCACGGGTGGGCCCCAGATTCGTAAGCACGCACAAAAACTAATAGACAGGGCACATATGTAAAAAGAAACAATAAATTTCGAAAACACAGGCATGTGCTACCCGAGCACCGCCTTCTCTCTATAGCTAGTGGCATGAAAGGGTATCATTATTATTACATGTGATCCACGTAGCTGCTCAACCGTCAAAAAAAAAAGTCCCCATTTTTGTGGTCATCCAAGGATCCCCCATTCGTAAAACCGTGCTTCGTAAGCAAAGAAAAAGGTCGATGTGAACCAAGAAGTCTTTTTTTGTTTTCCCCTTCCAAGCCCCGCCGCGACCAAATTGTAAAGGAAAAAAAGGGTGGTAATACAGTAATGGTCTAGAAATTGCGAAACAATTTGCCAGGAGAGAAAAGAAAATGCAAACGACTGGGTATAAAGGGTATGTGGTATAATGCCGCAGACCGAAAGAGGAAACAGAAACGCCTGTAGATGCCCCGAGATCCATCAAGCAGTGCCGTAAACCCGCGAGGCAGAACTGAGAAAGCAGGACAGGTGGTGAAACAGACTTGAGAAAATCATGAGCATGAGAAGCATAACCAATGTTGAAGCGACAAAACGGCAGCAAGATATAAGACGAGACAAGGAGATGCAGAGGGGTATTTCCAGCACACGAGAAAAGATAGGACAGAGATGAGAGGAGAGCGAGTAGGAAAAGCGCAGAGAACGAGACTGAGTAGACAGTGGTGAGAGGAACAGTGGAGGGCTTCTAGAAGAAGCCGTTCTTGGGGGTGCCGCTGCGAGGGGTGGCCCTGGGGCTCTGGATGTCGTCGACGTGGTTGGCCAGCGCGACGAACAGGTCGAAGAAGAGCTGGGAGCCACCGTTGAACATCTCCTGCTGCATGGTGCCGCTGCGCTTGAAGGTGGAGCGGCTGCGGATGATGAGGGCGAGGTAGTGAGCCCTGAGCTTGGAGTCCGACTCGGACGTGTTGGCGTAGGCGAAGCGGGCCGAGGAGAGGATGGTGCCGCAGGGGATGCCGGTGCCTAGCGGGCCTGATGTCAGTAAGGAAGTGAAGGTGGTGGTGGTGAGATGGGCCGGGCGGCGACTTACGGAGCCCCTGCTTGCGCAGAGCGATGCGCTTGAGCTCATCCAGCTTGTACTTCTCGGCGGCACAGTAGATGACGGTGTCCTTGAGGATCTCGGCACCGGTGGCCTGGTGGAAGATGGTGGCCTCGTCGTTGCTCTCGATCTCCCACGTGTCGCGGCGCTTGTTGTGGACGAGCCTGGGGGAGTAGTCACCCTTGTAGAGGTACTCGAGGATGGGCGAGAGGACCTCGGGCTCCTCGTCCGGGAGGGTGATGCGCTTGCCCGTGGGCTCCATGTACTGCGAGCGCAGGGCAGCAGCCAGGACGGGCGACTTGGTCAGGACCTCCTCATGAGCGGCAAAGATGCGCGCCTCGCGGCCGACGACAAGGGTGATGATGGGCGAGTTGCTACGAGACGAGCCCTGTCAGCATTCACGATGACGACGCATGGACCTGAGCCCCTGGGATGTGGTGCGTGCTACATACTTCCCGGAGGGATCCACCAGGCTCTGAGCCGAGCAGGACGGCCGACGGCCAGTGCGGGAAGCAACCGAGGGTCGACGCTTGGAGACGCCCGAGTCCCGTGTCACGGCGGTGGATGGGGGCTTCGACTTCGTGGTGGTCTGTGAGACACTCGCTTTCCTCGATCGGCCGAACATCTTGTTTTGTTTGTTTGTTTGTTTGTTTGTTTGTGCGTGAGTTGAGACGACAAGTGTGTGATGTGCCGCTTTCCTTCTCTCCGCCTCGGTATACCGGTTTTGTAGATAAATCTCAGTCCCGATAGTGGTTCGTGATCGTGGGCGTTCCGTGTCCGGGATGGAGATGCGTCGTAACGTGAGAAATAAGACAAGAAACAGGCCCAGACGGAAAACGCAGGTAGAAAACAAGTCAAATGCGCCAATATAGTGAACAGTGAGAGTCCGAGGATTCGAGTTGCCTCGAGCACGATACCCAGCGGTTATATATCCGTGAGTCGTGAACTCGGGCGTCTGTGCTGCCCATGCTAGCTCACAAATTTTCAAAAAAAGCAAAGACGAGCACCCTGGCCGGGAGGACCACCCCGGCGGTGACTGGAGGCAGACGGGGCTTGCGAACGCACAGCATGGGTCCGGGAGACGCAAGTTCTGGGCCAGCAGGGCCAGCTCGCGTATGCAGGACGGGGGCCGGTGGGGCGGGGGTGGAGCGTGGGCACGTGCGATCTTCACATTGCCATGAAATGATGCCCGGTTCTGGAGGTCCATACCGAGTCGAGGGATCCGCCTGTGACTCGGTGAAGGCCAGTCGTTATTGCTATTGGCGACAATGACGGCACCGACTGCACAACGGGCGCCATGCTGGCGCTCCCGGGCGCGGTGAGGATGTTTCACAGTGGCCCCAATGGCCCCTCGTGGACAAGCAGTCGGGAGCTTGGGCAGGATTGCTGTTGGAACCCATCAGTCCGACGACGACTCGAGGAGTCACACAATGGCGCGCCAGGGCAGCGCACACCTCCTGATGGGCGCTCGCAACGGGCGACGGGGGGGAGACGGTGAGCAGGGGCCCTTGTGCGCAGGCCATTCAAATTGCTGGAAATTGACGGATGCAATTTTTGGTTGGGATCAGAGTGGATTCCCGGGAGGGTGCAGAATTTTTTGCCTTCCTTGTCGTCCGGAGGAACAAACCTTGTTTGTCTGTGTGGCCCCCGGTTCTCTGTCGTGCGAGAAGAGGAGCACAACCTCGAGCCTGCAGGCTGGCTGCGCTAAAGGGGGACTAACAGCCTCTCTCTTTTCTCTAGTCTCTTGTGTCTCCCCTTCTTCTCTCTCTCTCTCTCTCTCTCTTTTTTTTTCCCTCTGGCACACGCGCCGGGTAATACTGGGTCCAGGTGGGCCTTGTGGGTCCTGCCAGCGTGCACGTTTGACAAGAGACGGTGAAGCCACCAGGATCTGGTCAAACCCCATCGTGCATGTCGCTGCTTGGCCCGGGAAGACGATGGCTGCTGCTGCGTATTGGTCTGGACTGACTCCTTCGCGCATAACTGATTCGTGGCCGCGCTGGCTGCAGCGGCGGCTATGACGACTGTGACCGACTGACTGTGCAACATTGGCTCCGATGCAATGCAATGCAATGCACCGCACTCGCCTCACTTTCTTTTTCTGTAGCACTACTAGTAGCATTCGTCCTCATCTCATTCTCCGCACCGCAGCCCGCCAGGCCGGTTCGCATTGACAAAATACAGACGGAGCAGTCTACACAGTACTTCAGGTTGCCTGCCTGCGTCTGACCGCATCGTCATTTACTATGTAGATCCCGGCCCCGGGATCGACGATGTAACCGGGCCAACGGCTGGCCAACCGACTCCGAGCCGTACACCTCCGACATGAATGGAAACATATAGCTGGCCCATCCGCGTGTGAGCTCGGGACTTGGTAGTTGATCAATAGACATATGGCACAATCCGCCATCTCACCATACTCGTGTACTTGTCCCAGTCCTCCCCGTACTTGTCCGAGCATGCCCTGTCGTCCCTCCTCTCCCGGTGGATGAGCAGGACGGCAAAGTACACGACGTAGAGGTACGTGAACAACATCCCCCAGCCTCTGGCTACACCCTGCGTGACCTGTCGCCCGTCGAGCATGGCGCTAGCCGTCTGGCTTGAGGTCTGGCCAGACAGCCCGCCGGCGACAACGCTTCCTGCAGGCAGGATGACGTATCCTGCGATGCCGGTGGGCAGGCTGAACGGCAGCGCCTGGAGCCAGTCCCCAAAATAGTTGATGTGCCGGCTCATGCCCCACCACCCGCCCGCCAGCAGGCGCGGGCCCCGCCTGGTCTGGATATGCCGCATGCCTCTCACAGATGGGTCGTCTGGGTGCTTTCTGAACAAGCTCTTTTGACGGTTCGAGGCCCGGAAAATATGCAGACCCACGGCGAACACAACGCCCGTCGCGACCAGCCCCGCCCAGCCCATGTGCACCGGATGCAAGGCCAGGTAGCGGCACTGCGTCGAGTAAAGAAACGGCACCCACACGATGTCCCCAAACGTCAGCATGAACCCGAGCCCGTCGGTGATGACGTCCATCATGGACAGGAGCCTGGCCTCGGCATACTGCCCGTACAGGACGTAGAAGGTCTGGACCGCCGCCGTGAGGACGATGCTGTCCGAGACGTAGCCGTAGTCTCGATGTTGCTGGGCCACAAAGGCCAGGTCGAGGATGACCCACCCCGTGAGCCCGGGCCGCATCTCCAGCCACGCCTTGATGTCCACCTCGCCAACCAGCGGCAACGTGGCACGGGGGTTCAGCTCGCGGCCAATGTAAAAGTCGTAGACGACGCTCCCGGTATGGCCGCCGACGGCGAGCTCCCGCAGGCCATTGTTGCCGTTCCCAGTGGCCACCTCGAAGCTGCGGGCGTAGACGTACAGCGAGATGGAGAAGGCAAGGATGAGGTTGGCCGTGAGGAGCTGGAGGTAGTTCTCGGTGATGAATGTCCACAGCGCCCAGTCGGCCCCGTACAGATACGTCCCCGCCGCGCATGCCGACAGCTGAGCGACCGAGGCGTTGAACGCGTTGAAGCGGTAGAGGAGTGGGCGGCCGGACTCCCGAAGCTTGGTCCCGTAGACTTCCTGTGCCGGCAGCACTCGGTAGAGGACCAAACTCAGCACGTAGTACCCTAGTGTCCAGCCTGTCGCCTCCCAGCTGGCGAATCCCCGTATGCCGCGCTCAGGCCACGGTATCTGGGGTTTGAGAACCTCCCACGTCAGTGTGCCGGGCTGAAGCAAGGCCGGGGCTGGACACCCCGAGACGCCGTTGCAGGCGAAGTACAAGACATTCAGCAGGAGAGGGAGGCCCAAGATAATGGCCGTGGCACCAAGCCTGTCATGAGACTTTATTAGCAGGTGGGAAGGACGGCACGGGGGTTGACACTTACGGCCCGCCGAATTCGTACTGCGGTTTCTTCTTGGGCTCCATTTGTGAACTTTGCCAGACACTGTCAATCTGGGCAATTATTCCTGATGGCTGAACTCGTGGGAACTGCTCAAGAGCCCACGTAAGTGAGCCAGTAGTTATTAATGTCAAGTGGCGGGTAGACGTCCTTGCAAGAGCACACGCCGCGGTCTTAAATCATTTCTGTCCGTCATGTGGGAGCTCGGCGGAGTCGACAAGCACGATCCGGGATTGGAGGCATCCGTGCCGTACGATGGAAGGAGAGGTGTGGTTAAGCCTTCGCCAACTTCGATCAAGCTCACACTGTAAGTTCGAACCAATCCGATTTAGTGGTCCACAACCAAGACCCGGGATTGAAAGCATCCGTGCCGTACGATGGAGGGAGACCTGCGGACAAACCCCTGCTCACTTAGATTATAAGCTGGGTCGCGTCGACGGCCACACGTGGCTGGTGTAATAAGAGGGCTAGGGTTTTTCTGTCTGCGGTTGGCGCACCCCCGGGGGGAGGGGGTGGGGCGGGATGGGATTTGCATACAAGTTAGAATTTCCAAGTGGCACCTATAGCAGATGATAGAGGTGCTAGACATTGTGTCCCTGATGTTTGTAGCCAAAAGAGATTATGGGCATCCTAAAATGTTCCTAGGCACTGTCAACCTACAGACGGAGGTTGCCAACGGAGCTGAAAGATACAAAAGTCTAGTAACTTAGACATCTGGATTATGGATGCTGTCATCAGGAATAAAAATGTCTTGCTTTGGTAATCCTCACACATTGTAACGAATTTAACTCTTGGTTTTGGTGGGATAGCCAATATCTTCTTTTCAGGGAGGTTTACTGTAAAGCACCGAGGTAGATAGTCTTCCTTTGGGACAGTTGATGGTCCTCGGCGGGATAATAACTTTATTTTCAGGCATCATTCAGGTGATTAATGTGCGCAATATAAGGGACTTAGAACAAATTAATTGATGATAGGTACGCAATCCAGCTTTTTGTGAACTAAGTGTGCCCGTTGTCACTACTTGTTATGGTATAGGACGACTACGTTTGGGGGGGGAGGGGGGTAAACGATTTCCACCAAGTGTCATATATATATATATCAGCTCTTCCTCCTCCAACGGCGAAGAATCGATTATAATGGAACGGGAAATGGTGCGATCGGTGTCTCTTGTTTCTTAACTGCTATAGCTAGCTCTTCAGGCGTTGATAGCAACCAGTCTGAGCACACAATATGTAATCATGCAATTACGCAGTGCTTGGTCAAACCACATCAGAAACCGCCATTGCACCTTCTACCATGACCATACTAAGCCGTATGTTTATCTCGACTCATGATACGTCACTATCGTATTCCTTGGGCTTGCGATCGCCCCTGTTTGAGTCCACAAGCGTTTCACAGCTATCACTAACCCGCGGCGATGGTATCATTGAAAGTCTAGGTTGTTGAGTGATTCGTCAAACTCCCCACCCCGTCACGGCTGATCGGCTGTTTCATTCGATTGTTCTAAGGAACTTATTTATCCCCAATGAAGCTCCCCATTATACGAATTCTTAAGTGTAGATTGGAGTTTAAAATAATATAAATTGAAAATTATTTAGCTAAAAGCAAATTAATAAGATAAGGTGTTGTTAAAAATAGAGCTAATTAGGCGTGTTGAAGGAAGGTGTGCCGTGCCCCCTTTGTTATAGCCTTCTTTGCTGTGCCCTCTTTGCTATGGCACTTTTACTATATCCCCTTTACCGTAGCCCCGGCGCCTAAGCCCAAGGTATATAAGCTTTAATTTACGTTCTGCTCCGCTAGTCGCTTGGCCGCTCGGGGTTAACAATTATCGATTTGATAATTAACACGCAGACACGTATACAAAGTCTAGAGCTAGCAATTAGACCACCAGCCTACAGTCTATTTTATGATCTAGTTGTACATATTCCCAAACTTACATCACGCCGCCACTTGGTCTAAGGGCTTATTGCAGCTCCTTTCCCGCTTGGCACACCACTACTACATAGCCTAGCGTTATCTAGTCATCTAAGGGCCCTACCCACGACCTGACGCAAGCATATAAACTGAAAGATGTTGTGGTCTGTTGGGCCATTGGTGTAGGTGGTTTGCACGCCTGATTTCCGTACTCCTGCGCTAAAGCCGTAGAGAGACCTTGCCTTCATTCCTCTACCTAAAATTTCAAGCACATCAGGAAGCGCTCGGTTCAACTCCGAGCTGGCCTACTACACATTATTTTTACATTGATGGTTGTTTCCTACGTGTGAGCGTGAGTTGACGTCCCAACCCACAGAAAGCGCTGGAAATTCATAATTCCTGCTTAATAGAAACTCCAGTCCAAGATCTTAATTCCGCGTTGGACAGCCTACCAGTCCCCTGAATTCTGAACAGACCCCGACAGGTTCATCCCAGAACGATGGCTAGGTGATGCGCAGTATGCCAATGATAGGGGGGATATGTCGTATCCATTCTCTACTGGACCAAGGAATTATATGGGAAAGAAGTAAGTTTCCGTGAAACTAACCGCTTTCAATTCTTCTCTGTCGTTGGTATCGCTGCCGCGAACATGCTTCGGGTGTATCTGGACTGTTTTATTTGCTTGACGCATACGCCCGAATCGCGAAATCTTTGGCCATTATGGAAGCGTGAACTGATAACTCATCAGCCTTGCATATGCTGAGATGCGCCTAACTATTAACTCATCTGCTTTGGACCTCTGCATCCGACCTGAAAGCCAGGCCTGGCCTGACCAGCGCATTTACTTCGCCTGGGAGAAAGGGCCTCTCATGGTCGGCGTGACTCCCGCAAAGGGAATATTTCAATACCAACCAAGCCAACTTGTCCAAAGTTAGCCCTACAAGATTAGCCACTGCACATAAAATTTCGCTTCGTAGCGAGCATGACATTATGGCTGAGGACTACCTACGGGTAATGGCAAGGGCATATAAGGCCACACCTGTCAGGAATTTAGCGACAGAAACCGCTATCCCACACCATTCGACCTGTATTTGACGAAGTAGGTCTCTGATTTTATACGAAAGCGGAAGGATTAGGCCTGGATATGCTTGTGGACTATGCCTGGCTGAAGGTGACCTAGATTTAGCTATAGAGTTGGCCTTTGAGTGTGTACTACTGTATGAAGAGGCTGCCTGTAACTTTTTTTCTTTCTTTTGTTAAATTTTATAAACATTATTTCTATTTTTCCCCCCACAAAGGAGCATCGTGATCGGAGCAAGAAAGAAACCAGCTTGTGGCCGTCACACTCAACTGGTTGTGCAATGACAGACCAAGGCGTTCACGACGAGGGAGCGGTGCTTGGCTTCTGCCTGGCTACCATGGGCGATGGCTCCATGCCCTTCCCGGCAGTGAGGACGCCTGCCTTGCGCAGGGTTGCGACGGTGTTCTCCACCACGCCCAGTTCGACGCCCTCGGTGTGGGTGGGGAACCTGACCGTCTTGAGCCACTCCCGGGCATCCTCCTCGGAGTAGTCGAGCTCGGTGCTGATGTACTTGACGGCCTCATCGTGGTTGGTGTTGAAGTGCTGGATGCCCTTGTCAAGCCGCCCGAACAGGTCGTGCAGCTTGGGGTCGAGCTGGCCGTCCCGGACAAGCCTGGTGCTTGCGACGATCTTCCAGCTGCTCCAGGGCGTGTATATCTCGCCCACCTTGCGGATCTCGCCCGAGTCATAGTACCGCTTGGAGGTGAAGTGCTCCCACATGAAGAAGTCGGCCTCGCCCGAGTTGACCGCCCTTCGCAAGTTCTCAAAGTTGTTGAGGATGACAAAGTCGGAGTAGGGCGACGGCGCCGAGGTCGGGGTTTCGGCGGGTTTCTGGGACAGCCACCCTTGTTGGTCGGCAAGGACGAAGCCCATGACATAGGAGCCGGAGCCCAGGCGGGACACGCCAATCTTGCGGCCGTTGAGGGAATCGATGGTCGAGATATCGGACCGCTCTACCCCTGTGGATACCGCCCAGCCTGTCGGGCCGCGATTGCATTAGCCGTCCAGCCACTCATTATCTACATGGCACCCGCTCTACCTCTGCTCCAGATGTCTCGAGTGATAAGAGAGCCTGCAGTGCGGTGCGTTGCAGCGCGGGCCAGGGGGAGGGGGNGGGGGGGGGGGGGGGGGGCGACATACACAGAGGCGTCTCGACGTAGGTGCCGACCAGTCGGTACCCTCCATCGCCCTCCAGGTCCTCCTTCCCCAGGCCAGCGACCCACCCCTCGGTCAGGCCAATGCCAACATCAATCTCATTAGAGCGGAGGGCCGTGATCATGTGGCCTGTGCCAGAGGGGAAAGGGACTAGCTGGGCATCAAGGCCGAAGTGCTTGCTGGCAAAGTAGATCGGCGTGGAAAAATGCTCCGGCACGTAGCCAACACGGAGCGGGGCAGAGGCCATTGTCGGGCGCGGGTGCGGATGCGGATGCGGATGCGGATGCGGATGCGGCTGTGGGTGCTATTGATAGTTGGGAGCTTTCATATACCGTGCCAGTGCCTGTCAAGCAGTAGCCCTTTAGCAGTAGCCATCCACCCTTGAATTGGAGTCAGGGTTCGATTCCCGCTGGTGTCAGAAATTTTACTTTTTACTTCTTATTTTTCATTTTTATTCTAAAAGAATAGCTCTTATGAGCTTCAGAGAAGCTATCCACATAATATTTAGACCCAGCTATTGCCGCAATAGGTATATAAAATGAAAGGGGAAAGCTCACGAGAGTATTTAATATAAGAAATTATTAGGGGCAGACTATATCTTTTTTCGTGTATTTGAAATTAACTCAGAACTTAACCATCACTACCCTCCCCCCCCCTTCCCCAATTCACCTTGAAGTTACCAACTCTGAAGTCCCAAGATCGGAGCCGCTCAGGTGGCAAGCCACTCTCAAGGTTGCTGAGATGCAAGTGATGCCTGGGATAGTCACGTCTTCTTCTTTTTGTTTCATCTGTACTTTCGCTGTCTTTTGATAGATACTCGATGTTTCTTCTCATCTAGCAAATAACTTTATCCTACCAAACATCTTCCGATCGGGAACCAAAATTCCTGCTGGTGCCTTGCCGAAGTGAGTGCTCAGTGACCAGGGGCGTGAAGAGTTAGCAACAATAGGTGGACATCTTCCAGCTGTAACATTCAATAGCGACAGGCTTTGTCAATGACAGAACGAGAGGGTAGCAATGAGAATTGGCACATCGCCTACCCCACGCCCACCATCACCAACTCCCCGCTTCTCAGGGCCTGGGTTCGTAATAAGTTCTGTGTCATGACATGAAAGCAAAGTAATAGGACATCTCATAGTTTACTGGCTTTCCTTGGCATTGCCTGACTACCGACGAAATACCATCCAGTATGGTGGGAGGACCTTGATGAAATACAGGACCTGGAAGATGAGGAAAGTCATAGCACTACGATCTAATTATCTGGGATGAATGAATTGCTAAATTTTAAAATACATTCGAAAAGGCCTACCACTCCAAGGCCATCAATATTTGTTCAATCTCGTTGTCTAATCTAAGCAAAAACTTCAAAGACCCCCATCGACTGTCCTGCCTGGCTCGCCAGCTCAAGGAATGTGAGTGTTGGCGCCAAAAGCTTCTGGAATGGAAAGTCCAAACCGAACTGGTTGAAGAGCCATGTTCGCATCTCGGCACCAATCATACTGTCCAGGCCGTAGCTCGCCACAGAACGGCCCTCCAGTTCAAAGTCGCCCTCCGGGATCATCAGGATGCTCGACACCCTCTTAGCGATATGCCAGGCAATGACCTCGAGCGCCGCTTCTTTCCCCCGGGCCAGCGCAGCATTGAGCGCGGCGGCGAAGGAATCGTCCACGTCGCCACCGCCACTGCCGGATTTGGCATCCCTTGCGTCGATGGAGGCCCGCAAGTGACAGAACCGTGCGTCGTGGTACCAGTAAATATCCGCCTGGCCAACGCCGCCAGCTTTGCCTGTAGCGTCTGCCAGCTTGTTGGCGTCCATGCCCATGATGAGCTGCGAGCCAGCGACCAGCCGAGACTCTGCATGAGGATCCTGGCGCCGCGCCATAGCTACCTCAAATCCGCGCAGCATTTCCTGCTCGTCTACTCCGTACAGGCCCTTTCGCGCAAGCGAGGTCTCAATAGAGTCATTCTCAGCCACCACGCCGACGTCGAGGACCATAGGCAGCACTAGAGAGGTCGCGGGGAGCCCCTGCTGGTTGCGGTAGACGGCCATGGCGTCGAGGAAGCTGTTGCCGGCACTGTAGTTGCTCTGGCCGGGGTTGCCCAGCACAGCCGAGATGGAACTGGTCATGACGAAGAAATCGATATCCAAGTCCTTGACGGCATGATGTAGCGCGAGGGCGCCCTGGGCCTTTGGTGTCACGGCCTGGTTGAAAGCTTCGACGCCCATGTTCTCCAGGATTCCGTCCCTGAGGACCATGGCAGCGTGCACGACGCCGGCGATCCTTTGCTCCGCGCGGACCTTCGAAACGACCTCCCGCACCGCGTTCTCGTCCGATGCGTCTGCGCGGAACACCGTCGCTCTGGCGCCGGACTGTCGCAGAAGCTTGACGGTACGGGCGGCTTGGGGGCTCTCCTCTCCCGACCGCGACATGAAAGCGAAATTCTTCGCTCCGTGCTCCATCATGAACTTTACCAGACTCCGTCCGAGGCCTCCAAGGCAACCCACCATAAGGTAAGTGGCATCACTTGATAACCGCAAGGCCGTCTTCTCACGCATCACCTGTCGTGTGGGAGTCAGCATGGGTGGTGTATCCTGTATTCGTGCCGTTCTAGAGACATACCTTTATGACACCCTCTTCGTAGTCAAATCGGACAATCTGGAGTTGCTGTGATTCGTGGCTTGAGGGAGCCCATGCAGCACTTGACAACTCGGAGACGTCTTTGATGTTAGCCAGATCCTTGACGTGTTCAACATGCTCCCCTTGCAGGCCGCATATCAAACTCAAACCCTGCCGGAGAGTCTCAGTGCCAATGCAGCTCTGGCTGAGAGGAACAAAACTTGCACCTCTGGCGAAGGGAGCTGCATCGGGCGTGACTTTCATGGAGGCCTTCTCGTCAAGCAACAGGTAAAACCGCGAACAAGGCATTATATTCCTCCATACAGCCTGGCTCATAGCGGAGAACTTATATGCTATGACAGTAGCTGGTCCAGACTTTATGTGTTCGTCAATCATTGCCGATACGGCCGTCTCCGAGCTGCCTGCCAAGACCTTTACGCTGGCGAACACCGGGGAGTTGGTATACTGCTCTTTCAGCTCTTCGGACTCAGCAACAACAACGAGCTCCCATCCCTCACGCTTAGCCAGCAGGACTGTCATATAGGTGAGAGCTGTTGGTGCGGTAAGCAGAATGACCTTGGACTTCGGAGCGATTGTGTTCGAACCCTCAGAGGTGAGACCAGCTAACCTGAGGCAAGAAGCCATCGAGGCAACGAGTGCCTCTGAAGAGAGACTCCCTTGGGAGTCATCAATCACTGTGAACTCGGATGTTTTGACCATGGTTTGGAACTGGTCGCGAACAATCGCAACGACGCGCTTCCCAACCAGATCAGAGCATAATGCACTGCGGATGTCACCAACAGCCACACCATAACTGCCCCGCGTCGTCACAAGTTCAGACGCCTGAATCTGGATTATGCCTTCGTCATCGCAGACAGCCCCCTTGGCAGATTGCTCTTGGTTCTCAAACACCACAGTGCCATCGAAAACACTCGCTTTGAGTACCTTCGACTGCGGCAGCAGCTTGTCTTCAAGGTCGGCGAGATCCCGGTGCCAGGTGCGATTCAGCTCGACATCAGGGTACACCCTGGAAATATGCAGGGACCCTTGGTGCAGCCAGAACTCGTTGTCGTCTCCCGGCTGCTTCGACCTGGCCTTCTGCAGCTGGTCAAGGACGGCCGCGCTCACCTCCCCGGCGCCAGCACCCTCGTCCACATCGAGCAGCGTGACCCTGGCGCCGGCCTGCTCCGAGCGAACGACGCGCAGGAAACCAGCGGCCAGGCCGCCCGAGGGGCACCCGCCCTCGTTTACGCCACGGGTAACCCAGACCGTCGGGCGACCGCTGGCCGTGATTCCCTTGATGGCCTCAAACGTCGCGGCATCCATGGAGGACAGCAGTCCGCTGGCAGTGTCATCGACAACAATGAGCTCGTCGGCAGCTGGGTCGAAGCTCGCGAGGTCCTTGTGCTCAACGCTGCTTCCAGCCATGGCTAGGAGACGCTTGTGTTCCCCAGAGGCCCCTGACTTCCCCGGTGACAGCACTTTGATTTTTCCCGAGGACTCTCCATTGACTGAGCCCAGGGTCTTGGCAGATTTCTTGCCATTAGTTTGGTGATTTCCATTGATGACATTAGGAACTTCAGTCCCGTTACTTTCCCCGAGCCCATTGGTCTCATGGTGGCCGTTCTTGCCGTTGATCCCGTTGATTCCATTGAAACCGTTGGACTTGGCGTGGCCGTTGACACCATTGACACCCTCGATGCAGTTCGTCTCATTGTGGCCATTGGCGCCGCTGACGCTGATTTCGTTCTTGTTGTCATGATTCATTTTGTGGATAGCGAACTGCTGACCGAGACACAGCACAGAAGTGCCATCATCCAAGAAGCCATGATGATTGACCGTTGAGAAGAAAAGTTCTCCCTTAGCTGAGGATCCGATCAACCAGCTGTCAGGTTTCATCTGGGATACGGCTGTGGCAGGAAGCTCGGCTGGGTCGAGATCTATCCACGTCAGGCTGTTATGGGCGATGAGGTCACCATCCTCCCACAATTCAGAAACCACCTCGAGTTCCAGGACGATTATAGAGGCTCGTACTGACTCAGGCAACTGGATCCCTTTCGCGGAGCCATGCAAAGCGAGGGTAACTGAACACTGGCTCGGCAAGGCAGCCATGATGCTGTCGAGAGTGTCCGGAAAGGTGGTTGATCCACATACCAACAGAACGGTGTCCAAAGGCTGCCGGTGGCTGATAAGTCTGAGGAGTTGTATTTCGCGCTCAAGTGGAGTTTTCAGCTGTGGCCAGATCTTTCCAAACTGTGCCTCGGTAAGGGTCGTGATATCTGGCTTCCAGACCGCCTGGGAGAAAGTCTGGGCTGGCTCCGCCTTGACCAAGTTGCTCGCCGGGATGGCAGCCTCATATGCAACGCAAGTTAGGTTCTTGACTTCTAGCAGTTGCCTTCCATCGCCGCCTGTTAGCACGGTGTTGGTGTTGAATTGTCGGCCATGGACCCCGTCCGTCCAGGCGACAGCTTGAGCCGTCGACCCAGCATCGATGCCTGCTGGGAAAATGTTGATTTCCTCCAGGTGGGTAGGAACCACACCCCATGGCATAGTCTTGTGTCCCCCTGAATGGATGGACACGATGATGAGCTGCAAGCAGGCATCAACTGTACTTGGATGTATGAGGTATCTTGACTCGTCCTCCATGGAGCCCGAGCTTGTCATTACCCCAACATCGGCGGCGGCTTGCTGGACCTTGCGATCCGTCTGGAGGCTCTTCATCTGTTGAAATGACTCGGTGTAGTTAAATCCGACCCGGCGGAAGGCATCATACCATGTCTTACCTGTCGCGCGCTGGCTGAGAGAACTCCTATCAACTGTTTGACTCTGGGAGGCTGATGGCTCGCTGGCAGGGGATACAGTGCCCTGGCAGTGGAGAACCCACTCGCCGTCGCTAAATGATTCCACCGAGAAAGAGTGAGATTCATCCCCAGCGGCAGACAATGAAATAACGATCTCGACACCTTCGTCATTATCTGGAAGTGCTAGAGCCTTGTCGATTGCCACATTGCGGAGGGCCACACCGTCGAATGGAAGTCCTTGCTCCTGATGAACCTGCCAGAGAGCCTCGGTAGCTGCCGCAAGATAGCCAGCTGCCGGGAAAATTGCGGAACCACCCAGGCTGTGATGCTTAAGCCACGGCACGTCACGATGGCGGAGGACGTTTTTCCACACCCTGGTCTGCGACGTAAGCCCTGAAACTCTGCTCCCTAGCAAGTCGTGGCGAGGAAAGGCGCGCTCTCGCTGTTCGATACTGGGTCTGGGTTCAGTCCAGTACTCCTTCTCGTAATTCCACTGGTAAGGTGGGAGGTCGACGAGGAGGTACTGCGTCTTTTGCTTGCGAGGGTTGCGTGGTCCGTTTTCAGCACCATAGGTGTGCTCGTTGACAGCGGCAAGCTTGACGGGATACCCGGAGTTGAAGAGCGTACCGGCCGTGGAAAGTATTTGCTCCCCATCATGCTTCTGCCGAACCATAGTTGGTATGTAGGTAAACCGGTCGAAGTTCTCTGCAGCACAGATTTGTTTAAACGGCCCTGCGAGTGCGGAATGGGGCCCTATCTCGATGACGGAACCAACTTGGCTAAAGATCTTGTCCTCATCCCTGCCAATTGCCCGGACGGCTGTCTCAAATCGGACGGTATTCCTGAGATTGGCACTGAAGTAACCCCGGGGAAGGTTTCCAGTGACCAGCTCGCCGGTCACCGAGGACACGAAGTGTGATCGCGGTCGGCGCCAGTCAAGATCGTCATCGATAACGGTCTTGAGGGCGTCTTCAAGAATAGCATCATAATAATCGCCGACCGGGCCCATGTGTGGAGAATGGTATGCGCGACCGGTCTTGAGCTCGCGGGCAAAGATTCCGTCTGCCGCGATGATCTTTTGAACGTGGGCGATGACATCTGGCTGCCCGCTCAGAGTCACACTGCTGGGCGAGTTCTCGCAGGCAATGCAAATCTCTGAGGGCGTATAAGATGAGACGTATTTGTGCACGTCATTCGTTCCGAGCCCGACGGCAAGCATGGAGCCGGTGCCTGACTTTGCTTCCACAGCAACTCCGCGACAAAAGGCTGCCAGTATAGCCTCCGGTGCGCTGATTAGACCGGCACTGTACGCTGCGCCAATCTCCCCTGAAGAGTGCCCCACTGAGACACTCGGTTGAACTCCCCAGGACTCCAAAAGATCAACAATAGCAATTTGAATAGCTGTGCAGAGAGGCTGGGCCACCGATGCCGCATTGATCAAGGTTGCTGTCTTTGCTGGGTCGGCGATGAGCAAATCGGCTATTTTAAAGGCAGGCTTGATAGGGAGCCGCTCCAGAATTGAGTCGAGGTTCTCGATGGTGTCCATGAAGGACGGGAACTGCAGCATTGCCTCTCTGGCCATGCCAGCCCATTGAGCCTGAGGGGTCAGTTAGCATGGTAAATAAATTTCGAGAGATACTCACACAGAATTGGTAACTTACGCCTTGTCCCGTAAACAGATAACCGAGATCATTCAACTTCTTTTTCGGCACTGCCCCAATTTTAAGAGATTTCTTTGCGAGTGCATTTGAGATATTGCCCTCGGAAGCAATGGCGAACGCTCTACTGGCGAATTGTGTCCTGTGAAGGTTGAGTGTATGTGCCAGGTCTGCCAAGTAATAATTGTTGGCTACTTTCTTGGTGGCGGCAATATTTCGGAGGAGGGTGGTCTTGTCGTGAGCTGAAAAGGTCACCAGCGCAGGGCCTTCTGTGGTGTGGTTGTAAGGTGCTTCCTTCTTCGGCCTTGCATGCTGATACCATGGGTACAGCGACTCGACTGCTTCCACGATGACGTGCCCATTCGTGCCCCCATAGCCGAACGAAGAAACACTGGCTCTCCTTACCAGGGAGTCACTGGGCCACGCACTGGTCTCTCGCTGTACCTTGACGTGCCACTCCTTCTCGAGGATCGCGGGGTTAAGGCGATTGAGAAGCGCGACCCCGGGTATCACAGCTGCCTCGGTCATCAAGGCAGCCTTCATCACAGCGAAGATCCCACTTGCGGCTTCGCTGTGTCCAATATTCGGCTTGACAGCTCCGATAATCAGAGGCTTATCTTTTGGCCGCGTGTCATTCATGGCTTTGGACACCGCCTGGACCTCAATAGGGTCCCCTACCGGCGTACCCGTGCCATGAAGTTCGGCATATGCAGTCAGGTCTGGATTAAGCCCCGCTCTCTTGTAGGCGGCCCGCAGAACACGCTCTTGTCCCAGCTTGCTCGGGTGGGTGATGCCCATACCATCCACCTTGCCATTAGTGTTGACAGCAGTCGAACGAATGACACCGCGGATAGGGTTGCCGTCACGAATGGCATCCGAGAGCCTCTTGACATATAGCGCGCCCGCCGCTTCAGCCCGGCCATAGCCATCCGCAGAGGCGTCAAACGTATGGCATGTTGAGGTTGGTGACAAGATGCCCAGCTTCGCAGTGTTCATGTGCTGGTCAACAGTTACTGAAGCATTTCGAGTCAGCTCTCACAAAGCGGTTTAAAAATGGCCGCGCAAGCTGCTTACGGATCAGGTTCACACCACCAACGATGGCGCCGTCACAGTCTCTAGACCGTAGAGCGTGACTAGCATTGTGGAGAGCATACACAGAAGATGAACAAGCTGTGTTTATAGTAAAACTATCCATTTGTTAGCATATTCCAGGTTTATGAGTGCAGGGTAATCTTACCTTGGACCATGAAGATTGAAGGTGTGGCCAATCCTGTTACTGATAATGCCAGGGTCAACACCAGTCGCAACATAATTGTGACGAAAGTCGGGGTCACGCGTCGACATTTGTTCTGCACAATTACCAATTAGCCAACTGGTACAAGGCACACTGGTGACAGCTAAATGGCTCAGACAATAGACGATGAAATTGATGGAGACTTACGATAGTCCGCGGTAAAGCATCCGACGAAGACTGCCGTATTTGTTCCAGCTATCTCATCCAGCGGGACTCCAGCTGAGCTTAAGCACTCGTAAGAAACCTCTAGGATCTTGCGCTGTTGCGGGTCAAGCCACTGTGCTTCTATCGGAGTCATATTGAAGAAGCTTGGATCAAAGTCATGAGGTTTCCCATCGAGGAAATAACCCCCCATGACATTGATGGATCCGGGTCGATCCAGCTTCGGGTGATAGACACCATCTATGTTGAATCTGCTTTTTGGGACTCTAGGTGTCTGGCCAGTACGTTTTGACGTAAGCATGTCCCAGAAAGAGGCATCTGAGTCGACTCCTCCGGGCAGGCGACAACCTAAGGGAATATTTTGTTAGCTGTGGTCGTGATGGTGCAGGTATAGTGAGAAATTCAAAAACATACTCATGCCACAGATGGCAATCGGCTCAAGAACCGAGTTCTCCATCTCCACGTCTTGGTTGACTCTCGAAGGCATGGTCAGTGTTGAATCTCTGACTAATGAAAGGACGGTGATAGCCTGAGAATCGAGCTGTGAACCTTGGAAGTGGTGAAGTCAACTTTTCAACCGTGGATAAGTACACCGGTCAATCAGCGAGGGACCATCTAGTTATTCCTGATATAATATCGTCGCCTAATTCACTGATACCATAGATTACAAGCTCCAAGATGAGATCCTGCAGTGCATAGGACGAGGCTCCCACCCGCCCCCACGCAACTTCACCCCCTCCAACATTAGTCAAACACCAATGATAGCCATTTCTGGGCTGCGGATGGTTGGAATAAGCCCCGGGCCGGCATGGGCGACCTGCCCCGAATCCTCAGGCTGGGCGCAGGATTCGCTCGGCCCGAAGTGATAAGGCAGCAAGGCCACACCTTCAAGGAAAGATGACCAGACCAACGAACTGCGGTGCACCATGCACAGAGTACCCTGGGATCTTCTGCGCAAAATATATTGACGATTGAGATAGTAGTTCCCAGTAACCGAATGCGGCAGACTCAAAAGCTGAAGAAAGCACTGAGACCCGGAAATTCGCCATCAGCTTGGTCAGTTTTCCATACTTAGCACTTTTTTGTGTTCAATAAACTTGCGAGATGAAACAGCATTATTGGGTTTCGTACTTTTTTGGCCTCGCGGCTTTGGCTACTGCTCTTCTGTGGGGCATTAGCCTCGTGAATGGGACGGTTAAGGCCCTGTTGCTCGCCGTCTGGCATCGCGACCTGGGCAATGGCATACCATTCAAAACAAACTACACAAAAATACCTTTCATCGATTACCCAATTGCGGTACTGGTTGCTTTCTTCTATTACGGCACCAGTGGTTATGATGAGGCATACCAATTATTCTTGCTGGATGCCTACTCCGCTCTCCAGCCGGCGTTTATTTGGCTGTACATGGAGACCATAAGGCCTCGAGAAAAGTCTGGAATTCTCGGAAAGTAAGCGGTGACTGTTTCCTCTTGAAGCCCTCCGACCTTGCCTTATGTTGACTGTCTTCTCAGACCCGTTGTGTTTGGAGCCCTTTGGCAGTGTTTCGGCGCCGCCATTTCTCTGCCTATCTACTTCGCCAATCACCTTGAGTGGCTCCATTCAACTGGGCATGACGAGTCTCGAGTACGCAGCCTGAACGAAGCCAGGGCTCTGCCTTTCAGCTTTCTCTTGGGTGCCGCCCTTCCCACCTTTGTAGGAATGGCCCCAACGTGGCTCGGGTACGGTCAGCGCGATCCAAGGTCCCATCAGTCCATCCTGGCAGCTTGGCAGCCAGACCCTCTCTGGGTGTCACTGATACAAATGGGGGGTGCATTCGTGTTTGCCCAAATCATGACGAAGCTGGATTCGGACGCGTCACGCAGCAGCAATGAGGCCGAAGAAGCTCACAAGTGGACGTTGGTCTCGTACCTGGTGGCGCTCGTCTCGTCGGCTTCAGGTCATTTCTACGCTATGTTCCGTGTTGCTGCCAGCGACAATGCGGGCACAACTCTCTGGCGCATGTACGTGCCGCAAACCGTTTTGCAACTGGAAGGCGCCGAACACATCTTGCTGGAGGGGCCCTGGCTCTTCCTGAAGTTTGACTTTTTCATAATCAGTCTTTCGAGCCTTTGCTGGACCTATTATCTCTTGCAGCACACCCTGAGCACAGAATATAAGCTCAGAGCCTCGGCCTGCTGCCTGTTGCCTTTGGCTCTGGCTTGTGGGTCTGTACTCGTTGGACCAGGTGCTGTAGTTTCTTTGGCATTGCTTTGGCGTGAGCGGCGTCTGGTTGGAAGCAAATGGGAGAAGGTATTGTGAGAATTGGATAACGCGAGTTAGGACGGACTCGGTGATCGGGGGAGACCGAAAAAAAAAATGGATTTCCAATCAAGAGAGCCTGTCCTCCGCAGCTAGTTCTCAAAGCCTACAGTGGATATCTGATACATTCCTCATGCTATAGAGCACTGTTAATAAGCCTGCCAGAAAATATTTATGATGTGTCACTCTCATTCTCAGCCATTTCCAAAATACCAAGCCTCTGGTCAGCGACCAACTGGCATTGATTATGTACCAGGTGCCAAGCTTCGTTGGTTGCCGTGGTAAGTTCAAGTTGACATCTCCACGGTGTTACTGAGTTTCGAACGCTTAAAAGCACCTAGGTACCCAGAAATAACCATAATTTGCATCCCAGGCGCCAAATTAGCCAAGCCTTGATGGAATTAAGGTCACACAATGCCGCCGTCTGGGTTGGAGCAAACCCCAGAACCCTAGTGCTCTAAACTATGCTAACAGCATATGGGCTCATTCCGACCTCATGCCTTCACTGAATCCTGCACAAAGCCTGGTATAATTTACGTACCACCAACCAGGCATCAATTTGAGCAACAGTCTTTGGATTTTCCATGGCAACCAACCGTCCAATGACAGATTGGACCACTGATGTTGTTCCATCAACCCGGGCCGCATTTCGGACCGAGCCCGCCGAATATAGAGGCGCTGAAGCTGACTATCAATTCACTCCAGTTCTTGGAACCACTCCCATCCTATCGTCTCACATTTTAAAGTATTCAAGCGGTTAACGGTGGTCCAGGCTGCATTACCTCTGAACTGGTCTTTAGCGATCACTGGAGAGCGAGGAGCCAGGAAATTCCGTCGCCTACACGAGTAAATCTGGTTGTGCAAGGCTTCGTTGTCGAAACAATGGAGCCAAAAGATCTACTTGACGTTGATGTGGCCATAATTGGAGCAGGTATGTACTGGAGATGACTCTTCAGCAAGATTTAGAGTCTCACATGTCCGCCCCTTAGGATGGTACGGCCTGGTAGCTGCTAGAACGTACCTGAGGCTACGGCCTGCGGCCAGGCTCATCATCATTGATTCGGACGACTCAGTTGGGGGAGTATGGAGTAAGAAGCGCCTCTACCCCAACTTGGTCGCTCAAGTCAAATTGGGTGTAAGTGGTCTGCCATCTGCCTTCACCAGAGGTGCTCCGATGTGCTGACAAGCGGGACTATAGCTCTTTAATTACTCAGATACGCCAATGCCGCCCAACGGTGGCGATAAGTCCGATCCTAGTGTCACGGGAGAAATGATCCATACCTACATGCAGACTTACGCCGAAGAGCACGACTTGATGCGCCGCATCCGCTTCAACACTTTTGTAAATGATGTCCAAAAAAGCGAAAGTGGCTGGACGCTGAAGTTTAGAGATTCGCCCGAGGTTCTGCAGACCAAAAAGCTACTGGTGGCTACTGGCGTGACATCGATCCCACAGATGCCGCTGTACCCTGACAATGACGAATCGATCTCGACCATCCATTCCCGAGACCTTGGACAATGGTTCGATCACCTGAAGTCTCCCGACATCCAGAAGGTTGCAGTCGTTGGTGCTGCCAAGTCCGCCTATGATGCGGTCTACCTTCTTCTCACCATGGGAAAGGATGTGACCTGGTATGTCAGGAGCCAAGGTGCAGGACCGTTGGCCATCCTACCGTTTACGGTCCTGGGCTTGATCAATACCATAGCTTTCGCGTCGACCCGGCTTAGCTCGCACCTCAGCCCGTCCATACTGAACACGCGCGGTTCATTTTATTGGTTCTTCCAGAGAACCCTCCTTGGCCAGTGGCTGGTGGGCCTATTTTGGCATTTCTTAGACTTTGTCAGTCGCCAACACGCCGGTTACTCTGCCGGCGATCACGTCGCTGGGCTTCGGCCTGAGATCGATCGTCAAAGGTACGACGCCCACATCTATCAATTGTTTAGACTGAAAAACTAACTTTTGATGCAGCGTCTTTTGGGCTCATTCCGGACTCGGAGTTGTTACCCTGCCGAACTTCTGGTCCATACTCCACAGCAAAAAGCTAACGATCAAACGGGATGAGATCAGCACCATCAAGGGCGGCAGACTGTCGTTGAGTTCGGGAGCATCTCAGCAAAGTGACTTTTTGGTCCTCTGTACGGGTTGGGGTGACCACTTTGGAATGTTCAGCGCGGGACTGAAACTGAAGCTTGGACTTCCATCGTACGGTCCCGGCCTGCCTCAGCCTATTCACGACGTCAAGGGCCAAGTGGACTGGTCCACTTTCGACCAGGCTGCCGATTCCATGGTCGACCAACAACTGCCATTCCTTGCTTCGCCACCAGAAGTCAAGTTCCACAGAGAGCTGAAGCCGCATAACCAGAGAAAGTTCCGGCTCTACCGCCGCTGTGTCCCAGTAGACCTGGCTCTGAAGGGCGACCGATCCATTGTGATCCTCGGCCAGATTCACACAGTACAAACGCCTCTTGTGTCGGAAGTCCAGTCATTGTGGGCTATCCTCTATCTGATAGGTGAGATCCAGCTGCCAGACGCCGAGACTATGGCGAAGGAGGTCAGCTTGTGGAACGCCTGGACGCGCAAGCGGTACCTGAATCAGGGGCAGAAGTTCCCCTATTCCCTCTACGATTTCCTGCCTGTAAGTTGATGGGACCATGAAAAACGCCATACCATGAGGGTGCTCACGAGCTTGCACTAACTATTCGCCAGTATATCGATGGCTTGTTCAGAGACCTCGGCCTGGAGTCTCGACGGAAGTCTAACCCAATCAGCGAGATGTTCAGCCCATACCATCCCAGTGACTTCAACGGGTTTGTGGACGAGTATATGGAAAAGAAGGGCTACTATGTATGAGCAGCGAGAGACGGGACAGAATACCACAGACTTGGTTAATAATGAATATAAACGGTCAACGGTTCGAAGTCATTTGTTTTAATTCACAGCTTTATTACTAGACTTGTTACTCTCGTAGCCGAGTCCGCATGCGGTCCTATCTCGCAGAAACAGATTATTGCCGCTGGACCATCAATTACACACAAAGTTCAAAGCTTGGTGTATGTTGTGATTGAGAAGACTATGCGTATATTGAGCATCAACAATACCAACCACCGTCCACAGTGATAACAGCCCCATTGACAAAGCTACTCTGAGGGCGCAGCAAGAAGGCCACCACTTCGGCAACCTCCTCGGCGTCGCCCTTGCGCCCGAGAGACCCGGGGTCGCCCGCACCGAACAGCTCGGTAGTGCCCTTGGCCTCCTCGATACCCCTGATCATGGGTGTCGCAATAATGCCTGGTGCAACAACATTGCAGCGGATGGCGGTGGTAGTCTCCTCCTTAACAACCGTGCGCGTGATGCCCACCACCGCGTGCTTGCTGGCCACGTATGAGCTGTTGTGCGGCACCCCGGCTATCCCAGATATGCTGGCCACGTTCACGATCGAGCCGCCGTCCCGGCCCCCCGAGCCGACCTTGATGTGCGGCAGCTCGGCGCGGAGGCAGTTCAGCGTCCCCTTGACGTTGACGTCCATGACCCAGTCAAACTCGGCATCAGTGATGTTGCGGACGGAACCCTTGTCCTGGCCGATGCTGGGGCCGAACACGCCGGCCAGGTTGGCGGCACCTGCGACGGGCTGTCCGAAGTGCGCGACTGTCGCCGTGATCCACGAGCTGCATGCTTCCTGAGAGCGAACATCTACAACTGCCGTGTAAATGTTGGTCTCGGCGCGCTGGTCCTCCGGGAACTCTAGTTCTATCTCTGACTTGGCCTTGGACAAGGCGGAATCGTTGATGTCCGCCAGCGATAGATGTACGCCTTCTCGAGCCAGGACCTTGGCCGTGGCAAGACCGATACCTGAGGCGGCGCCCGTGATGGCGACAACCTTGCCACTCAGGGATTTTGATACGTGTGACATGATTTTATTTTTTTGGGTTTTGTTTTTTTATTTTTTATTTTTTCGTATTGGCTGGAAATTCAGATAAAGATGGACGAGGTGTGTACTGCCAGAGGCGGTTGGTTGTCCACTCGGTTCCTCATTTGGGAATACCTGCATCAAGACAGGACACTTATGCTGTCTCGGCCGTGCCGGCCCGGGTCGAGGGATCACCATCCATCCCAGTATGGAGCACACCGGCCCTGATGAATGACATTCTGACCTCAGCGGAGCGTCCAGGAAATATCACATGGGCTGGTCCACCGAGGGCCGCAGTGAAAACAAATTGGTCGCGTCTCAGGAGTCACCGGCAGGGAATGCGGAAGAGACGAGGAAGCACTCTCATGCACCTTCTCAGAAAACCCTACCTACTTCTTAAGTAGGTAGACAATCTTAGGCTCCAAACATTGTGCCTGAACCACAACAAGGATCGCTCAACATGCCTGCGACGATGGTTCACATGCCGCTTGGCCCGCTCGATCACAGCCCGCCGAGAAATTACACTGTTTCTGTCACCTATATCCCTCTCAAATCGGAAAACAACTGGGCAGCAACCTTCAAGGTGCTGCAGGATGGCCTCCACGAGACATTCATCAGCCTGCCATGGCTGAGTGGCAAGGTGTATCCGCAGTCACCAGGCACGCCGGGCTGGCGCCACGGTCAACTTGAGATCCGGCACGAGGCTGTGGAGAGGGACGGCCCGCGGTCGTCGCATTTCCGGTACCACGAGCTGAAGACGGACCTGGACTACCAAGACCTGAGGGAGTCCCAGTTCCCCACCGACCAGTTCGAGGATGGCGACTTGTTCCCCTGGGGCTTCATGCCGCATGTCAACGAGGGCGCCCCGGTCCTGGTCTCCCAGGCGAACTTCCTCCCTGGCGGGTGCCTGCTCGCATCCGCCATCTTCCACGCCGCATCAGACGGCGTGGCGCTCTTCACAGTATCCAAGCTCTGGGCCGACAACTGCAGGGCACTTCAGTCGGGGGCCGGGCCGGTCACGCTGGCGCCCGAGAACTCGGACCGAAGCCTCCCGGGCCGGATATGGGCCGCCGAGGCCGTCCAGCGCGACGCCGGGCCGGACGCCCGCCAGCTCTTGGGGCTCCCAAAGGCCGAGGGCGCTGTTGTCAAGGGCGCTGTTGTCGTCCAGGGTGCTGTCCAGCTTGAGAACAGCCCGTCCGGGCCGAGCCCCAGCGGCCCTCGCAGGATGCTGTCAGCCATCTTCTACATCCCGGGCCCCAGGCTCATCAAGCTCCTGCAGGACTGCACGGGCGACGACGACGACGACGACGACGACGGCTCCCCTGCCGGCGCGGCAAGGGTTTCTGGGAACGACGCCATCTGCGCGCTGGCCTGGCGCTGCACTCTTCGGGCCAGGGCGAAGGCTGCCTCCCGCCTCCTCCTCGACGACCCCCCTGCGCGACTGGACATGATCCTCGACGGCCGGCTCGACTTTTCGCCCTCGGTGCCCGCCTCGTACCTGGGCAACCTCACCGCCACCGCCCAGCCCGAGCTGGCCCTCTCGGTGCTCATCTCAGCCGCCACGCCGCTCTCCTCGGTGGCGCGGTCCATCCGCGAGGCCTGCGGCCGCGTCAGCCAGGCCGCCCTGCACGGCGCCTACGCCCTGCTCGAGGGCTGGCCCGACTTCGACGCCCTGCAGGCACTCAAGAGCCAGCGCCGCTCGGGCCTCCACGGACACTCCCTCCTCGTCACCTCGCTCCTCGCCATGCCCCTGTACAGCCAGGTCCAGTTCGGCGGCGGCGTCTTTGCCAACGGCGGTAGGCCCGACGCCGCCCGCCCGCTCATGGGCGCCTTCAAGCATGCGGCCAGGATCTGCTTTGTCATGCCCCGCAAGAGCCATGGCGCGGTTGAGTTTGTCGTCAACTTGTTTGAGGATGAGATGGAGTTGCTGTTGGGAGACAAAGAGTTCACCAAGTATGCCATGTTTTTATCTTGACCCCGGGCAGTGTCTAGCCAGAAATTGACGACTCCTATGTATAAACTCCCTGTCCTACTCTGCCATGTACCCACATATAACTGCATCGCCAGTAGCTCAACCCCACACAGAATTTGAAGACGTGTGGAATATGCAGTTAATCACCACAAAAAACCCGGTTGACAGCAGAAATACTAGGCTTGTATACTTACCTTGGTACCTAGGTATGTAGTCAATGGACATTGGAGCGGCCTTGAAACAGATAACAAATAACAGATAGAAATAGATCTAATAGAATGTAGACCAGGGTTTTTATTTAAAATGGGCTCTGACATCCTACTCAAGTAGGGTTGTAATTGTTTGAAGAGGAGCCATGAGAATTATCCTCACTTTACCTTAGTCTGCCCGTAGACCGAAACTGGGCCTCTACACCGTGGCGCCCCCATCAATAAGCTATGAATGCCACCAAAAGCTGATCACTGGAGGCAATCTGGCAAGGCAAGGTCGTGGTCAACAAAAGTTTAATTATACGTATATGATATCGTACAATATCTGTTTTGGTCCCGTCTCATTACAATTTCCCTCACCAACCCTTATTCTCCCTTCAGGATTGCCTCCGCGATCTTCTCCGCGACCATATCTGTGGTAGGGGTTAGTAAAAACTCTTTTCGCAAAGAGAAAAATCAAAGTCTATCTGCTGGACAAACATACAGACAGAAGCCATCGGTTGACCCGGGGGCATGCTGGGCATGGCGCTGGCGTCCACGACACGGAGACCAGTGACACCATAAACACGAGCGCGAGAGTCAAGGACGCTCATTGCGTCATTGCTCGGGCCCATCTTGCCTAGAAAGGCGCCACAGGATTAGCACGATCCACCATCAAGATTGGACGTGAACTTACAGGTAGATGCGCCGTGAAACAAGAGCTCCATCTCATGCTGTAACCACGTCTTGATCTGGGCCTCAGTGGTCACATTCTGGCCGGGGAAAACCTCGGCCTCAATGATGCTGCAGTTAGACGCGATGGTCCGGATGCGCTGGAAAGCAGCGTAGGCCATATCGAGATCTTCTGGCTCGAGCAACCAGTTGGGGCTGATTACGGGCTGGTCCAGAACGCTGGCGCTGGTAATGGTCATGTTGCCCCGCGACTTTGTGGCGGTAAGGATGGCACTCAGTGCAAGGATATTCGAGTCAGCCGGGATTCCGGCCGCTGCCAGACCTCTCAAGAGGGCGACAGGTCCGCTTTCAAGCGGTAGGTACTCGACTTCGGGCCAGTCGCTCGGGAAAGTGCCCAGCCAAGCACTTGTCGAGTTGCCAAAGCCTTCTCGGTTGGGGAACTTCTCGTATGCTACGTGATTTGTGTTAGGTACTTGATTCTTGGCCAGACTTTACTAGTAGCGTACAGCAGATACTCACAGACTGCTTGACCTGAACCAACACCGGCCAGTGGGCCTTCCTGATGGTTGTAGTACAAGTCGTTCCACTCCGCAACGACATCAGGATTGCCGAGCTGGAACTGAGTCCGGGTGGTGACGTTGACAATGAAGCCCAAGCCAAGGATCGGATGGTCCTGTATCCTGATCAGCCGCTCAACAACTCCCAGACCTATTTATTAATTAATGGCTTAGATCAACATACCCACTCATTCTGGCCGACACCAGGCAGATCCGATAACACAGGAATACCGTGCTCCTCTAATGTGGCTGAGGGGCCAATACCAGAGAGCATGAGTAGCTGCGGCGAGTGCCACTGCACACACCACCAATGATTGCTGGTCAACAAGGGGGACAATCCCAGTGGCCTGCCACGGCAGGGAAAATGGGCACTTACAACACCGGCAGATACAATGACCTCCTTGCGTGCCGAAAGATGGTACACGAGACTGCTAGCAGTGAGGGAGTTCGGTTGCACTTCCACCCCAGTTGCCTTCTTATTGTCATCAAACAGGACACGTCTCGCCAGAGTGTCGGGGTAGATTTTGATATCGGACCCCCGTGCGGCAGCCTGCAAGAAAGAGGTTTCGGACGAGTCTCGAGTCGAAGTTCGCGTATCAACGGAACATGTCATGCTGCCGTGGCCGATCAACTTGCCACTGTTGAATCCTCCAATATCCTCGATACCAACCTTGTTGAGTGCTTCTTTAAGCGCGGGGCCGTAGGGGCCAGCGTAGTTGCTGTAGGATACGTGAAGCGGGCCGCCATCAGGACTGAAGTCCGACTCATCAAACTCAATGTTTGCGGCCGGGTCTATCTTGGAATAATCTGGCGGCTGAAAGATCGCGGACTTCTTGTATGCGGGCAGGACATTGTCCCAATTCCAGAAGTCGTCCCCGAGTTCCTCTGCCCAACGATCGAAGGTCCCAATGGTGCCCCTGGAGGACATACATCAGATATTTGCCATTGCACATCTGCGACAGGAAATGGCTAGCTTACCTCTGGAAGCCCATATAATTTGCAGCGGAGCTGTATGTAAGTATCAAGTCAGACACTTACTTGCATTGATGGCATCGAAACTCCTTCACAACCGAGTAACTTACCCGCCACCAAAAGTCGAGGCAGTTATATAGCTTAGTCGACGGTTGTTGTAGCCCTATAAAGGTTAGCCTCGTCAGCGCAGGGTCTTCGAAGCACTATGGGAATGTGTAGATACTATACATACGACCTGTGGGGTAGTAAGGAGGGGGATTGCGGTCTCGGTCGTGACTTGGCCAATAGGAAAGTCTAATGTGCCAATGGTGTTCAGTCCAGGGACCTGAGTTCGGTTTCCCTCGCTGATCTCGTAAAAGGTTCCTTGTTCCACAATAGCAACGCTATAACCAGCGGGGTCTAGAGCCAAACGAGCCGCGATAGTGTTACCAGCATTACCACCACCAATGATCTAACAGACGTCAGTATTCTCGGGTCCCAAGTCGCCCATCACCACTAGTAACTTACAATATAATCATAGGTATCATTGAATCCAGGTCTGCCGAAACTATCACCGTATAGCCTGGTGATCCCATGGCTGTCGATCAGCGCCCCAACTGTGGGAGGATCTGCACTTTCGTCACCGGGCTGGCCACGCACGCTGACAGCCGCAACTAGAGCCAAGAGTGAGCCACGCATGATGAGAATGCCGAGTTCGGTTGTATGGAACAATGCTCAAGAGATTACGCAAACGAGAGGGTACAGATCACTTGCCGGGATGCAGAAACTGACTGGAACTGTCTTTGACGTGGGATACTGCCCATACACTTTAAGCTACGGCATGCAGCACCTGGTTGGCGGTCTAGGCGCGAAAGGAGGAAGCCTTGACTAGGATTTCAGCTGGCGCTTCCATGTCCCAGCTCCGGATCCTAGATTGTGGCGTGTATGCGGTGGAAATTACAAAGTAATCCTCCGGCTCCGTTAGAGAATCCTGATCACCTCACCTGGCCCCCGGCTCCGCGGTCGGGGTTGCCCGGGGCGAGTCTGCCAGTCTCGGCCCGAGGAGGCTCGATGCCCATGATCTTGCCAAATGATATCGAAGACACTATGAAGCCTCTTCAAGGGCCATATATGCTTCTATTTCGATGACCAATTGACACAGAGAAGAAAGCAAAGTCTCACGAGTAATTCCAGACACTATCACCAACAAGTAGCACAACATGTCTTCACCATCTGGATTCCCCTCCCTCACCCCAGCATTGATCACCAAGGTGTTTATTGGTGATGTTCATGACCTGGGTGAGTTCATCCCACTGGCCATCCAAGCAGGCAATTTGACTCAATGTCACCAGGGAAAATCCACAACGGGTCAAAGCTAGTGCACTACGTAAGTTGCCCCTAGCCTTTGACCGCACCTGTCGGTGGGCCTGACCGCTTACACAACTCCGAATTCAGGGAACCCCAAAGGGAACCATCGAATCTGTGCCAGGATTTGAGCCTGAATTCAAAGCCACTGTCAACTTTGGTGCCGATTGGCTGTCGTTCGACCCTGACGGAGAGCATGGCCGCATCGACCTACGAGGAATGGCCAGGTCTGTTCTCGGCCCACCTGTAAAGGGACCAACTCTGACCAAGTGCACCCGCTGACCTAATTAGAACCGACGAGGGCCATGCCATTGACTTTAGATACACGGGCGTGATCAAGATGGCGCCCAATGTGGCCAAGATATTTGACCAGAAGCCCGATATGGCTACTGTCCCATTTGGATACGCAAGTAAGTCATCAATCGTAGTTCAGTTTAAAATGAACTGAAGCTAATGAGAACTCTCGAAAAGCTGGATCACACACCTTCTTGGTTGCCGACCCGAAGCTCAAGATCCTGGAGAACAGCACCTTTGTCAGCAATGGCCGGATCGTCGTGGATGAGAACGGCCTGATGGTGGAGACAAGGCAATCTCTTGTTGTCGCTTCCACAGTAATGAACTGATTTAGTCTCAGAAAGTATCCAGGGCAATCGTGGTGTGAGAGTTGCGCCTCTTCAAGGATAATTAAATGCATTCCTCTATGTGCTGGAGGGCACAGAGACGCATGATATATACCTAGGTACCTACCTAGGTAGGCAGCACACTCACCTTAGGATTAGTAGCACAGATTGTTGACTGAACCAATGGCAAATATTATCTCATGCCCACGCGCTCATTTCAATTACTATGGGGGCTGCCATCATATTCCAGACCGTGTAGTACGTCTGAAGACTTGAGTTGGTCCACTCGCCAGTAACACAAGTCATGCTCTTCCAGAACAAAAGATTGCCTCACATGTATGATTACGCTCAAGGTACTCGCAGATAGGCTATGCAATACACAAATAGTACCTAGGTAGTTTCTTACGGATCCGTCGCTGGCGGCCCGCAGCACCGAGCCCGAGAAGACAACCTTGATTGGTCACAGATCAAATCCCTCAGGTTACGCACCAAGCAGAAACACTATTAATCCTTCCGGGCTACCAGCCGAATAGAATTTTCTTGTTCTTTTTTCTTGGAATTGATAACGCACATAGCAATTCTGCGATGCAAAACAGCATCTCGCTGCCTACACCATGAGCATCTCTTTCAATGCGGAAACTTGCACCCAAGATGTTGTCGTCCATTTTAGAGACAACATCAAGGGCAAAATCATCCTAACAACAGGCACCTCAACTGGAGGCATTGGTGCCAACTTTGTACTGGCGATCGCCAACGCGCAACCCAAATTGTTGATCTTGGCCAACCGAGACCCGGAAAAAAGTGCAGACATAGTAAAGGCCATAGGCGAAGCCAAGCCGGAGGTAGGAATACGGCTGCTCGACCTAAATCTGGGATCCCTTCCGGACGTCCGCCAGAGTGCTGAGACGTTCATGTCGTGGGCCGACGTCCCGCACGTCGACGTGCTGGTCAACAACGCCGGCATAATGGCAACCGACTATCGGCTCTCGGCAGACGGTATCGAGTCGCAAATGGCCACAAACCACCATGGCCACTTCCTCTTCACCAACTTGATCATGGACAAGCTCCTGGCCTCGGGTTCGCCGCGTCTGGTCAATGTCAGCAGCGACGGACACCGCCTCAGCCCGATTCGCTGGGCGGATCCCAACTTCGCGGTGAGAGCTGGAAGAGCATTGCCATTGTGACTGGTCGAGAAGTACTCCGACTGATGTGTCCGCAGGGTGGTGAAACATACAACCGATGGGCTGCCTACGGGCAGTCAAAGACGGCAAACATACTGACGGCGCTTGCCTTCGCCAAGAGGTTCAGCAACAGAGGACTGGTTGCATTGAGTCTAAACCCGGGGACAGTCAGAGGCACAAAGCTGGGGGCCCACGTTGATTGGGAGAATCAGTACCCCGAACTCCGTAAGTATATGGAAATAGGACCTACAGATTACTGCCAGAACTAACGATCATGAAGAGGCACTCGATAAATCATTGGGCAACATGGAGGGGTGGCGGGCGGACTTTAAATGGAAGACCGCAGAGCAGGGCGCAGCCACTCATGTGTATGCGGCCTTTGCACCGTTTGCAGAAGGTTCGTCTTTCTTCTTATTGCGTCGTATTAAATACAAGATTTTACTCGAGCGTCGGACTGATGACAGTGTATGTTCCAGATGAGAATGGGGCGTACTTGCAAGACTGTAATGTCGCAGACCCCTGGACAGAGACAGTGAAACCTTGGGCTACAAGCAAAATCGAGGCTGAGAGACTGTGGAAGCTGAGTGAAGAAGTGGTTGGGCAGAAGTTCGACTGATGATTGATAATATTCGCATTGCCCCATGTAGTCGAATGTGTATAAGCAAAGCGGATTGGAGTCTTGCATAGTACAACGATATAAACAGGTAGAGCATGAACATAGTTAGCAGTATCTGGACCAGCTGTTGTACCTGGTATCGGACGTCTGTGGTTTAAGTGTCATAGTATGTTAGTGGAATCATTGCAACTCAGAGGCAACCATATCAAACCGCGCTGTAAATGAGGTGTGTAACTGTTCGATTTCTCTGCACTGCAACATGGTTAATTTGACTCGGTCCGGACCCAAATGGCACCCATTAGTCCTTGTCAGCTCAAGACTAAATTTTCGTCGTCGTTAAGGCCCCGAAAGCCTGTTGCCGATTTCTCACTATGGCAACCTTGAAACTTCCAACCATTCTTTCTCATATAGAACCTCGCGGGTGATTACAGACTCACAGCAGGCTCTGGCCTCTTAGCTTGGATGTCACAAGGGTGTGAACTTCAGCTCCAACTTTGCAAGTTTCCATGTGAAACGATCCTTTACGTTGTCGATAAACTCACTCCCAGCCTCTGGGCTTCCGAAGTCGATATTAAACCTTGTCACAGCCTCCGCAATGACTAACCGAAGCTGCATCAGGGCAAGAGGTCGTCCGATACAGCCGTACGGTCCTGATGAGACGTATTAGCAAGTTCGTCCGTAACAATGGCACTACGTTGACAGGGTACTCACCGGCAAGGAAAGGCGCATAAGCTGTTTTGTCCTTGATCATGTTGGGATTGTGTGTCCAGCGCTGCGGCAAGAACTCGTTGGGTTTCTCGTAGGCTGAGCCCAATCGTGCGATCACGTATTGCGGAGTCCAGACAGTCATGTTTCCGGGCACGAACGTCCCGTCTACCATGATTCCCTCGGGTGGTGTTTTGCGCGTGATTGCAGTGGGTGGAACCGGGCTGAGGCGCAACGTCTCACTTATGATAGCGTTCAGATGAGGCGCGTCGTAGATACGCTGGTGCTCGAATGTGCCGTCCTCGCTCCTGAGGGGGATAAGCTCGTTGCGTAGGATTTCCAAGTTCAGGGGATTGGCCGCCAAGTAGTAGAAGATGTGAGACAATGTTGCAGCCGTTGTGTCGCTTCCGGCTACAATGATAGACCGTGAATCACTTCGGAGTGTGTTCATTTCCTGGTCGGAAGGATTTTTGCCAGCATGGTCGAGAAGAACTGCCATCAGACTCATCCCGTCAGAGCCTTTGTCAGCCATTCGCAATCTCAACTGCTCATCGCAGTAGCCAATGAACCTCCAATAATCCTTTGTCAGCCCGGGAATAGCGATCATCATCCGGAAGATCCAGGTCGGCAGCTTCATTGACTGAAGGTCCATGGCCGTATCCAACAGTGTCACTGCCCAATGCTGCTCGCCTCCCACCAGCATGCCGAAGTCGCGGTTGAAGGCCAAATCTCCCATGACATCGAAGCTGAAATGATTGAACCACCTCGCGGCATCTACTGGCTGGCCCTCGCTTTCCCGCAGCCGGTCCATGAGCAGCTTGTTGTACACTCCGATGCGGCGCTCATACCCGCGCAGCTCTCTGTCACCAAAAGCCTTGCTCCACACGCGGCGGCGCTCTGCGTGGAACTGATGATTGCGGCTGGTGTGCATGGACTCTCGGGGCAGGTCCTCATCGTACCACGTGGCCTTGCGACATTTGCTCCTATTGCCGTGGATCTCCTGCACCGCTGCCGGGTGTGCGATCATCAGGTCCGATGACCCGACTCTCACGAAAGGCCCATATCTCTGATAAAGGCCGAGTGATACCTTGTGGGCGTCGTGATTTGTCACTTGAGTTGTGAGCCACAGGCTTGTCAGTTTGGCTCCGAATGGCCCAGGAAATCGTCGAAGCGGGTGAAAAAATAGCCGATAGACAACCAGGCTGCTGTACAAGCCAAGCAGCACATAGGCAGTAATTGGTAATGTGAAGCCGATGGCCTCGGCCAGAGTGAGCCCCTGGAACCACTTCAAAGCAGCCGTGATTCCCGCAAAGAGTGCGCCCGCGCCCTGGAGGTACTTGACGCCGTGCAGGTGATGTTCGCCCCTTGCAAAGTACCCTAGGTGCAGGCAGATGCCTGCGACCAGGGAAACTAGGTGCAGTGGCCCCGGCTCGGTTGTGGAATATTTTACGGCACTCATGATTGTGACTTCAGGAATCGCCCCTGAAAGCAACAAAACGGGTTGTGTGATGGCGGATAGGATTGGGAGTAACTACACTGTAACCGGAGCCCGGAGTGAAATAGATGTACTGAGCTCAAATGATTTACCTGGCGATACTATCCACGAAATTCCCAGGCATCCGTCGTGGGCCCCTGACGCGATTCTGATCGGGGAGTGTCCCTCGAGACGATCTCGGCCTCGGCCCGGTCAGCCCGGCTGACACTCTGAGAGGACCCCGAATCCGGGTTGCACCAGTTGCTACAGTATTGAATAATCAGAATTTGAGTCTCATTCTAGTGATGTGGCTCGTAGTCAACTGCTTCTCGTACCTCAAAGCTTGCGAAGCGTCCACACATGACATCGTACGAGGCTTTCCGCCCAATGGTGATAACCATGTGGAAATTAAGAGCCGTACACCTAAACCAACAATATCAGTGACAAAACATACAAGAGGATATATGAATGCCTATAGTGGTGCATGTTTTTTACCCCGATAAAAGATTCTCTAACTGTACCTAGCCCTGGTGACTGATGAAAGCACCGCTGTGGCCTCCGTTTCCGTGCCTACCAATTTCTGCTTGCTATACTATTCCAACATCTAGCTGTTGACACAGAAGCAGCTTACCAAACCTAGTCGGGACACTGATTAGTTTGTCTAACGTAGAAGTCTCCCACTGATCGTCACAAAACTGGGCGGAAGGCGGCCATCATGGGACATCCTACTCTTGGAGTGCTGACACGATATCCATTACGATTCATGCAGCTACTACACTTCTTTTTTAAGCTCAAGTCTCTGAAACTAACTCCCCAAGTCTTAGATTTACAATGATGCCCCGGTAAAATGAACAGTTCATTATAACACGCTTCCGGTCCAGTCCAACAGTCTGTCCTCCTCCGCCACTGATAATTTGAGATATTTGAAATGTCTTCGCGTAACCATTATGAATTTTTGGGCGTATTTTCAGGTTCCGTAAACAGCACCTCGTCTTTCCACCAGCTCATGATGAGACACGCGCTCCCAGGTCCCAGGACTGCGCTTGCACCGATCATGGCCGCCGCAGTTTTCAGGAAGCTGTACGAGCCAGTCGCAGTTACAGACGCCACGCTAAACTGGCGCCAGATGACCACCATAACTGTAAGATACCCGACAAGCTGGTCCCACAGGAAAAAGCTGCGAATACCATCCCCCACTGTCCTTGTTACAGCAAAGGCTAGCGGTGGGACAAAAAGAGACCAGGGGCTCAATTCCTGTATGTATTCGGGCTTGAACAGTGCTGGGAATAGTACCGTGGTGAGAGAGATTGCACAGATGCTGATGTGAATGGCAGAACTGGCCATGACGGTCAGGCCGGCTACGAGGCGCATAGCCCTCAGATGTTGCGCAGGCGCTCGCCCTGCAGAGTTCCCCGAGCCGCTAATGCGCGATGGCGGGGCAGCAACAGCTTGCAGAACAATGAGAGCAGTCGAGGTGATCAATGGATAAATGTTCCATGCCCCAACTGCCCACTGCTGGAATGTGTTGGTTACGATTGACGGTGAAGGCAGAGCCATTAGCACCGCAGGCAACACGTATCCGATAACGACAGCAGGAATGATGAGAACCGCTCGGCGAGTCTCAATTAGAGATTTCTGCTTGAGAGCACGGTGGTCCAGTTTCGGGGATACTGTCACAGAAGACTTGAGGAAGGTCAATGCCCAGAAAAACCCGGCAGTGCCTATCGTACACCCCTGGAAAATGAGCAGCCATGTAGTAGGCCTATGCATGCTGTTAGTTAGTACTAGGCATATTGTGGGCAGACTGGGTTCTCTCTTACCGCCGAAGAGATGCCGCCAGCCCATGAGCTGCTCGAGCGTTTTCGAGATAATTCCAAACAATTATTGGAAGCAATTGGGACAAAAAGTAGATTCCAATTATCGAGGTGGCTGGGTGGGATCCATCGACGGCCTCCCAGAAAAACACAACCAGCACGTCGAGCAAATAGTCGACCGGAAAGATGCCAGTGAATTTGCGTATCAAAGCCGACTGCGTTCCGGGCATAATGTAAGGATTAGATCCATGCAGCGCGTGCAGGAGATGGGACAAGGTCCCGTCAGCAGCTGAGCGGCCCCAGGTCCCCAGGGTTCCAGCCACGCCGAGGACATAAAGAAGTGACTGCATTGCGGATGAAGGAAGAAGACGAATTGAGGACTACTACTGTGTCAGTAGGCTGCGGCAGCTGTTACGGCTCGCAAGGTCCATATCGTCCCAGAAAATCGTAAACTCACGACTTAAAATCGACAGCAACCAGGCCATGCTACCGGGGCCTCGGACCGAGAGCTGATTGCATCCTGCAGAATTCGCGTATGCTTGCTCAACTTTGCGCCCACTATCGACCGTGCCGCTGCAACACTACCTGCATACTTGACAGCATTCGTGCTGACCAATGCCTACTTCGTGCTGACACCTTTGACGTAGATACACTCCTTTGAGGCGGGCGGACTCGACCACCGGAGTGCCCAATTCCGATTGCCTGCCGCACAGGGATTGGTACCCCTTGCTGACACTCCTCCAGGTATATTCGACTGCTCGTTCCAGTCAGCGGGGTTTTGGAGCTATTGGGTCTATAGCTTGTCTTGCATGGCTACGTGATCATTCTCACCTCCTTCAGCTTCTGTAACGCTCCAACGCAACTTTACCGTGGCGTGGGCTAGCAACGCGATTGTCGGATCTCTCCATCACAATGTTCGGTGCTGCAAAGTTCAAGCCCGAGCGGGATATTCCCAACCTCGTCGGAAAGGTCATCTTTATTACGGGAGGCAGTGATGGTCTTGGCAAAGAGTCGGCGCGACAGTTTGCCCGCCATGGCGCGACTGTCTACATTGGAGCACGCAACAAGACCAAGACTGCGAATGCCATCTCCGACATCAAGGCCAGCCTCAAGGCCGAGCCACCCAAGAGCGCCGAGTCAGAGCCAGACCTCCACTTCATCGAGTTGGATCTGGCCTCACTTGACTCGGTCGCAAACGCCGCCAATGCCTTCCGGAGCCAAAGTAGCCGCCTTGATATCCTCATGAATAACGGCGGGATCATGGCCACCCCAGAAGGCTTAACTAAGGACGGGTACGAGGTCCAATTCGGCACGAATCACGTCGGCCACACGCTGCTCACCAAGTTATTGCTCCCCGTGCTCGACAAGACACAGCGGGAGGGTGCTGACGTGCGCATCATCAACGTGACCTCGATTGCTCAGGAGTGGTTTGGCCCCCCCAACGGTCTGATACTCGAGGACGCCAAGACCAAGATGGACGGCATCGGGCCCTGGCAGCGGTACGGCCATTCCAAGATCGCCAACGTTTACTTCACCAAGGGCCTGGCCAAGCGATACCCTCACATTCGTTCCATCGCAGTACACCCTGGCGGCACCAAGACAAGCCTCTCCAAGGGCGTCCAGCCGACCCAGCCCGCACTTGTACAGGCTGTCATGAATGTGGTTAAGAAGTTTACGTTCGCCGATGTCGCCGAGGGGGCCCGCAATCAACTGTGGGCCAGCGTATCTCCTGAAGCAAAGACGGGCGCAGTGTACTATCCGGTGGCCAAAGAGCACAAGGAAAGGCCCATTTTGAAGGATGAGAAGATAGCGGATGAGCTTTGGGACTGGACCGAGAACGAACTCAGCAGGTTTACAGTTACTGAGACTGATTGATATATCCTTTCGCAATTCATACATTTCCTAGTTGACACTTTGTACTCAATAAACTTCCCCGAAGCTCTGGTATGTGTAATCCCATCGTTACCTAGGTAGTAACATAAACTCGGTATCATATATGGAGACAGTATTCAATGGAAGCGAACAGCAGCTTTGAAGTACTTTGGACCTCCCCCGCCCCATTTTTGCTTTTCGTGGTTGGCTAGTAGTTACCCTAGAAACAGTGCGAACAAGTCAAGCCAAGTAAAAGCAGTCATTTGCCTTTGAAACATACTTCAGTACCTAGGTACGTATGTAGTGCCTTGAAATATCCAAAGCGCGTGTATATATGCATAAGCTATTATGGTGTTGGGGTGTTCACTATGTAGTTACAAGGCGACTTGGTACCTTTCCCGAAGATACTTGCCGTATCGCCGGAAGATGACACCAATGGGAATGAAAGCCACTGCGATGAAGCCCAGCACACTGTTTCCCCATCCGGATCCTAGGTTCTCATACAACGGCAACCCTGCAAGTGGTAGGCAACCACCGCCAATTGACCGGACAAGAGTATTAGCTGCCAAGGCACTGGCAGCGTACATGCCGAACGCGTCGATTAGGTAAAGCACGGTTGACATGAAAATCATGATGCTCCCCAACCCGATGACGCCAAGTCCAACTATGGGAACAATCCAGTGCACGTTGTACTCCGCGGTCCATCCATACAAGAACAACCCTATCGGTAGCAACACGCCGCCGATGGGTACAAGTAATATGCGCGTCTCGGGCTCGGGCTTCGCACCGTCGATCTCCATCTGGCGCTTGATCGCCCTATCCGAGGTGAGGCCGATGAATGGAATACCGATGATCGATCCGATGGCGAATCCGAGAAAGACCAGCCCGACGATATTGCTGGCGAAATTGTACTGCTCAGTAAACACTATTGTGATGGATGAGAACATGAGGTACTGGATCCCGTACACAAATGCGATATAGATAGCGGTCAAGGCGCTTATGGGGGACCGCACCAAGAGTTTCAGAGGCCTGACGATTGCCAACCGGAATACCTCAGATGGCGAGACCTCCTCTTCCAGGTGGTAATTCGGGTTCCCCGTTTCCGCGCGCAGCCGCCGGACCTTGCGCTGCAGTATCACGGGCCCAAATGTCTCCTTTCCCAGTGCCAGGGTCGCGACGGTCGTGGCCCCCGCGACGATTGTCATGAGCCAGAAGACCCACCGCCACCCCCGCGCGGTGCCGAGGAACCCGCCCGCAATGGGGCCGATGACTGGGCCGAGCAGCGGACCGACAGCGAAGGCGCCGAGGAACGAGCCACGGCGCTCGGCGGGGACCATGTCGGCAAAGGACCCGCCGCCGTTGGTCAGGGCACAAGACCCGAAGAACCCCGCCAGGAAGCGGAAGACGATGAGGCTCGGCAGGGAGTCTGCGAGTGCGCAGGCCGCGTGGAAAACGGTGAAGCCGACGTTGCAGACGTGGTAGACGATGAGCCGTCCGTATACCTCGGACAGTGGGGCGAAGAGAAGTGGCCCCAAGCCAAGCTGTTGTCTGGTTAGCACCTGCGGCAAAACAGCTCTTGAGCCCGGGGAAGGGCTACCTAGTTTACTTACCCCGAGGACGAAGACAGACACCACAAAGGCGGCAAGCTCAGGGCTGTCGTTCCTAAACTCGACCATGATCTGTGGCACAGCCGGAGCAATGATTGCTGACGATCGAGTAAGGAAGTCAGTCTACAATACATCTCTTCAGTGGGCGAAAGGGGGGGGGTGGTTGGGGTGTGTATGATTTACTTACAAGATGCCAAGGGAATGAGAAAAGCCAAAAATATCAGTAACGATGCATTCAGGTTCACTCGCCATGCCGGCCAGTTGAAAGGGTTTTCTGGATCCTTTTCGCCGTCCCACCCAACGATGATTTCGTCTGGCACCTTATCCGCCTGGGGCTGCTCGCCTCCAGCTTCTGTTGCATCCAAAAGCGTGGAAGAGCCCTCGGGCGGAGTGGCGATGGAAAACCTATTGCTGCCCAGAGCACTGTCCGCGACTGAATCTCGCCGAGAAGGGACATCGTACATGGAGCTCATCGACCTTCGCGATGCTGAAACATTTCTGCGGACGGCGGTCGATGACCTGCGCAGACGGGAGGGATGAGTCTCTGTGGGCGAGTGCAGGATGTCATCGAGTGCCAGCTGCTGGTCGATGTTTTTGAAGATGCCAAATTCCCAGCCGGTATTGTCCAACTCGTCGGACACATGTCTGTGCAGTTGTGCCAACTCTATTTGCGCCAACTCGCGAGTGTTTCGTTTCGGATCACGAGCCATGGCTAATTGCACTCCAGCAGTCCGGGGACGTCAAAGAAGATTCTGGGGCGGCTTCACGAACAAGACGCCAACGTGTATTTACTGCCTTGGCAAACCTGGCCAGGGTAAGGGCTCGCTCCCAATCTTCTCAGCACGTTGGGACCAAGCCGCTTGGCTCTTTGTTTGGCACATGAATATACGGAGCCTGTCGGCGGGATTGGGACGGAGCCCAAACCCCGTGTCCGATAACTTGCATCATGCAGTTGTCTCTCACACCACACCGATCATGGGTCTAGCAGCTGAGCCAACATTGTTCCAACAGATCCTTCGCAATTAAGCTTCTACAGGCTCGTCCAATGAGGAGAATGCAAAGGATCAATGCAGGGTTCTCGGCCCGAGGCGCACGCGGGACATAGACGCTAGACTGTTTTTGGAATAAATAGGCACCTAAGGTAGGTACTGTACTTTTGCACCGAGCGCCTTCGAGCTTTCGGGATCGCATTTGCGAAGACAAGGGCTCAGGAAAGCCATGGTTATGATGACCATGAGGATGCTCGACACGTCACACATATCTTGGCACATTGTGTTGCTGAGCCATGTGGCGGAGCCGTTATAGGAGACCGTGAGCTTATAGTTGTTTGACATTTATCACACATCCCGATAACTAGTCACAATGTAAAATGTCTCATTCTGCACAGCGGCCACGGATACAAGTTCATGTACTAAGAAGTATGTCCATGTATATAATAACTTATAAGTCTACTCTGTGGAGCACACAGTCCTAAGTGCCCTACTCAAGCTTTGCAAATGCGGAGAAATAAGAAGCTTATTGTATCCCAAATAAAGTATCACAGCCATAATCTTGTTTGGATTTGGGCAAATATTTTACTACAGTAAGACTCAAACTTGACACGATACTAAGCTAGGCCACGTTAATCCGGTTAGGAGCGATCAAAATAAACTAAACGATTTAGCTGCAGGCGGCTGCCATTTCCGCTGCATAGAGGTCAGCACTCGGACACAGTGCCTTCTCCTGTCTCGGTTTTTCTTTGGCGGCGGTCTTGGCGTCCTTCCTGGCATTCTTCCAGGCCATGCGCCCCTCGAAGACAACAGGGCAGTCGACGTAGTCAAGCAGAGGCGCCCCAGCGATGACTTTACCAAGATCATCCGCCACAAAACTATCCCAGACCAAGGGGAGGACCCAATTTGCCATGAACTTGGGCACCATGCCATCCCATGCTTGCACGGAGGTGATCTGACCGGAGTACTCCATCACCCCCTTGATCCGCGTGTGCTGTTCGGTCTGGTACTTCTGGAATACCCTCCGAAGCGTTGCGGCACTGGGCCTCGCGCCCTGCTGCGCCGCTAGCATGCGGCTGAGGTGGTTACAGAGTACGACGACAGATTCCATGCCCGAGTTGCCGCCCAGGGCGATATTTGGCGTGACCTAAGGAGACATGGGTGATCAGACCACGCTGTGTGAGCCCCGGAGGTTTAGCATCGCCGTGGACGTACCTTGTGGGCCGCGTCTCCAGCCAGTACAACCCTGCCCTGGTGCCATTGGTCAAGGATACCCTCTTCGATGGGTATCAGCGCGCCTCGGTCGCGCTTTGCCCACAGCTGGCCGAAGGTCATATCCTCACAGACCAGGCGCTCTGACACGCTGGCTGCGAGATCATGCATCTCCTGGTCGTTATACCTCGGGCGGCTGGCCCAGTCGAGAGCCTCAGGAAGGCGAAAGAAGGCAAAGTAGAATGTTTGATCCGGCTGCGTGAGGATGAGGAATGAGTATTTGTCGTTGTGCACAACCGTCATGTCCGCTGTGCCCAGGCGCGGCTCTGGAGGACCCATTCCAACGAGCGCCTTCCACTTTGTTTGGAAATAATCCCGGCCTGGGGCTGGCTTTATCGTCGGGGGCGCAATCCCGGCGTGGTCCCAGACCTGGTTCCGCGCCATGCTGTTCACGCCGTCACATCCCAGAACCATGTCGGCTTCTTCGACTGTGCCATCCGCCAGGGTCACTTTGACGCCATCGACGCGGTTCTCCACGGCCTTCACCGCGGAGCCTGTGCGCACGAGGCTCTTATCCGGGAGATTGTCGTAGAGGATTTCCAAGTAGCGGCGTCGCTCGAGGAGACAGATATCCCGCCCATGGCTAGATTTGAAAGAAGCGTTAGACGAGTGATGATTTCACTGTGTTCCTGATGACTTATGACATACTTGGCTTTGATGTGATGGAAGAAACCATTGTTCGAGATGGGCTTTCCTTCTGGAGTCCGTGATATCCACCGGCTGCATGGAACGCAGGCTTTCTCAACGTCTTCCAGGCAACCTATCTGTGCAAGAATACGAAGTCCATGGGGGTAAATCGCAATACTGGCTCCCTCAGGTGGTGCCACCTCCTGGCGCCGCTCGATGACTATGTGGTCTATATGAGCCTTCTGGAGGCAGTGGGAAGCTGTAAGCCCGGCAACACCACCTCCAACAACGATGACCCTGAAGGGACGGTCCTGCGGTGCCATCTTTCTTGATTGCTACTTTCGAGCCTTGAGTCTCGTTCACGGTAACTTTGATCATGTGGCATTGAGGCTCTTGGTGCCATAGCGTGAACTTGGGCATGCCCGCATATATGCGATCAGGGTCCCGCGGCCCGCTCCCTGTTTCTATTTTGGCGACGATTCGGGCAGAACTTGTCCAGGCTTACGAATCGGAATGGGACAGGAGTGGTAGTCCATCACCAGCCCTCCAATCCTTCTTACTAGCATCGTGGGGTAAGGTAGCTAGGTATGCCATCCCAGCGAAGTTAGCACGCACGGTATCGGAGAGCTGGGGGCCCGGGCCGAGCCAGCAATGCCTGGCAGTGCGGGCGTTTCTCTTCTGCTTATTTCGGCTCCCAGGCCCGCAAAATGACGACAAGGGTGTTTATCTTGTCGGGACCGAGAAATGTATTGCTTAGCACCCGTAATTTAAGCTAAACCCGTTGATACTACGTGAAAGCTTTGCAATACATCATCTCTGCTCAGAGCACAAAATAAGTCGGGTTCGCTTTACAAAAACCAGTACCTACGGCCCTATGCCTTACTATAGGGCTGCTAATTTTGCCCTCCTTTTTAGGGGTATTAATTAAACTAATAGCTGGAGAAAAGCAAAAAAAAAAAAAGGCAGCAAACTAGGGATTAATAAAGCGGGAGGTAGACTAAGGGTAAGTAAGAAATACTTACCTATAGTAATACTATCTTTTATATAATGTGGTTTATCAGGAAGTGGCGCGTATCACATGGGGCGCACGTTTTTTATGAATTAAAACCATCTATGATAACCCTACTAAAACCCTCAAATTAAGCCCGATTTGAAAACAAATTTCAGGTTGATATTATAACTATGTTAATAAGCTAGATATAGAGTTTTGGGACTTTGAGGTTTAAATAGAATTATTTATTTGAGATATTAGAATTTATAAAATTTATTTTGAAACCTTTTTAAATAATTAAATCTATTTAAATTCCAACTATTTAAAATTTTATATTTAGTCTATTTATATACTTATAATCATACCCTGAAATTTTCATCCAAATTAGGCTTAGTTTACGGTTTTAGCAGTGTTAGTATAAACTTTTCATATATATAAAAAAAGTATATTATTTCCTAATATATATTACTTCTTAATAAATTGTATTATATGTATATATATATATATATAAGATTAAGACTTATAGCCCTTAGATTAGAATAGAATTTATTTATTTACTATTTATTGCTTTACTACCTATACTATAATGCCTTACTTCTAGTTTTCTATTCTTTAAAGTCTGTAGAACTTTCTAGGGAGAGACACACCTGGGCCCCCCCTGCTTGCAGCGCCCCTTCCCCCCCCCCCCGCCCCCCTACCAGTATATAGCTAATATCAATAAGACTTAATGCTAGTAGAGCCGATATCAATAAGAACTGACCAATCCATATTTAAGGGTTTAAAACTAACCAATCCAGCTTGAGATAACTTCGGCTATTTAAACTGTGCTAGTAAGAATTCTATACGGCACGTCGCATCCCTCGCTTACGCTCAGTCTGCTCCCCGCTCCGCTGAATTATCTCTGCTCAGAGGAATGGCGAGTGGATGGATCGCGCTGAGGCATGCCCACCTGCTCCTCCAAAGCTAGTCGGATGTCGTAAGACGACCGGAAAAACTGCGCCGTCTCCCTCATCCGGCCCTCGGACGACGCCATCAGCTCCTGCAGCTGCCCACCAACACCCTCCACCGCGCCAAGGCGCTCTGATAGTTGCGACCAGGCCTCCATATGCTTGGTCCCCGCCATCTCCTGTAGTTCCCGCGCCCGCTTCTCCAAAGTTCCCAGGAGGGCCAGGTTGTGCCCATTTCCTGCATAGCCTGCTCCCGGGGCCATCGTCTGCTTCCGCATGTAAGCCAGGTACTCGGCCATTATTGACGAGATACCGGCTATCTCCGCCTGAGTCGTTGTCATGTTTGACCACAGGGATCCCAGCTCTGCCAAGAGTCTAGGCAGGTCTTCGCTTTTGGCTGATGTGGGGGTTGGCGGCAGTGCCGCAGCAGGTGGTGAGGATACCTGGGCAGCGTGCGCTCTGATTTCCTCCAGGCTTGGTACATGGTCATGCATGTCGAAGTCTAGGTAGCGAATGGAGCTGCCCGCGCTGTTCTGCCCAGACTTGTCTGAGTTCATGAGATCCTCTCCCGAAAGCTGCCAGGTCTCGGAACGTGAGGGCATGTTGTGGTGTGACGGCCGGTAGTTCATGAATTCATTCATTCGATTGGCTGATACGGGTGTGGAGTACGCTCCCGGGTCATATGTGGCCGTGCAATTTATCGAGCGTGATGTCTGGTGATGTTGTGGATTCTCCGTGTTCAATGCTGGCATCTGGAGTAGAAATGGCGAAGAGTTCATGGTGCTGGCACTGTCAGCCAGGCTGTGCGTGGATTGGTTGTGATTGCTGTACTTGAGCATGTGGCTTTCTAACTTCATTATGTACTCGTCGGCCTTGTCTGCAGAGGAACCATCCCGACTGTCAGTTGTGCTAAGTTCGGCAAATGACAATGCATCTTCTCGATGTGGTGTAACCCCTACCTAATCGTTCTTGAAGGCCGTCCATAGTCTGTGCGATATCTAGCTTCGTCGGTTTGTTTGTCGGCACGTACTGGCATGTGTTTCCCGAAAGACGACACTTTTCGCATGCAGGTTGGGCTCCGTCGCACTTGACCTTGCGATCACGACAGGTCTTGCAGGCTATATGACGCGACTGGGTCCCCATCATCATGAAGTGTAGGAACTTAGAGAATGGCTCCTGCCAGATTGCAAGATGAGTTCAGCTTATATGGCCTCGTCCCTTGGATGCCTAACAGATAGTATCATAACGTTACTTTATCGCTGGAGGCTCACCCGCTCAAGACTTAGCCGTTGAGGGCTGGGCATACAGAATGTCGCCTCTAAGGAAGGAAGCAGCTACGTGTGGAAATGCAGCGATGGATGAAGCTAACCTAGTCGTTGGAAGCCGGGCCTTGCTGTGCCAGAATGTTGGCTTGGCCCCCGTTTCTTGGCTTCAGATGTTGGTGGTAAAATGGCGCCATAGAACGTGGTATACACAACTAGACTAGATGCTTATTTCCAATTAAGCCGTGTGGAACGCGATAGGAACAAAGCCACAATCCCTCCCCAGATCCAACAGAGCAGAGGCGGCAACATGTGTTGGGGATAAACGCCCACAATTAGGCTCTTTGGCACTTGCAGCCGCACATCCATCCGTTGTGACACACCCGGTGGGATTCTCGGCTAGCATATAAAATACTACAAGGGTCTGTGAGTGATGCAGCATCTGTGCATACGAGACGACGGAATAAACCGAGACAAATCAGAGTCGAGATGCGACATGCTGGGGGCGTCCTCGTCAGGGCGCTTTGCATTGAACTGCTTCCTTCGTGGGCAAAAAGCTAGACTCGCTGCTGATCCGCGGGAAGTGCGAGACTTACTTGCATTGCAGACCAACGGGCCACAAAGGTCCCTGAGCCACGGCCAATAGTTGCATGCCTTTTCTTGCGTACGATAGTCTCAATAGTGCTTACTAGAGGCTGACTTACCTCGTAGGATTTTGGATGCATGTTCCGCAGTCGGACATGGCCCAAGAAACACCTGGCCCTGAACATCATCGGGTATGTCAAGACCTGTCTCCGTGGATGTCCTCGGCCCCATCATGACTGAATATTTTGTCTCCCAGTCCATCGTCATAGTCTCGGCCCGCCCGATGTCGGCCTTGCGCCACAAGGTTGAATATCCGGGCCGAAGAGGACCGAAGGTAATTCATCGTTATTCACGCTATGCAAGCATTGCTCTACAATTGTTCTACAATGTTATTCGTAGGAACTTCGGGCCGAGAGGAGCAACGATACTTGGTGCCTACAGATCCGCCAGTACTGGCCGTGTGGGGGACCATGCTGCCGTAAGCGTCGCCGCATACCTCGATGGCCAGCCTGGTGGTGTTTCGGACAGATACTCGAGAATGCACGTGATTCTGGTCGATGGCTGAAGTTCTATGTGTGTAGGGACGCCCTTCAAAATATCCTAGCGGGAAGGATTTTATTATGAAGACGATATAAATCATGTAAAGTACTAGAAAGTTGTGCTACTCTATAACATCACCTACCCTTTCGACCGACAAAGTTCTCTTGGTTCACATTTCTCCTCACAGCTTCTAAACAGTCATTCTCGGCTTTTCCAACAGGGATTGCGACTGTAGACATCCCCAAGCCCAGGAATCGAGGAGACTAACCAAGCAATTCAGCCATGGGAGTGTCAAAGTATACACCTAGAGCATCTTCGGGTAGCTCGTGGTCGACTCAGAATGGGTCGGCGAAAGCCCAAAATGGCGAGGCTCCGCCAGTCCCTATTGCTATTGTCGGCATGGCTAGCAAATTCAGTGGCGAAGCCTCCAGTCCCTCTAAACTGTGGGAGGTTTGTGCCGCTGGGAAAGACGGTTGGTCACGAATTCCAGAAGACCGCTTCAACGTCGAATCTCTTTATCACCCAGAAAAGGAGAAGGTTGGCCGTGTAAGGAATGAACTTGGTTTTCGTGGGTCCACATTTATGCAGCATGCTGATAAATATCCTAGAATCATGTCACAGGCGGTTACTTCATCAAAGAAGACATTCGGAACTTTGACGCTCCTTTCTTCAGCTTGTCGGCTGAGGTTGCCAATGTGAGCTCTCATGAATTTGTGGAACTATCGCTTTGGACTGATAATGTTACAGGCCATGGACCCTCAATTACGGCTGTTGCTAGAGTCGGTATATGAAGCAGTCGAAGATGGTGAGGTACCTTCAAGTCAGACTAATGTTAGACAGTTCCTAACCTCGGACAGCTGGAATTCCCATTGAGCACCTTTCTGGTTCCGACACCTCTGTTTTCTCCGGATGTTTTGGCAAAGATTATGCCGAGATGCTCTTGCGGGATCCAGAGTTGCTCCCAAACTCGTTCATGACCGGGAACGGAACGGCAATGCTGTCGAATCGAGTATCGCATTTTTACGACCTGAAAGGCCCGAGCATGACCATTGATACCGGATGCTCGACCGGCCTTGTAGCATTGCATCAAGCGGTTCAGTCACTCCGAGCCCGCGAATCCAAAATATCGATTACAGGTGCTGCTTGTATCATCTTGAACCCCGATCTATTCATTGGTCTCTCAGGTCAAGGGTACGTCATCCGATCGGTTCAAATGGACTTTTCTGACGTAAAACAGTGTTCTGGGCGGCGGTGGTCGCTGTTATGCCTGGGATGATAGAGCAGAGGGTTATGGAAGAGGCGAGGTGAGTGGGACCATCAGCCCTCAAGGGCCCTTCCTAGAAATCGTTCTTTCAAATGGAAGCCATCTCTGCATGATCGCTCGCTCCTCAAATTCAAAACGTTTTCAATACAGGTGGTCTTTTTTGCCCGAAATGCAGCTACTGATACTGAGTGGCTTTAGGGAATTGCGACGCTGGTTCTCAAACGTCTTGATGATGCGATACAAGACGGTGACAACATCCAAGCCGTGATCCGAGAGACAGCCTTGAATCAGGATGGCAAGACTGCTACGATCACTTCTCCTTCAATGCAGGCACAACTAGAGCTTATCGAGAGATGCTACAGACAAGCCGGCCTCAGCCTCGCTGAAACAGGTTATGTTGAAGCGCATATGACTGGAACGCCAACAGGTGATCCCATTGAGGCTGAAGCAATTGCGAGGACCTTTGGCAAGAGCAGAGCCAGGTACGACCCTGTCATCGTCGGGGGTGTAAAAACCAATATCGGCCACACTGAGCCAGTCAGTGGCTTGGCATCAATTATCAAATGTGTCTATGCTCTCAAGAACAAACAAATTCCGCCCAACCTCAACTATCGACGAACGAATCCGAATATTCCCCTCAAAGAATGGAACCTTCAGGTATGTCTACCAGATCCAAAAAGAACTTCGAATCGCTTTCTGACATTCTCCAAGGTGCCCACTGCTCTCATGCCATGGCCGCAAGATAAGCCTCTTAGGGCTTCTATCAATAACTTTGGCTATGGTGGCACTAATGCTCATGTTATTTTGGAGGTGTACAATTCAAACAAGCATGACGAGCCAAGGGACAGCGGACTCACGAACGGCCACACTCAGTCCCTCGCAACAAATGGCCATGCTAATGAGGCCACAAACACACTCTCCAAGGATCGGGTGAATGACCACGCCAAAGGCCTGGAAAACGGGCACCGTAGCGAACTCACAGCCCATCACACCAATGGACACTCGAATGGAGTCACCAATTGGCATCAACAAGATCTGAAGAATGGCTCTCAAGCTAATACCAATGGACATATGAGTTGCGACAGCAGCGTCACAGATGAGAACTCGCGCGTCTTCGTCGTCAGCTCCAAGGCTTCGGAGACCACTCAGGCAATGAGCATGCAGATCGCAGCCCATATTCGCCAGTCGTTGGGCGCCGGGCGCCACAGTCTTTCCTTGAATGACTTGGCCCACACTCTTGGCGAAAGACGTTCGCGGATGCCGTGGGCTACAGCGGTCAGGGCAAGGAACCTCTCAGAGCTGGCCGAAAAGCTCGGCTCCAGCGACCGCAAGCCAATCAAGTCCAACCGTAAGCCTCGCATTGGCTACGTATTTAATGGGCAGGGCGGGCAGTGGCACGCCATGGGACGCGAGCTCATGCAGGCGTACCCAGTTTACAACTATGCAATTCATGTCGCTGACAGAAATTTGAAGGCCTTTGGTGCTGAGTGGTCCTTGATCGGTAAGTCGCACTTTCCCAAGCAATCTCCTCCACGGTACATGCATACATGTGCTGAACATTGAGTAGAGGAACTCATGCGCGATGAGAAGTCCTCGCGAGTGCACGAGATCAACATCAGCCAGCCGAGCACCGTCGCGCTCCAACTATGTCTGGTTGATCTTTTGACCTCGTGGGGGATCGAGCCTGCAGCAGTCACCAGCCATTCGAGTGGCGAGATCGCTGCTGCGTATGCTGTTGGCGCCCTGTCGTTCAGCGAAGCCCTCGGCGTCGTGTACTACCGCGGCGCCTACGCCCTCAAGCACCAAAAGTCAAGCCTCAGCCGCTACGGCAAGGGAGGGATGGTTGCTGCAGGATTAGGCCCTGACAAAGCCGAAGAGTACATCAGGCGCGTGACCACAGGATGTGTCGCCGTCGCCTGTGTAAACAGCCCCGACAGCGTCACCATCTCCGGCGATATGCCCGCGTTGGACGAGTTGGTGTCGCTTCTTGCCAAGGATGACATATTCGCGCGGAAACTCAAGGTTCCCCTGGCATACCACTCCCATCACATGGAGGCCATGGCGGAGGATTATCTAGCCTCGCTCCAGGCCATTTTGCCAGAGACACGCCACGCCTCCTGGACTGGTGCCATCTTTGCTTCTCCTGTTACTGGTGGGATCCTGAAATCCGTCAAAGATCTCGATGCCCAGCACTGGGTCACCAATCTCACCAGCCCAGTCCTTTTCTCGACCGCATTCGAGGAAATGTGCTTCGAATCGCCCTCAAGTGATAAGCTTAATGTCGACCTGATTGTTGAGATCGGCGCGCACAGCACCCTTTCTGGACCCATCCGACAGATCCTCAAGAAGCGAAGCCTTCCCTATGTTTCGTGTCTCAAGAGAGGAGCCGACGCGGTCGAGACCATGCAGGACCTAGCTTGTGATTTGGTATCTCGTGGCTGTCCAGTCGCGTTGGATTTGGTTAACTCGGCTGGTGGCAAGGGCAGCCCCAAATACGTGCACGGCCTTCCTTCATATGCATGGAACCACGAGAAGCAATATTGGACAGAACCAAGGCGTTACAAAGAATATCGCGACACACATTCTCTGCCGCATGAGCTTCTCGGCGTCCCTGTACCAGGGGCCAACCCGACGACGCTTCTGTGGCGAAACTTCTTGCGGACGTCAGACATTCCGTGGTTAGCCGATCACCAGCTGGACTCCAAGATTGTTCTCCCGGGTGCTGGGTACATTTCCATGGCCATCGAGGCTGTCCGTCTCGTGACAGATGCCTCTGAGGCCAGCCTCAGCGGGTATCGCCTACGCGATATCGATATCAGAAACGCACTCACGGTCCCGGACACGGCCGCAGGTGTTGAGGTCCAGCTATGTCTGCGCCCCTGCAGCGAGAGCGAGCTTGACCACAAAGGCTGGTACGAATTCGAGGTCACCTCTGGCGGTGGCAGCACTCAGGACGCGTGGGTCATTAACTGCAGAGGTTTTGTCTCGGCCGAGACAAGCAACGCAGCCACGGCCTCCGCACCGCCGCCAGAACAGCTCCCAAGTGTGGAAAAGTTTATCGGAGCACACGAGAAATGGTCACTTTTTGACCCTGAGGACATCTGGGCAGATGGTCGCAAGATGAGCCTATACCATGGACCCCTGTTTCGAAATCTGGACACTTGCCGGACGGCAGGGCCGAGGATCGTCACCGACTTCCGCATTGGAGGCATCGTGAGTGAGCTTGAGAGATACGTCCTGCACCCAACGACGCTCGACTCTATCATCCAGACCCTGTTTGCAGGACTGGCGGACGAGACTAAGAAGGACGCAATGGTCGTCCCCCGCTCCATCAGCAGCATCTTCGTCCCCTCCGGTCTCAAGAGGCAGGCTGGTGACAAGCTCCAGGCCTTCACTGACATTGGCAAGTCGGATCGGCGTGGTGCCTTGGCAGACATAGATGTTGTTAATGACGACGAGGGAAGCACGGCGGCAGTGTTTCACTTGAAAGGCCTCTACTGCCAATCTGTCCCCCGTGACGAGGGTTCCAACCAGGACGACCAAGACCTTCGGATGTGCTCCAAGGCCAAGTGGGAGCTGGACGTCCTGCACAATGTTCCATCTGCCGTCAGGGACCAGATGCGGATCAATCTCGACGAACAGGAGGTTGACTTCGAGAAGAGACTCCTGAGAGTGTCTTATAACTACATTAGGGAGGCACTCGTCAAACTTCAGGGAATCGACTTGACAGACCTGCCCTGGCACTTGAAGATCTTCTACAGCTGGATGAAGACCGTCGACGAGCAAGGAAAGGCCGGCCAGTTGGCAAAGGGTAGCGACCGCTGGTGGAAGACGAATGTCGGGCTCAAGCAAAGCCTCGCGGACACCCTGGCAGCAGAGAATGCCGCGGGTCGACTTACATGCAGGGTCGGCCAGAACCTTGAAGCCATCTTCCGCCAGGAGATAGTGCCGATCGAGATGATGCTAGAGGACGGCCTGTTGAACCAGTACTACGCTGACATCCCGCGTCTCAAAAGCCGGGCTTACAAGCACCTTCACGAGGTTCTGGAGATGTACGCCATCAAGCAGCCCGGAGCAAATGTTCTCGAGATTGGTGCTGGCACGGGAGGAGCCACAGCAGTGGCTCTCGAGGCCTTCGCCGCCAGAAGTCGCGGTGGCAACGGCACCCTCCTTGGCAGCTACCACTATTCGGATGTCTCTGCTGGATTCTTTGAGCCGGCCAAGGAGAAATTCGCAGCTTGGACAAGCGTCATGGACTTCAAGGTGCTCGACATTGGTGCCGATCCTACCGCGCAATTCTTCACTGCTGCAAGCTATGACTTGATCATCGCCTCTCAAGTTTTACATGCGACCCCCGACCTCCAAAAGACGCTCTCACACGTACGGAGCCTGCTGAAACCCAAGGGAAAACTGGTCTTGGTCGAAACCACCCAAGATCGCCTGGACACCCAGCTGATCTTCGGCACGCTGGCCGGATGGTGGCTGAGCAAGGAGCCCGAACGCAAGTTCAGCCCTAATGCTCCACTCCCATTCTGGCATGACAAGCTGAAGGCGGCAGGCTTCACAGGTGTGGACTTTGAGATCGGTGACTGCGAGGAACTCGACTTCCAGTCCATCAGCATTATTGTCGCAACGGCAGAGTCTCAGGCTACCTACCCGGCTTCCATCTCCATAGTTCACGATGCTGTGGCTCCACCTCAGAAATGGCTCGACGAACTGACGGAGGCCATTCGAACAAAAACCTCGGTATCTCCTACTATCGAGTCTTTGGCCCGAGTTGAACCCCAAGAGGACGTGACGTATATCATCGTTGCCGAGATGGCAGAGCCCCTAGTCAGCAGACTTGATGCGGCCAAGTTTGAGCAGCTCCGGAAACTTTTGGTCCGCAGCCGAGGTATCCTTTGGGTCGGTAGCGGTGGGCATATTGACTCGATTGACCCTGCCTACGCCACCACCCAGGGTCTGCTGAGGACCCTCAAGCAGGAGGACGGCAAGCGTGTTGTCCAGCTCGATCTTGAGCCCAAGTCCCAGCCCTGGGATGCCGAACAAATCGGGCACATCATGCACGTTCTCAGACACAGCTTCGACGAGAGCACTGAGCTGGATGACATCGAATGGGAGTATGCCACCAAGGACTCGGTATTATACGTGCCGAGGTTCTACCCAGATGACGCCCAGGACAAGGCATCAAGCACCGTCGAGGTCGACCCCGAGCCCGAGCGCCAGCGCTTCTGGCAGGCCGACCGGCCCCTCGTCTGGGAGACCCGAAAGTCGGGCCTGCTGAGCAACCTGTACTTCACCGACAGGCCCGGGCTCGAGAGCCTCCCCGCGGGCAAGATCGAGATCGAGCCAAGGGCGTTTGGGCTCAACTTCAGGGACGTCCTGGTGGGCCTGGGCCAGCTCGATGAGACCTTCATCGGGCACGAGTGCGCCGGCGTCGTCACGCGGCTCGGGGCGGACACGGAAGCCAGCGGGCTGAAGGTTGGCGACAGGGTGTGCGGTGTCATGACGGGCCGCTTCGGGAACGTCGTTCACGCCTACTGGACGGGTGTGACCAAGATACCCGACACCATCTCGTGGGAGGAGGCCGCCTCGATCCCGCTCATCTACTCGACCTCGTGGATTGCCCTCTTTGATATTGCCAGGGTGCAGAAGGGCGAGCGCGTCCTGATCCATGCTGGTACTGGTGGCGTTGGCCAGTCGGCTATTATGCTGGCTCAGTGGGCTGGCGCCGAAGTCTTCACCACCTGCGGTACTCCGTCCAAGCGGCAGTTCCTCCGCGAGAGGTATGGTATCCCCGACGACCATATCTTCTCCAGCCGTGACACTTCCTTCGGACCCGCGGTCATGAAGGCAACGGGGGGGCTGGGCGTCGATGTCGTTGTTAATTCGCTGGCTGGTCCGCTCCTAAAGACAACATGGGAGTGTGTCGCAGAGTTTGGCCGCTTCGTCGAGATCGGAAAGGTCGATATCGAAGCTGCCAGGCGTCTGGACATGTCACCATTCGGCCGCTGCGGTTTGATTGCGGGCCTTGACCTCTTGTATTACAACGAGCACCGGGGCTCCGTCCTCAACAACGCGATCCGGGAGTGCGTTAAGCTCTGTGAGGAGGGTAGCGTCCGGCCGGTGTACCCCATCACCCCATACTCCATAACTGACATGGAGCATGCCATGCGGATGATGCAGAAAGGGACCCACATGGGGAAGCTTGTCATCGTCCCTGGCCCGCAGGACGATATCAACGTCGTATCCCGCCAACGCTCGCTTGACCTGGGAAGCTCCCAGGGAACTCTCATGGTAGTGGGAGGCCTTGGTGGCATTGGCAAGAGCATTGCCGAGTGGCTAGCCGACAAGGGCGCCAGGGACATCCTCCTTGTGTCGCGATCGGCTGCCTCACACCCTGACGCAGGCGCATTGATTCATTCAGCCTCAGAGAAAGGGTGTAACCTCGTTGTGCGCAGTTGCGATATTGGCAACGAAGAGAAGCTTAAGGCTCTTCTCTCGGATCTGGCTGGCTTGATGCCGCCCGTCCGTGGCGTAATTCAAGCAGCCATGGTGCTAGATGTAAGTACCTAGGTACCCATTCCCCGGAATCACGGCACACGCAATCCATACTGACTGGGTCTCGTGCTTAGGATGCTGTGCTGGAACGGATCACGTATGAGCAATGGTGCAGAGGCAGCCAGCCCAAGGTCGACGGCACTCTCAACCTGCACAACAACCTGCCGGACCTCGACTTCTTCGTCATGCTCTCGTCGCTCACCGGCGTCGCTGGGAACACCTCGCAGGCCAGCTACGCGGCGGGCAACACGTTCCAGGACGCGCTGGCGCGGCACCGCACGGCCAGGGGGCAGCCCGCGGTCTCGCTGGACCTCGGGGCCGTCGCAGAGGTCGGCTTCGTGGCCGAGTCCGGCAACGAGGTCCAGGACCGCATCGAGAAGAAGCTCGGCTCCATCGTGCTCCCCATCGGGCGGGTGCTCGGCCTCGTGGAGGCGGCGATCCGCGACCCGCTGCGCGGGAGCCCCGACGACGCCCAGGTCATCACCTGCATCGGGCAGTACGACCGCATCCTCCCCGGCACGGCGGTCAAGAGGGACAGGCGGTTCGCTACCATGCAGCTCGCCAGCGGGGCGGCCGCCCTGGGCGGCGGCCCTGCCGGCCACGAGGCGGACAGGAACTCGCTGTCCGACTTGTTCGTGTCGCACGTGTCGGACCAGGAGGCCTCGTCGCGCATCGCGGCTGCCCTGGTCTCCAAGCTCTCGGACCTGTTCAACATTGCCGTGTCTGATATTGACGGAACCATGCCCATGTCGCACTACGGCGTGGACTCGCTGATTGCTGTCGAGCTGAGGAACTGGCTCAAGGGGGCTGCTCGTGCTAGGGTCACCATCTTTGAGATTCTGCAGAGTGCATCGCTGGTTGAGTTTGCTTTCCTGGTGGCGGGGCGAGCTGGCCTCCTGGGCAATGTGGCCGCGATCGAGGCCAAAGCCTAGGTTTGTCTGTGGTAAAGATAGTGTGGGTACTGGGTATAATTCCTCCTTGTTTGATTTGGGCCTGTTCCGAAGATGCAAATTGATGGTGTTGGTATCTTTGGCGGGACGACCATTGAATGTATTTCCTTCGACATGTAGTTCTAGACTCGTTCAAATCTTGATTTCCATGCCAGCAATACTTAGAGACAACTCCTCGTTGTAACTTGGAAGCGGCCGCTTGAGTCTACTCGGCTAAACAGGCACAATTTAGTCAAACATTAAAGATGTTGGACATCGATCTCGTTGGAGCGGAGGGCCGTGATCATGTGGCCTGTGCCAGAGGGGAAAGAGACCAGCTGGGCATTAAGGCCGAAGTGCTTGCTGGAAAAATGCTCGGGCACGTAGCCAACACGGAGCGGGGTGTCACGGGAGGGACATACGAGAGGCAAAGCTCTCAAATCTTGCTCAAAATTGTAGAATTTCGGATAATACCTAGTCTTGCCAAGAAAAGAGAAGAGGAGGAAAGGAAGCTCCCGATGAAATCCAATCAACACTAGAAGAGCTAAGGGCCTCAGAGGCTACAGGTGGTCTGTGCGCCCACGTGTGCCAGCCAGGTAGCTTTATAATACTACGCTCCTCTTTGCTAATAACTGACCCGACAGTATTACATAAGTTTAAACCTCAAACAACCACAGCTAAGCAAGAAGAATATCCGGGATTTTTAGGCGCAAGCTCCAAATAAAACTGCCGCCCTAGCTCTGTTCTAGTTAACACTCCTTTATTTATAACTCGTAAAATAAATTGTACATTTTTTTTTCTTCCCTAATTCGGTATCCGTAAATTTACGACTTCTTAGGTTGCGGGTGCGGGCCTGTCAAGTGTTGCTGCTACCTGCCCATTCAGGGGAGGGGTTATCGTGCTCCATGATATGTAGCTTACATAGCCTACTCATCCTCCGGCCATTTCGCAGAGCTGGATGCATGCATAGTACGGATACGCATGTTCATCCCCCATCAATACTCAGTTATGACCATTGATGACCAGCTCCCTGTGTTGCAGTCCCACCCAGTACCGAGTACAAGCATCAAGCATGCACCTCTCAAAGAGGAAAAGAGCTGCCCCGCGACCCTAACCCTTCGGGTCCTCAGCCCTAACCCTTTTTGCCAAGCAGGGTCACGAGTTGAGAGCAGGTTCATAGGTGGAGCTGCGAGATCATCAACATTGCTTCTCTACTTAAGTAGTTAGGTCTGTGTGACACTGGCAACTTGAGGGCAAAATAATTTTTCTGATACATGAGCCACAATCTCTTAGCACCGCAACGCCGCTCACCAAATATCCATGCACGTGTAAGTAGGGGGGACACAAGACACCCTGTTTCCCATCATACCGCCCCAGCACCAGTGATGGCATCCGTGTTCAGCCGCCTCCACTTGGCGAAAAGCCCGAGCACCAGAGCCATTCCGGTGGAGGCGAGCGCCACTGCAAATGATATCTTCAAGCCACGCATGTAGGCCACCAGTATCCCAGGCAGCTCCTCGGGTGTGAACACGCTTCGTAGTTCAGTGTTCCCGGTCGCAATGACCCTGAGGGGGTCCACACCCGGCGCCGAGTAGGGTATTGTCTTGACCAGCACATTGACAAAGGCCGACTGTGCGGCAGAGACAAGGAATGCGCCCCCGACGGTCTGGAAAAAGAGAATGATAGCAGTGACCTCGGCCAAGTCCTCTGCCGGGGCGGTGGCTTGCCCGGTGATGATTGGAACCTGGAAGGCGAGTCCCCAGCCGACGCCGCCTAGGATTTGGTATCCTATCCACCTCCCGGCCGGAGTGCCGATATCAAAGGTGTAGATCAAACCCGCTGCTACTGTCGCCAGCACAGACCCGAAGACGGCCACAGGAGTCGCAAAACCCGTCTTTGAAATGACGCCGCCACTGATGATCGTCGAGATGGTGACAGCCAAGATCAAGGGGAGGTTTCGGACACCGCTGTCGGTGGGGTTGACATTGTCGATGCTTTGAAAGTAGATGGGGAGGTAGTAGACGATCAGGAAGTAAGCCCCCGCGAAAAAGAAGGCGAACAGGGACGAAACGATGTACACCCTGTTGCTGATAAGGCGGCGTGGCATCATTGCCCGGTCGTTCTGAAACCACTCCCACACGGCAAAGGCAGAGACGATAGCCACGAACCCAACGAGGAGGCCGACCACGACGGATGAGCTCCACGCGTGCGTGGTACCGCCGTACTGGAGGGCGAGGATGTAGCTGATGACGGCACCCATGATGAGGACGACGCCTACAATATCCATCTGCAGGAACTTCTCGCGCAGGGTCGCGGCAACAGGCTTCGCAGCATCTGGAGTGGTGAAGAAGAACAGGATGATGGCGCCAGATACACCACCGATAGGGAGGCTAAGAGGAAATACCAAGTCAGTCCAGGACAGCCCGGGAGTATCGAAAACAGCTTAGAAAGAGGACCCTCTTACTTGATATAAAAGCACCATCTCCACGACACCCTGTCGGCGAAGGCACCGCCGATCAAGGGCCCGACAACCGACGCGATGCCATAGCTCGCGCCGATGATGCCGGTGAACATCGGGCGCCTCCTGGGCTCGGCCGAGAAGGCAATGATTGTGTACGCGCCGGTGGCAATGCCGGCCGCGCCCACGCCGGCGATGGCCCTGCCGACGATGAGAGCCTCGCTGGTTGGCGCGACGCCGCAGATCAGGGAGCCCAGCTCGAAGATAAATATGGACAGCAGGAAGGTGATCTTCAGCGGGAAGTACTTGTAGGCCTTGCCCCACGCGGACTGGAACCCGCCGAGGGTCATAAAGAAGGCCGAGCTGTACCACGAGACGTCGTCGAGGCCGTGGAACTCGTCTGTGATTTTGGGGATCGCCGTTGCAACTATGGTCTACGAGCCGTTCGGTCAGCCTATGCGCGCAGGGCGGTTGATGCTGCTGCTGCCACAGAAGGACATACCATATCAAGCGCGACCAAGAATACACTTAGAATCAACGCGATCACAATGAACAATAGCCTCGCGCCTGTTGGATACTCGCCGGGACTGGCTTCCGGGGTTTCGAGAGCCGCCGGCCCTGTGTTGCCCGTTTCTTCATCGATGGTGTTTCCGGTGGCGTCCTTCTTCTCCTCGTAGTCGATATCTGGGGCTGTCGAAGGAGCACGCGTTGAACCCTGCTCGAAGTCACTTTGATCGGTCTTGGGATCGAGAAACCCGGACAGTGTCCGTGCCGAACTAGGCTTTTCGCCGTTGACCAATGTGTGTGTTGAGGCCATGGCCGTCTGGAACGCTGAGCTGGTAAGTACTACTGGAAGTAAAACTACAGGTTATGTTGTCGGTTCAAATGTTCCCACAGCCGTCTGCAAGTTGCTCAGCGGCAAGAGGAAGAGGATGCGTATGCCTCGCTGCGGTGACAGGATGTATTCACACGCATTTCAAACAGTAGGCGATAGACGTTTAAATATAGAGAAAATGGAAATAACAGATAGACTCGGCGATAGGTGGAGATTACGGCAGACAGAACAGTAGCCTGAGGGTAGCACGCACGGCCACTGCCAGCAAAGTCGACGTTCTAGAGCTTAGCTTACATGATGCTCAAACTTGCTGACTGTGAGCTTTGCGTGTGGATTTGAGACTCGGCCTAGGAGTCACCCCGTTCAAAACTTAGTAAGATCAAACATCGAGGCTGCGGAGCAAATCGGCCTGGGAAGTGCGAGCCGTGCGTGCCATGCGGCCGCGTCCCATTGCCGACCACCGACATAACGGCCACAAGGCAGAGGCTCCTGGGGGATATAGACTTGGCCATTTGGAGACTTTTTGTGTCCAAGATTAGCAATCCCGAGTGAGTCGGAGTGACTTGCCTCAGCCCTAGAAAGGGGGGATCGGGCTTGTCCACAGCGCTGGGAACCAATGACACGCTGGCAAGGAAAGGGAACGTACTACTGGGCGCAGATAACGGTATTCAAGATCGAATTTACGGGCCGGACATAAATGGTCAGGGTGGTCATCGCTGGCACCACCGTGCTTTGTCAGATCCTACTGTGGTTAATCAGGCCCAGTGCTCTGGTTATGCTACCCTACCTGAGGAACTTGGCACTAGATTCCCTAGAGACATTAGCCTGTGTTTTGGCTCCCATGGCTTTCAAATCCACAATCGTAGAATGATGTGAGATGGAGACTTTTCCATCCTGCTCTTCAATCCTGCCCATGTGCTCAAGCTGTCCTTTTAATCGCTTGACAACGGGAAAGGGATAGCTTGGCGTCTGCCTGGCTCCCGGCCTACGGCTCTACCGACAACAGTCAGCGTGTAAGAAAGCCATAGCGTAAGCTATCGAACGCTTGGGATGCCCGAAGATGAGGAACCATGACAGCAAGCTGCTTACCAGCAAGCTGAATCTTGTTCTAATTTCGACACACATACTTGGTGGAACCGAGTCACATCCATCGAGCAGGAGGAGTGCTCCATGTGCCTTACGAATGGTGTCGCCAAGAACTCTTGATAAGCGCCGCGAACAATAGACCCAAGGCGGAGCAAGCATTGGGGACAACAGCGCAAGAGTAACCTTCGTGATCCCCCCAAGATCGCATTGGCGAGAGCTCCTCGGTCTCTGAGCGCCAAGCTCCGTCCGTCCTATGAGTGAAGCGACCACTAGCATACGGGAGCGACATCAGCGATGGAGCTCTGGAGACGCATCTTGGACCACATCGCTAAAGCGGCCGCATTGTGGCCCCGGAGTCTTAGCCCCGGAGTCTTATGTCCATTAAATCCAGCCCCCACTCGAACACGTTCGAGGGCACCACATTCTTGGCTGCAGTCTGGTCAACTTGGGGACCACGTGGCACGGAGAGAGGTTTGGGATTACAGGAATCCACGGTGTGATCATTTTGTGCTGCATACCTAGCCATCATGCTCCACCAAGATACCACGTCCAGGACCAAAAAATATATCACGCTGTCTCAACACCGCATAAGTATCAAAATAATTACAAAACACTCCCTGCCCGCATGCGAGAGATAAAACATGCCTAACTAGCAACATACTCTGGCTAAGGCGAACCATCAATGCATGAAGATTACAGAAATATCACGAACTCTTGAACACGCAACTTCTTCTGATGCCAGCTCGATTCTTACCCCATTCCCGGTAGGAAGCAACACCCATAGCTTCCCTGCAATACAAATACGGGCACTAGATACCGCTATCATCTTGGCTACATACGTATTTAGTGTCAGCGATCGCCTTTATGGTCAAGTGGAAAGAGATGTTGCGTGTGTATTAGGAGGAAAAGCATTGTATAGGGTGGCCAAATCTTCAAAGTCACGGACAGAAAGTAAAAGATGGACGTACAAGACATGCGCACTGTCACAGCCAGACCACCAGTTGTTGCAGTCGCCGAACCATTTGTCCCAGTTTGCGCAGACGCGCTCGGTCTCCTGGGTGACGGGCGATGAAGGCGAGTTGAAGAGCTTGTTTGCCTCGGACTGGCGCTCGAGGATCTGCAGCGCGAGGCCTTCGCTTGCGTGGAAGGCTTCAGACCACAACGTGTCAATATTTCTGTAATTAACATGAATGACAAGACATGACATCTTACCGATATGGCAATGCATTAGCCAGGTGCCGGGGTTATCTGACTTGAATGCGATGACGACGAAACCGTCCACCGGCAGTAGCACAACGTCACGGCGAGGAGGATTGGATAGTGTCAAATTCAGCAGGTCTGGGGAGTATTTCTGCGTGGACTGCTGAAGGATTGCGAAGTCGTGGCCGTGGAGGTGTATCTGAATACTTTCATCAGCCAACGTCCCCAGAGATTTGGTGTGGATCCAAGTCCGCAGTCGATGGCGAGCTTCACTTACAGGGTGCGCTCCGATGGTAGTCCCATTGAGCCTGTTGCCCGTGAGGACGAGGTATACCTAAAGGACGACGAGTGTTAGAATCCGACGTGCTACTCGTGATAACTTACCTACCCTAAACACGGAGAAGAGAATGAGACACATACCCAGCTGGTGCTGTTGAAGTTCTCGGGAATCACAACCCACTGCTGGGGCCACGATCCGCTGAAGTTATCCAGTTCCTGGATGATAGGGTGGCTGTAGTTGATCTGCAAGGGTGTGAACGCAGAGGTTGTCTCAGGGCCCAAAGAAAATTGTGCGAGGGGAAATGGCTTATTCCCTGGCTGAACCCCGGTGACGTTAGATTCGACGTTGAAATGCTCTCCATCCTCCGTGTTGGCCGCGGGCCCCACAAACCAGGGCAGCTTCGGCTTCAGAGAGGTGTAGGGTTCGTCAGAGCACGCCAGAGGGATGTTGGGCCAAGGCTGAGACGTTGGGTCCGAAGTACTAGCAGCGTCATACCGGAGGATACCAGTGCGCTCGTAGCCTGCCTGCCCTGGCTGGCTACAGCCATTAGCTCCCCAGGTCCGAATCCAGAAATTGCCGTCTTCAGGAATGGGGTTGGAGCCATCATCGTCCTCGTCCGGCCGGGCCTCGACGATGACACGGTAGCGTTGTCCAATACCGATCAGGACCGACGTGGTAAAGTATGGCTCAATGGGCACGAAATCCGAGTCAATGACTTGGAGAACGTGATTGTCGATGCTGAAGACGAAGGTCGTCCTGAAGGAAGTATTAATAAGGCGCAGCATATACCTTTTTGCCCTCCCGTTTCGACCTATTTGCCGCTTTTCAAATTTCAACACGAATTCCTCTGGAATGGGTGAATCCGGCGGAGGGTTAGCGTCGCTGAACCTGGTGACGTTTCCATGGCCGTTCAGGAGAATGCTGGGGTTTTTCAAATTAGGATTCTGTGTGTAGATTGACTCGAACGCGCTGTCGTGGCCCCAATCTGTCATCAAGATCGGTTGCTTTGGTTCGTCAAAGTCGGCCGTATCCGGCCCATGGATTGTCTGCATGCATCAGGTCAGCAAGATGTCTACCATATGAACGGCTGCTTCGTGGGGATTATTCTACGTACCAGAGGACCCTGGAGTCCATCGGCATCTAGATTACCCAGAGTTAGCTGGAAAGGCACCAACCATCAAGTCGGAGCTGTGCACCAGGTGTGACACCATCTGCTGGTAGCCTTGCTCAGAGACCCTAACGTGAGACAAGGCTAACACACGGAGTACCAAGGTAGACCAGGATACTGCACGATAGGTATATATCGTCGATGAGTGAAGAGCGGTTTAAGAACTCCACTTACACTGCACTGAGTAATGGGAGTGATACCAGGAGCTGCCGTATTGGACAGCCTTGAAGCTGTACGTATATGAATCGCCTGGAGGTCGTAAGTCAGCAGATTAGACGCCGCTGAGACTAAAACACCTACCAGGAGCAATTGGACACTGCGTTACGCCATTGACGCCATCGGCCTGCGCGGTTTGGTTCTGTCTTATTCCGTGCCAATGAATCGAGGTCCCGTTGTGCAACATCTTGTTGATGACCTTGATGTTGACTGTGTCACCCCAGCATGCTTGAATCCACGGACCAGGGTAGGTATTGTTGAAAAGCTTGGCCTCAGTAAAGTTTCGCCCGTCGGCGTTGATCCAACCGTCATTCACGACCAGCGTGTAGTTCCTCTGGACTCCGATGGGCGCTTCATTCTCATAGTCGGTCATGATGTTAAACTCACGTCCATCCGGGTGACGAAGCCAGCACTCGCGGTTGGAAGGAGTGGAGCATGGGCGCCATCCCTTCATGGCCCTATAGTCACATCGGAACTGTGTGTCTTCAGGACGGCCTGTCGGGGGCTTGAAGATGGGGTCGCCAGGGTTACCGTCACCAATATGAGGTTTGGTTGACGTGGTCGCCCCTGTTTCGAGGATACTGGGGCCAACCGGCCATTCGAGGGAATCAAGAAGGGGCGTTTGCAGACCTCCAAACTCATTGAACGGGTCGAGATTTTTGGGAGAGATCCAAGTGAGGACCTCCGCGAGGGCCAACCAGACCTTCTCGGTGAGACGCATTTTACACAATGTGCCCCTAAAACAATGCCAGAGTAATTTTGGTCTGTGGATATGAGGCGTGACAACCTGTCCCGACAAGAACTGGATCTGAATTCGCTTACTACAGCAAGAGCAGCTCAATTTTTAGGGAAGATCGCATTTAAATCATCTTCAGGAGGCCGCCACAAGCCATCCTGACCGCCTAATAGTCCATTCCTACATCCATCGCCGAGTGAGCACTCCTGGGCTGAACGCAGATGAGTGGCGGGGGACATCTAATTACCCGAATCTTGTCGTTCCTCAAACAAAGGATGGGCGTGCACCACAAGATCACCGTCAGCGCCATCATCAGACCGTAAGATAACCACATTGGATGGGTGTATATAAGCTTCCTTCCACTAGCCTTCCGTAGAGCCTGGGATCTTTTGTTCCGAAAGCTGATATCATTTGTCGTCATCGATGAAGTCGAGAGGACTTTTATGCCCCGAAGTGCGCTAGACACATATCACGGCGCCAGATCATGAGTCCTCACGTTGCCAAGTCATCCGTGTTGGTGGCTGAAAGAATGTCATACAAGTAGTAATGGTTGCGAGCTGCTACGTTCGAGCTGAAGATTAGCGCAGTGGGTCATCTGAGGTGAGACCGAAGTATCCGGTGAGGCGAAGGTTGCTTTGCGGCTGGACGCGGCGCCCTACTTGCCAAGCATTTCAGGGCTGATGACTGATACTGGTGCCATCGTCCAGTCAATCATATGGACGCATGTAGTTGATGAATAGCCTTCTCTGTATACGCCAATCCGCACCAATTGACCGGGCAAAGCTCGGTTGGTGGGTAGATCTAGACCCCGAGACCTAGGCCCTGCAGCCACTCGCGAGGGGAGCCTCGCTGCCCTTCTGCAGGGGGACAGCACTGCGCGGCTACTTGTAAAGCGTCTTTCCGGGTTTATGGATGGGCGGACACGAGATTCTCGGCAAGGGCGCTGCTATATTCATGCTTTCTCATCTGACAAGCTCGTGTTGATCTATGTGGAGGGGCCTGAACCTTTAATCTAAGCCACGTGCAAGTGCGTAAGCTAGGTTGCATGTCCTCCATGCGATGAACAGACGTTGCAAATTATGTCTCGGGTCTTGCCGACCGCCTCTGGATTGCTTAATCCAGATACACTACCAACGACGGAACGGTTCTTGTTCGTAATGGTCATTCCGAGACATACAATACTCTCCCGGACAACTCACCGTACCCGCACCAGATGATTTGTATCAGTATCATGAAGCGGGATCAACCATCCCGGCCCCTTGGACAGAGCTGAAACATATATTCGCTGTCTGCGGAATCCTAGTACTCCCTATGCAACTAAATAATGCTGCTTTATATTTATTTCCTGGGAACTATTCAAAACGTAGGTGGTACACAACCGCGGCGTTCTCTCGATCCTGGGCCCTGTGGCTTATTATGGTCCAGCTGAAGAAGTCATCCGACCCCCTACCTGGCTGACTGGCAGCTGAAGTAAACTTGGGCATTAAAAGCCTGCCACTACACCCGATGCACACTGCGGAATAATTGTGTCAGTAAATCTCGCCCAAGCCTTTCAGACAAACATACATACCAGGAGGAAGGGGTCATGTTAACTATATAACACTATAATAATAAGTAGTCATTAGAGTAGTTTTAATATGAAAGGCGAATTATTAATTTTATGTAATGAATTCTACTTATTCAAGAGAAACAGGGTTTATAATAAAGATAAACGACGAAATTAAAATATAAAAATAAAATAAATATAATATTAATTATATTTTAATGAAAATGATTTATATTAAGTAAATTCTAATGAATTTTATCACTGGTATTTTAGTTAGGTTTTGCTATTTCATGTTAATTCTAAAGCTTTATATTATTTAACCTAAAAAAGTAACCACCGTACCCATGCTAGGTGATTTTTAGCATTGAGGCGTGTCACGATATAAGGCTAGTGGTACTATGCAGGGTGTGTCGGCACACTTTTGTCCTAATAATACAGTGGTCTTTATCGTGTGACAAGGTGGCTTCGTGGTTATCAAGCGAGTACATTCTTAAAGTAAGACCTAACGCATGGCTCCAAGCCTCCTCAGGCCACTTGTGGAATATCCGGTTTCGTCGTGTAACAACAGATTTGCACTTTCCGCGGGCCGCGTTCGTGTTGGCGTCCAAGAAAAAGACCAAAACTAAACTTGTGTGGGACACCGCACAGTCACGGGCACCATACCAGCCATAACATAGGACTGGAATACAGAAAAGAGCACAATACATTTTTGTGTTTTCTTGCAAGTGAAAATTTGTGGGTTTTGTAGCACAGAGGAGAAACCGGCAGTCATCCATGAGAGGCACAAAACCCAGCGTTAGGGCTGATCATTTGTATTAACTACATACACAGTCTATAATCCAATGAAACCAGCCTGGTGACCTGCAAGTTGCTTCCCGATTCAGGCTGCCCTTCATAGCGTTCCCATATTATATCCAGTCTGCCGCTTGGCTATCCTGCGAGGGTGGCCACCATTACAGTGCTCCCGGGACAGTTGGCAAGTGTCTGCGAGTCAGACCTTCCCATGCTGCCGGTTTCTATTTTCCCCCCTTTTTGTTTTGTGGTCTTGCGCTACCGACGGCCCTTTGACCCACGAAAAGCAATCTTCTAGTAGTCCTAATCCTTCCGTAAATGGGGTTGGCAGCGCCCTGCCGTCTTCCATGTCCAGTACAATTTCTTCCGAGGTAAGGATGCAACCGATCTTTGCTGTTCGTGGAGTAGTTCGCAGGTTGGTTAACCTAGATGAGGGCAACTAGAACGGCCATAGCGTAGACGATAGAGGACATGGCAGTGATACTGGGCCTATATCCTGCTGCCGCTGCGTTGCTGCTCACGACGCTAGGGGATGCTGAAGGAGAGCTGCCTGTGGCAGAGGTAGAGGGAGTCGTGTCGGAGTTGCTGTTATTGTTTAAAGGTACGCTTGAGGGGCTGACAGTCTCTGTGGAAACACTGGCGATAGTTGAAGCGGCTACAATGGTCGATGTAACCGTCGTATTTGTCATCTCAGACGAGCCGGAATCAAATGCATCGACTCTGCCTACGGAATAGAGTCCAGAGCCAGCACCACCGCCTGAGTATTTCCCATGCATCATCAGTACCCGATCATTCACGTCATGTGGGACAAGTATCTTCTGTGCGCGTCGATAGAACTCACACATTTGAAGGGGATAGCCGGGGCAAGGCTCGTTGCACTCGGATGCATCTTTTTTCTTGTCCTCTGATGGCAGGCCGTCAAGGCAGATGCAGTATGAACCCTTCACGGCGAACACAGGATGACCCGCGCTCGCGCAGTCCTGGGCGCAGAGGCCGTAACTGTTGTACGTGGACTGCTGCCCACCGACGTTGTCCAAGGCGAAGCACTCGGTTTCGATAGCTCTGACGTTGAGGGTTCGGCCAGCTGCGGCGATTTGGCCAAGAGACAACAGGATGCTGATAACGTGCTTCATCTTGAGGGTACTATTAGGCCGCATGCGAGTATTTTGAATCCAGTATATGCATAAATATCTGAGCAGATGATTGTGGTACAGTAGCCAAAGCTGAACCGTGGTGGTCAGAGGACTCCCGCCTGTCTGCCTACATATAAGCCGCCACCCCCTGGTCCCTGCTGCAACAGACACCATTTTATTAGTGTAACATCTTGGGGTGAGGGATTGCTGCAGGATTGGACAACCAAACAGCGGGCCCAGAATACGAGTCTTACCTTGTAGATGTTAGCTCATAGTGTGCTGCGTTGGCGTAGCCGCGGTCGGCCCCACACTGCCCAGGCTCCTAGTAATTACAAGTCATCTGGACGTTGGCCGAACAGCAATGTCTCTCACGCGTAGGTGTCCAGCCAGGTCATGATGGCGCGTGCACAAGTACTGTGGTACTGATCATACTCGTGGCTGGATTCAGTAATGCAGATTGCCTAGGAGGTTGAGACGAGTACATTATCTCAATGCGGTATATTACACCAACTTGGAAAGTGGTTTCCCCCCATTCCATGTTTTCCATCGAAGGCTTTCGCCTGAGTTCGCGGTCCGATTGTGGTCAACTGGTTCCGAAATCCGAAGGATGAGTGAGTGCGGGGCGTACTTAGGCAGCAACTTACCGCAACATGTCCGCATGTGCTTTTTGCCCATTTTGATGGCCCCTTTAATTGTGGCGTTATTTTCTTGGCGTAACTGTGTGACGCTAGGATCGAGCATTGAACTGTCAACGACGCATGGCAGTTCAACTTGTAGCCTGGGGCAATGCAGCGGTATTATCCGAGATTCGTAGATATGTACGATGACGTAGTTGTCTTTGTTCTGAGCTTGGTGTGTTGCAACGGAGTCTGGCAGTCGAGAGTCTTTGGCCAACTGCAGTACCTAGGTGGGCTGCTACGCTCATTCTATGGTCAATGGGAGACAGGCGGTAGGCCTTAACTAAGTATCTAAAAAGGGAAGCAGGAAGACACACCGATTTTACTGCCCGGATGCCAATTACCATACCATTGCTCCTAAGTGCAAAAGACATGATGATATGTCGGACTTGTAATTTTCCGTCTCACTGTTAACTTCACTCAAGCTGTTTCTGGCGACCAATCTGACAAGTTTCAACGTTTTTAAAACCACCTCCAACTTTAGTCATTCCTTCAACCCGCTCAAAATATTAGAATTTCGTAGTGTACTAGACCAAAGCCAAAGTTGCTTTATACCCAAGTACTCAGGTACCCCCGCCCAGGGACCCCTGCGACTAGCTGCACCCTAGACTTGCCTGCTCTGACACCGCCAAAAATTTCCTCGGCAGAATAATAAACGCAGCTCACCACCTCGGCGGCTAGCCTCTGCCCTCCTCGACACGAACCATCATTTCTCCAGCCAACCCAGGACCGTTTCCCACATACCAACTGCATCTCACCAATGGCTGGCGCAGCGTACAAAAAGCGGCCCCGCGACGACGCCTCAAAGTCAAAGGCCGCACCCCCGCCGAAGAAGCAGAAGAAGAGGCAGCAGCAGCAGCAACAAGCCCCCAGCCGCAGCGATGAATCTGACGGCGAGCAGGAGTTCCAGGCAGTCAACCTGCTGGACTCGGACGACGACGATATCCACAACGCACTGGCAGACGACGGAGGGGAATCAGGATCTGACTCCTCCAGCTCCGGCGGCTCGACGTCAGGCTCAGAGGATGAGAGACCACGACCAACAAGGACGAGGCCGGCGCGGCCACAGCCGATAGCAAGGGACGCACCAGCGAACAGCCTCGCAAAAGACGCTCCGGGATCTATCCCCCGGCCAGCCCGGGACGACCAGCAAGACCAGAGCGGGGGCGACTCCTCCTCCGAAGGCGACAACGACGAGTTTTCCGACCTGGGCAGCGGCGACGACGACGACGACGACGACGACGGCCCCAGCGGCGACGACCGCCCGCAAGGCGAGGGGGATGCCAGGCGCGCGCCGTCGCGGTCGAAACGCAGTGACCCGGAGGCCTTCGCGACGTCCATGTCCAAGATCCTGGGGACCAAGGTCTCGGGCAAGAACCGGGCGGACCCCGTGCTCGCGCGGAGCGCCGACGCGCGCGAGCGGGTGCGGCAGGTGGTGGACGAGGAGCTGGACCGCAGGGCGCGCAGGAAGCTGCGCGAGCAGAGGCGGCGGGCGATGGAGAAGGGGCGGGTGCGCGACGTGCTGGTGGCGACGGCGACGACGACGACGACGACCGGCGCCAGCGGCGACGGCGACGCGGGGGGTGAGGCGGAGGCGACGACGGCCGGGATCCTGGCGACGGAGCGGAGGCTGCGCAAGGTGGCGCAGAGGGGCGTGGTACAGCTGTTCAACGCGTTCCGGACGGCGCAGGTCAAGGCGGCCGAGGCGGAGCGCGTGGCGCGGAGGCAGGGCGTCATCGGCATGGACAGGAAGAAGGACAAGGTCACCGAGATGAGCAAGAAGGGCTTCCTGGACCTGATTGCGTCCGGCGGCGGCGGGCTCAAAAAGGGGCCCATCGAGGAAGCTTGATCGGTCCGATCGGCCTGATCCTCGTGGGAATTTGGGATTCGATTCCTGGGCATTTAAGGTCTTATTGCAAGCAAGCCAGTCTACGTTATGTGTCTTGAGTAGGGTTCTCCGATTTTTGGCATCTTGGGTGTCATACCCACCAACCCAGCATGCCCCGTCTGGCTGGTGCATAGCAGCGCCTTGACAATACATGTACATACATATACAACTTGGTCCCGACCCCAGTCGCGGCCAATTATAAGATCACGGCCAGTGTGCTTCTGCCCAATTGACCCATCACCTTCGTAACTGGCCACTGCCGTCCACGCTAGATGGCCAGGCGTGTCCTGGGACCGCCTCCAGCCTCTCTGACTGGGGTAGTGGCCTGTCTACCCAACTTCTTTTTTCTATTTGAAATCGCTGGCCTGCAGGTTCCTGGTCATGGAGGGCAGCTTGACCACTAAGCCGTCCAGCTCTTGGGTCATGACGACCTGGCATCCCAGGCGACTCGTCTCGGTCAGGCCAAAGGCCAGATCCAGCATGTCGTTCTCGTCGTCGTCGGGCTCTGGCATCTTGTCGTACAGGTCCTCGTTTTGTACGATGACATGGCATGTGGAGCAAGCACAGGACCCGCCGCATGCGCCTGGGGACGAGGAGAAAATGTCAGCTCCGGATGGGCCGCAGGGATTGGGAAGAAACCCGAGGACGACGTACCTTCCATCTCGAGATCATGGGCCTGGGCTATATCGAGCAGGTTGTCCCCTTTCGACACGGCGATCTTGTGTTCCTGGCCGTCCTTGTCGATGAAGGTGACCCAGAGCTCCTCGCCCGGCTTTGGGGGCTCGACGTGGCCATGCCGTGCGAGGGGCGTAGAGGAGAAGGATCGCACTGTTTCTAAAGGAGCTGGTCGTATGAACTGGGAATAGGCACGAGTATTCGATGGAGCGGCGAGGGATCGGTATATTATTGAAGGGCCACGACTCGTGCTCCCGAGGCGGCGGAGATGTTGTGCAGGGGGCGTTTGCGATAAGGAGGGCCACAGGCGCGTCAAAGCACGCGCCAATGTCGGAGGAGCTGCCATAGCTCAGAGGGGAGGGCGCCGAGAGGAGGGAGCAGGGGAGCGAGAAGCGGGGATGAAGATGAGGACAAGGAAGAGTACGAGCAAATACAGCTGGCGGTGGATGTCGGGTAGGCGGCGACCAGATGTTGGTAGATATTGGTAGATGTTGTTATCGTCGACGGCGAGCTGCAAGTCTCGTGGCGGGGGAGGGGGGAATTCTGCTCGCCAACAGCGCGCACCCTAGACTCGGGTGGAACGGAGCATGTGTAAGAAAGATTTCGGCGCAAACAATAGGCAGAGGTAAAGAGTCACTGTCGGCTGCTATGGCATGGCTGTCCAATGCAGTCAGTTGGCTGTAGGTGGAATATGTGATGCGTGATGGGTGATGGCGATAGCGGCGCAAAAGAGAGTGTTGAGTCGACGACGACCGAGCCGCCCCTCCAAACGCCAATGCAAAGAGAGCTCAGGACATCTTGGATCGTCAGCAAAAATTCGAGACAGGGATTGTAGGTGACGTTATCGATAAGTCGAGTACGTACTCTCTGTTATGTAATCCACCTTTGGAGGGGTGGCTACCGAGCCTACCGTATGATGAGAATTGAGAATTCATCGTCCAAACAGGTGGTGTTGCATGACGCGCTCCCAAGGCGAGAGTTTGTTTATCGTGCATTTCCTTCTTACCGCCCCCTCATCGTTCCATGAGGACTGCAGAAGCTCATTATACTCTTGTTGTATCGACACTGTCTAACCGTCACCACCAGAAACCGCGAAAAGTGGGCTGAACACCCCCCACGCGGCAACAAGCCACCCTGATTCCGGAAAGCTCTTCTCTCTTTTCCCCCGCCGCCGAGACCAGAGACCAGAGACCAGAGACCAGAGACCCATCCCAGCCCATCGCATCACATCGCATCGCATCATCCAACCCGTCCGAATATCACCTACCACCACCTTCTTCTCTTCTCACCCGGCACGACCCACGACCACCACCACGACCACGACCATCATACATGACGCCAGTTTAAAAATCGAGACGCCTGCACGAGACCATGACCATCATCACCCCCGCGCAATAGAAACAATCCAAAAGATCCTCCACCTTAACCTCCACCTCCACCTCCATCCCGGCTGCAAATCGCCCTTCCAGGAAAATGTCCATCAACGGCAACGGCTCCAGCAGCCGGCAGGAGGTCAACCCCTTGCGGCCATATTACATCCCTCCCACCATCGGCGACCACGCCGCCCACACATCCAACATTCCCGGCCCCACCGCCTTCTCCCGCACCGCGGCCCCGACGTCGTCATCACATGCCAGCCCGTCCGGCCAGTACGCGTCCAAGGCACGCGACATCTTCTCCGATCTCGACTACAAAGATTACATCTCCGATCCTTCGCCATCCGTCGTCCGCTCTGTCAAGGATATTGTCGACGAGCTGATATGGAAGTACTCATCCATCTTTCTGGCACAGCCCTTCGAGGTCGCCAAGCTGCTCATGCAGGTCCGCGCCCAGGACGACCTCGGCGGGCTCGCCGCTTCCTCCTCCCCCTCCTCCTCCTCGCCTCTGGTCGTGCCGGCCCCACTCTCCACCAAGGCGAGCTTCAAGAGCCCGTGGAATGAGGATGTACGTGCCTTCCAAGGCCCCTCCCCCCCCGCGGGCACCGCCAGCCTTTCCCTTTGGCCCTCGGTCAGGAGTTAGCCTCCAAGTAACCACCCCTGCGCATCGCTGACAAGACATCGTAGATCCCCGATTCCGACTCTGAAGGCGACGAGCCAGCTTATTTTACCTCCAATGCCCCCAACACGCCCTCGCCAGCGCGCACAAGAAGGAGGCGGTCCTTGACGCCCCCCCCAGACTCGCCCCAGCCGACTAAGAAGCCAGACCTGCCACCCCACATCCTCAACATCACCCGTCCTGATTCCATAAGCGAGGTACTATCACAACTATGGCAGAGGGAAGGCGCCTGGGGAACGTGGAAGGGAACCAATGCCACATTTGTGTATACCGTCCTGCAGTCCCTGCTAGAGAACTGGTCCCGCAGTCTGTTGAGCGCACTCTTTGACGTCCCAGACCTGGGCTTGAAGACAGATCTAGACAGGCTTGTCGACATCGCTTCCCCCTACCCATGGGCCTCTCTCGGCGTCGCCGCCGCCGCTGCCGTTGTCACGGGCCTCATCCTCTCGCCTCTCGATCTTGTTCGAACGAGGTCAGTCCCCTTTGGCCATAACACATCCGCCTGCATGTCCCGAGCTGACACTCCTTAGGTTGATAATCACGCCCACAACACGTGGTCCGCGACGGACCATCGCCCTGCTGCGCTCCCTTCCCTCCTACCTGTGTCCCTCGAGCCTTGTCTTGCCCACCGTCCTGCACTCCCTGGTACATCCCGTCCTCGCCCTGTCGACGCCGCTGGTCTTGCGCACAAAATTCTTGGTCGACAGCGAGTTGTCACCCGCCACCTTCTCCGTCGCCAAATTCTGCTCCTCGGTCGCCGCCCTCATTATCAAGTTGCCCCTCGAGACCGTCCTGCGCCGCGGCCAAGTCGCCGTCCTCAGCCAGCCCAGCTATAGCCAAGTAACCGAGGGAGCGGCCAGCCCGGCCACATCATCAAAGCCTGGAAGGCATACCGGTGGAGCCAAAACTCCAACTCCCATGCCCCTGGAAACAATTGTACATCCCGGCAGGTACCGGGGTGTAGTTGGCACCATGTACGCCATTGTCAATGAGGAAGGGTCGCGGGCCGTGCACGTGGCGACACCGTCAGCTGGCAAGGGAAAGCCTGTCGCTAAGAAAGGCAGGAAAACCGTTGCTGAGGCTGTTTACCGACGCGGGCAAGGCCTAGACGGCTTGTGGCGGGGCTGGAAGGTCAACACCTGGGGTCTAGTCGGGCTCTGGATGGCCTCCGTTGCTGGCGGCGGTGGCGACGGAGAGTTCTGAGCGGCTAAGTCACATCAGGCAATGCCCTACTTGAACGAAATATCGTCGCTCGTTGACGATTTTCTTTGAGACCACCTCATCCGGTCACAGGTTTCCGGCTCATAATGCGGTTCTACGTGTCGAGTTTCAGAGGAAGCAGGCCCAGGCCAGAGCAGGGACGGGATTTACTATACTTTAGGGCAGCCGGAGTTTGGTAGTGGTATGGGCGGGGAAGGTGCACTCTACTCATGACTATCGTATGATATCCCTCTTCGGCTTGATATGTTATTTGCATAATGTCATCCAATGTATAAAAGAGGTTATCTCACAAGTACGCTGCTGAAGTAGTTGGGACCTGCAGCTCCAGGTGCAACCTTACATGCCGTCTGACTAGGGCTCATGATGAGCACACCACTCAACAGTAGTTACAATTTGATGGCAAAAAAATAAGTTCGATTCGTCTATCTCGTGAATTGGAGGAGAATTCATGGGGCATTCCGTGACTAACCCGTGAATTCATAGTAAACCGGCTTGAAAAGAAGGGGGGGGGGATTCCTCAATAGCTGCCAGACAGGCTGTCGCCCTTGGGCTGGCTGCCCTCCTTCCCCATCGGCAGAGCCATATCCGGGCGCCGAGCCTAGGCATGCCTCAGACAGTTTCCTATCACTTGCTGGGGCTACTGCGCCAGTGTACCGCGGGTGGATAGTAGCTGTGCAAAACGTGCATCTTCGAATATGAAACCGAGTAGTTAATTAGGTCAACCAGTTGATGGCTTTCCCTTTTAACTAATTTATAGCTGATTTCATTTAATTGGGTCACAATTCCGTTTTTTAATAAAGGTGCTACGGCCGACCCTCTGCATAGTCATAAACACTTAACGACCCCGCGTAGGAGAAATACAATACTGATAATAATAAATTTTGAAACACAATAGCACAAACTAAAGTAGTGAAGTAATGTATCAGATAACTGTTATATAAGACAACGGTTCTGCTATTGCATTGTCGTATCCAGTCTGGAGATGTGTGGTTGTAATATAGATGGCTCCCATGGAGAAGTTCTTGTAAAGGCACTCCATAGCTCTACCTGCTAGGCTGCCTTTAAGCTGCTGCAGGTGGGTAGCCATTAGGATGCAACACATGAGCCTGGACTTCCTCCAGGATCCTAAGCACTGTAGATTGAGTTTGACTCCCCATGGTAATATCCATTGGCACTTGGGACCGTTCTCTGTTCATATTTGGGCCGACGAGACACCAAAGTGCTCACTCAGTTGAGGCATCCTTGATGCCAACTAGTAAGTGCACCTAACTGTGAAGGGCCTATGGGTCACCGAGAATCTGCACCTTGACGCGAGGGATCGTGGGGAATGTGGAAATCGGGGGAAAGCCCAGTCGCACCCAACTCGGGAGACGAGTGGGCGGAGGCGAGGCGAGGCACGAGACGAGGCAAAGCCTTCCCCGGATGAGCCGGAATATACAATACACTTGTCTCTGAATGAGCGGAGATGAAGGGCGGATGCCCGGCCGGCCCTGGCCAGCCAGCCAGCTGAGCGCACAGGACAGTCGTTGAGGGTGCCGCGGAAAAGTTCCCCTTGGGACCGGTTTACTGTCGTCGGATTGTGGCCGCTCCAATAGCCTGGGACTCGCAACGTTTTCTTCTTTTGTGGCACTGTCCGGGGTACTGTTGCAAGCCTCTGCTAGGCGCATGCGTGCACGTTAGTCAGTAGTGCGGTGGAAAGAAGCTTTCTTGCCAAGGATGGTTTATCTGAGCGGGGAGTCGGGGACCATATATACGCCTAAGTATATACTAGACCGGCTTCCATTTTGATGGCCAGATAACCTGCGTGGACAGCCAGGCAGGTGGTCCGGGAGACTGATCCGTCATCTTCCAACAGCGTGGACTCACATGAACTATACCGTTGCGGAAGCGATGTGCGCCTGAGAAGGCTCTTCCAAGAAGTGATGGGTTGCGATGCCGAAACCCGGATACGGCCCCGAGTGGGTACGCCAGCCAGTAATCTGTAGACTACATATTGATACCAGCCCAAGCCATTCTAAGCGACCGGCGCCGATGTTTGTTTGCTGAGCCCGGACCGATTGCCGATGCACGAATATGGATGATCCTGGGAGTCGTGCAAGGATCTGTGCGTCTTTTTGAGCCTCAAGTCTTCCGCTTTCAGGGCGGATTGCAACGTCGAGCCGGCGAGCCTGGGCCGAGACGCGAGAGACATGCCGGCAGGCCGGGCTGGGACTGTGCCTGTCTTTGACGAGCTGTCCACGCAGTTCATTCATGACCAGCGTCCCCAGGACAAAATGACCTGCGAGGAACCGCGGAAGCCTGCAAAACCCACATCATGACGGCATTCTGGGGGCGCAGGCCTGGCCCCGCTCTCGTGTGGCCTTCGCAGTATTGTATGTACACTACGCACACTCCGAGGATTAGAGCCAATCTCAGGCGGAAGCCCCGGCTTTGGTGCTCTGCCACCCCAGATGCCTGTAAACTCTGTCAGCCTTCCTTCTCCATGCCGACAGGCCGACAGAGTGCACATACTAGCGGCCATGACTCTGTTTGTGCACCTCCGCTCATCGGGCTCCCCTGCTCGCACAGTAGCGCCACGGTAAGCATACACAGTAGGAACTCCGAGCCCACCGGCGCAGGCAACGATCAGCGAACCATAAGCCAGCCGACAACCTGTACAAGACAAGAAAATGCCGCAAGCACTCTCCGTGTTCATTTGCCCAAGTGCTACATGGCGAATGACCTTGCGTAGTCGCGGGGTTTTTCCACCATGTGGGACCCCCGTCTTGCGCGACTTACACGCCCTGCCGGGCGAGGGAAGATGATGCCAGCGTGATGTGATTGACTGGACGCGCAGACAGCGCAGCTAGGCGAGGCCGAGAAGGCGAGCCGGATCAGACGGCAGTCGAGGGGCAAAGTGCCGCAGCTAAGATGAGATATCTCAGAGCGCTTCATTCAAGAGGCCATGGCCACCCTCTCCAGTCGGGTCTTGGGCCTTCAGGTTCGATTTTCAATGGTTCCCCTCTCCGGTCCCTAGTTCTTCTACATCCCATACACACTACTTCCGGTAGCAGGGGGCCTTTTTCCCAGTAGTAGGCGTTCTCAGGTGGCCGTTCTTGGTGCTATTTCCTCGAACACACTACGGCGAAGATGGCGTTTGGGCACCACAAAGACGACTATGCCGCACCGGCCGACGACGTCGAGGCCGCAGGGGCAGACCGCACCAACGGAGGTCTGCGCCACGACGTCGACGACAGCCAGCTGCCCGAGTACGAGGCCTTGGACCGGTTCATCACAAGATACGATGCCAGCGGCCAGGAGAATGCGGCACGGGAGGACGAGGCTAACAAGAAAAAGAAGGTCCCGTCGCTCCTCAGGCTCATGTTCAGCAGCGATCTCGAGGTCGAGCAGAACACCAACATCGCCCCTCCTGACGCATGGCTCGAAACGGACCTCCGACAGGGCATCAGTGACCACGACGTCGAAGAACGCCGCCGGCGTTTTGGTTGGAACGAGCTAGTTGCTGAGAAGGAGAACCAGCTGGCAAAGTTCCTGGGGTTCTTCCAAGGACCAATCCTTTACGGTGAGTGTGTGCTCGATAGATTTAACCAACTCATGAAGACTCGGTCGTAATCATGAAGGGTCCTTGTCGCTGATATGCATTCCCCACTGGCAGTGATGGAAGTCGCCGCGCTGCTCGCTGTCGGCCTGGAGGACTGGATCGATTTCGGTGTCATCATTGGTATTCTCTTCCTCAACGCCGGTGTGGGATGGTATCAAGAGAAGCAGGCAGCCGATGTCGTCGCCAGCCTGAAGGGTGACATCGCAATGAGAGCTATTGTCGTCCGTAACGGCAGGGAGGAGGAAATACTCGCTCGAGAGCTCGTGCCCGGAGACATTGTCATCCTCCAGGAGGGCCGGAGTATCCCCGCCGACTGCCAATTGATCTGCGACTACGCCCACCCGGAGGACTACAACGAGTTCAAGAAGCTCAAGAACGAGGACAGGTTCAACGGAGAGTCGACCGACTCCGGGGATGAGAGTGCCGCCAAGGAGAAAGGCATGGGCGACAAGGTTGAAGACCATGACGACGACGCGGGGTCTATCCACTACGGCGTGCCCTTGGTCGCCTGTGACCAGTCCGCCATCACCGGAGAGTCGCTTGCCGTGGACCGATACATGGGAGACGTGGTGTTCTACACCACTGGCTGCAAGCGGGGCAAGGCCTATGCCATAGTCAAGACCTCGGCTCCGTACTCGTTCGTGGGCAAGACTGCCAGCTTGGTCCAGGGCACCAAGGACCGTGGGCATTTCAAGGAGGTCATGGACAGCATCGGAACGTCCTTGCTCGTGCTTGTCATGTTCTGGATCCTGGCAGCATGGATTGGAGGCTTCTTCCGGCACATCCACATCGCCGTCCCCGGTGTGCAGAACCTCCTGCACTATGCCCTGATCCTGTTCATCATCGGTGTACCCGTTGGTCTCCCCGTGGTCACGACTACCACCTTGGCTGTCGGTGCCGCGTACCTGGCCAAGCAGAAAGCCATTGTCCAGAAGCTAACTGCCATTGAATCACTTGCTGTAAGTCCTCCCGAGGAAGGGGGGTGCACGCTTTCCCATGGGCAGGCCGACCAAGGACTAACGCGGCTGAACCTTTTAGGGTGTTAATGTTCTATGCTCTGACAAAACCGGCACACTGACAGCCAACAAGCTGAGCATTCGTGAGCCGTACGTGGCTGAGGGTCAAGACGTCAACTGGATGATGGCTGTTGCCGCCCTGGCAAGCTCTCACAACATCCAGGCCCTGGATCCCATCGACAAGGTCACTATTCTCACCCTGAAGCGCTACCCCAAGGCCCGCGAGATTCTTCGCCAGGGATGGATCACGGACAAGTTTACCCCCTTCGACCCGGTCTCAAAGCGCATCACTTGCGAGTGCCGGCTCGGCAATGACCGTTACATCTGCGCCAAGGGTGCTCCCCGGGCTATCGTGGACCTTGCCAACTGCTCCGCCGAGATCAAGAGCCTCTACAACCAGAAGGCCAAGGAGTTTGCCAGCCGTGGGTTCCGTTCCCTGGGTGTTGCGGTCAAGAAGAACAGCGAGGACTGGCAGCTTCTGGGCATGATCTCCATGTTCGACCCGCCCCGTGAGGACACTGCCCAGACCATCATTGAAGCCCAGGCTCTCGGTACGTTGGCAGCCCTGACCAAGCCGCGGCGGAAACGTTAGGGTAGTGATGCTGACACTCTCTCTCAGGCGTGCCCGTGAAGATGCTTACTGGTGACGCCATCGCCATCGCCAAGGAGACCTGCAAGATGTTGAGCCTCGGCAGCAAGGTCTACAACGCAAACAAGCTCTTCAACAGCGGCTTGTCCGGCAGCCTGCAGCACGACCTGATCGACCGCGCGGATGGCTTTGCCGAGGTTTTCCCCGAGCACAAGTACCAAGTCGTCGAGATGCTTCAGCAGAGAGGGTCCCTCACGGCCATGACTGGTGACGGTAAGCCTTGGATCCAGCCATCCTCCTGACCCAGGCATCTCCTGGCATTCAGTCTGGCGCATGTCTGTACTGGCACTAACCGTCACTACCACAGGTGTGAACGACGCTCCTTCGCTGAAGAAGGCTGATTGCGGAATCGCGGTCGAGGGCTCTTCAGAGGCCGCGCAAGCAGCTGCGGATATTGTCTTCCTGGCACCCGGCCTCAGCACCATCATTCTCTCCATCAAGACGGCACGGCAAATCTTCCAGCGGATGAAGGCCTACGTGGAGTACCGGATCGCGCTCTGTATCCACCTCGAGATCTACCTCACCCTGTCCATGATCATCCTCAACGAGACCATCCGGCCCGACCTCGTCGTCTTCATCGCCCTCTTCGCCGACCTGGCCACCATAGCCATCGCCTACGACAACGCCCACGTGGAGCCCCGGCCCGTCGAGTGGCAGCTGCCCAAGATCTGGGTGGTCAGCCTCATCCTGGGGTCGCTGCTGGCCGCCGCCACGTGGATCATCCGCGCGACCATGTTCCTGCAGGACGGCGGCATCATCCAGCGGTTCGGCTCGGTCCAGGAGGTCCTCTTCCTCGAGGTGTCCCTGACCGAGAACTGGCTCATCTTCGTCACCCGCGGCGGCAAGACCTGGCCCTCGTGGCAGCTCGTCGGCGCCGTCTTTGTCGTCGACGTCCTCGCCACCATCTTTGCCCTCTTCGGGTGGCTCTCGGGCTCCGGCGGCGGCGTCATGCGGACCGACCCCGAGACCATCTTTGTCAACTCGGCCAACGGCTGGACCGACATCGTCACCGTCGTCCTCGTCTGGGCGTACTCGATCGGCATCACCATCTTCATCGCCATCGTCTACTACCTGCTCAACAAGAACCCCTGGCTCAACGACCTCGGCCGCAAGGACAGGCGCCACAAGGACACCGTCCTCGAGAACGCCCTGTTGCAGCTCAACAAGATTGCTATTGAGCATGACCAAAACCCCGAGACAGGGTCTGATAGGTACTACCTTATCGAGAAGGCAGCTGCGGAGGATGATGACTAGACGTAAGAGGCGTGAGTAACAGGCGTGATTTTCTGCCATACTAGTAGGTGGAAGGGGTGGCTTTATTCATAATCTAATCGGCTGTATTACAAAAGCACACTGCTTTTCAAGTTAATGAACATAGATGTAAATATAGACATTGATCATTTATATTTCAGGTTTTAATTAAATCAGAGGAAGCATTTGTTCAGGAATAAGCCTGTTCATCATAGCCTTAACGTGAGATATCAGAATGGCTATAGCACGACTCGGAGATGCGCATGCTACCTCGGAAGTCTTTTCGGTATCTTGAGTTGCTCATTCCAGCTTAATAATAGCCCTTGGACAAACTTGCTGAAGCCCATTTCTTGCGCGCCGCGTCCACTCCTGCACCCTACACTTTTCCTGTGTCAATGACTCCTTCAGGGTTTCAAAGTACTCCTGACTGTGTGGCCAATCCTGCCTTCTATCTTCACCCTTAGGGCCATACATACGGAGCAAGATATGATCCGCGGCCTGTATATATTGCGATTCTGTCATTTCTTCGGACCTCCCTATGGGTCTCTTTGAAAACGGTTCCATAGCAGTCCATTGTCCTGCAGGGCTCTCAGTCTCAACGGTGGCCTGACCCCAAGTTATATGTTGTTCCAGGGCCTTCACGAGAACGTCATTTCCCTCCAGAATATGATCATATTTACGACCAAGGTGGAGGAGGCTCGTCCAGAATATGCCCACGCGACAATATGTTTTCTCTCCAGGGCAAGGACGTACCACGAGCGCGTGTATATCGACCCCGTAGCCCTCTGCACCATGCAAGCTCAGACGCAACACAAGTGGTATGGCGAACAGACGATCGCCTTCCATGACAGCTCCTCGGTCCGGAGAATCAGAGGGCCACTCGAAATCCTTGTGGGGGCAATAATGCATTCTGGGGTTCTCGTCGATGGCGATGCCCAGGCTCGTGACTCGAGCGGGGAGCAAGTACCCGGAGAGGACGACGTGGCTTCCGAGCTGCACACCCAGAAAAGAATTCCCAGACACGGGATCCGCCTCACAGACGCCCTCCACAAGGTCACACAGCTGGGCCAAGCCCCCCCCGCGTCGGGTATCAATGTTGAAGGACTTTGGCATGTCGTCCCGTGCCCACGACCAGGTAGGTACATTCTTGTTGACTCGGTCAAGCCTTCCAACGCTGGGTACCCTCTCCCACATCAGATCATCTATGAAGGTCTGCCTCCATAGGCCAGCGAGATAGTCACCTACTGACCGGCCGGTCAGCATCTGAACCTTTTTGGCCAGGCCAGCCATCGCGGGCAAGGTGTCCTCATGGCGCGTTAGTTGCAGATGAGTAAAGTCCTTGACTAATTCTCTCCACGTCTCCATCTGCGCTACCACATCTGCTCCCGGAGAACCAGCACCATCGGGCGCGGACTTGTTGAGCCCGCTCAGCATGTGCTTCGCTGTGGAGTCGACCCAGCCAAACCCAGACTCTGTCTCGTTGCCGGTGTAGCATTCGAATATCAGTTCCAGGGGTGTGAAATGCAACAAACGACGTGATACCATACCCGGCCACCATTTCGGCCACCCCACGATCTCAGCCAGCAAAACCGCTCAATTCCCACACAATCGCCATATGTTCACTTACACATTTCTCAACAACCACTAAGGTTATCTAAAAGCCATCTGCATAAGTAAATAGAGAATTAATTCCTCATGATCCTCATATATTATATTAGTAATTTAGTAGGCTTCACCACCCATTTCTGCCAAGTGCCAATTAACCCCAAATGCCAAATCAGAAAGAATGTTCTTATTACCCATCAAGCCAGTCAATCCACCCAGATCGCCGCCACAATGCCTCCAAAGTCCTATATAGAGGACAACATACTAAATGCCGTTCATAACATACAAGAGAACGATCTGGGAAGGAATAAAGCTGTAAAGAAACATAGTATACCATCATCTACAGTCAGTAATCGCTTATCTGGCAAGCATTCTTCAAAGCAAGATCTAGAGGCCATACCCACGAATGCTCTACTATTAGATAGGCAAGAAACGCGCCTAGTGAGATGGATTTTACGCCAAGAGAAGCTAGGGTTTGCACCTAATCAGGCAACTATTTAAGGCATTATTGGCAACATCTCCAATTCAAAGGTTGGCAGTCACTGGGTAAATCGCCTAATTCAGTAGCATCCAGAGATTCAAAGCAAGGTTGGGCGCAGGCAAGAAGCTACCCGTTTCCATAAGTTTACCCCTCGGGCAGTCAACTAGTATTTCAACATCCAAGAGGCTGAATATATATAGGTGAAGCCAAGCCTTACAGTCAATATCAATAAAGCCGGCTTAATAGCAGGTTTCAATAGGCAAATCAAAGCCAATTAAGCTGTATTCAAGCATAGTAACTAATAATATATAGGCCTTGATTCTCTGGTGGTTAGAACTTCTAAAATAAAGAAGGCAATGCTCAAATCTGACCAGTCAAGGTAGTAGTCTACTATAATTAAGAGTATTACAGCCACCGGTGAAGCCCTTAACCCAGGCATCATTTTCAAAGGCAAAGACCTACAGCAGCAGTGGTTTATCAACGAATTCCACAAGACNTTTAACTACAAAGAAGCGCAGGGCCGTCCCCAACCCGAACAAGAAGTTTATGCAAATAAGCGAGATACTAGGCGAAAGGAAGGAGGTTAAAGATGCCCTCAATAAAAGGAATCAACCAGAGGAGCAAGTTGAAGCCGAAATTAAGGTTTCTATGGGCGAAGAGTCTGTGGATAATAAGGAAGAAGATGAGCCACCACCGGATATACGAACACATTCCGGGCGTGCATCCAAAGTACCTTCACGATATACCAATTGAAAGGCTGGTTTCTAAGCTTCAAAACCATATTCGCATTATTTTAATATCACCAGAATTAATTCGGTGAGAACCTCACTAAGTTGCAGTGTTTTATATAGTGCATGGCAAATTTTGGTGGCCGAAATGGTGGGGTAGCCGAAATGGTGGCCGGGTATGGTATGAGGCGTTCTTGGAGAACCCACGCCCTTCTCAAGAGCGGTGCCACGCGGTTCAAGAAATTCGGGTGCCTTGTGTAAAGGTGTTCGAAGAGAGCAGGGTCCGAACATCTTCGAAGATAGGTGCCCTGTCCCAGAGACCAACTGGGGACTGATTGTCGATAGAGGCCTTCTTGGCTGCTGGAGGATGCGGTGGCAGCAATTGTCACTGTTGCGTTTTCATAAATGGTGGCCATTCTGCCTGCCTCTCTGAACCAATCATCTGCATCGTTTTGTACAATGCACAACGAATCAATCCAAAGATACCGTATCCCGAGCTTGCGTGCGAACAGAAAGACCTCCTTGAAAGTCTTCGGGAGGTCGCGCCATGGAATTCCCGCTGTCTGGAATGTGTTCAGCGTCTCTGTCCTCGTGTCCAGTGGCCTCTGCTCTGGTGGGCCCCAACAGTGGCTCAAGCAGGCATATTCGCCCTGCATGTTGCCATTGGTAGCTATGAGCAATGGAGATGGTAGTGAATCTTTGCCAGAGTCCTCACTTCCGAGGTCTATTATCCGAGTAGGGAGGATTGGAAGCCCAGGCGCACTTTTTGTCTCGCATGGTACATGTTGTGAGACGCACTGCTGGAGTCTCGATTTCGCCCATTCGACAGCTTCGCCAGAGCCTGTATTCCCGCATCTTTGAGGCCTGAGGAGAATTGCTGTTCCAACCGGTTCGAGACTTTCATCGCCATGGAATATCTCATAGGAAGGCGAGGATATCCTCCATTCTCTCGGCCTCTCAGGATTACGGCGATCGGGTCCCGTGACAAGCTCGGTGGTAAGGTCTTGGTGGTTTTGGGCCCGTTGCCAGTCGTCCTGAGTCGCATAAGATGGATACAATGTGGTAAGTCTCATACATAGGCCCTGTATTCCTGGTGACTCGTCATTGAATTCCAATTGCGCATTGGTGAACTGCAGATCCAGCTCCTTGGTGATAAGCTCGACAGCTGTTGAAAGAAGCTGGCATCCTCGGCATGCCCTAGCCACGCGATTCTCAGCCAACTTCGCAAGCGTGAAGCCGTACTGAGTATCGATCAAAGGGAGCTTTCCGAACCGTCGCCACTGCCGGCGTAGGAAATCTGCATTGAGGTCCAGACACAAGGTACAATTGGCGATGGCGTCAAGAAAAGGGTCCGTGGCTGTCCCGGCTATCGCGTCTGTGTTGAACGGCAATAACCAGAACCTCGTGCTGAACTCAAGCGTCCACTCAGGCTTATTTGGCGATAAAGCTGGTTTCGTTCTTCGTCTGGTCACAGATCGCTTAAAGAAAAGGAGGGGGAGTCATAAACGGTCAAAGACCCTGCGTCTGTAATTGTAACGTGAGGCCGCGCGACGCGCAGGACCTGTCCAGCCAAGAACGTGTTGTCTTGCTCCACTATAACTATGTGGCGCAGCGAATCCTTATAACACAGCCACTCAAAGGACTTCAAGTTATTTCAGGCTGCTTGCAGATCAGAGGGGCACTGTTATGTCCACCAACAGGATGATTCTCAGTCACCGAAAATTTTTGAAATTCTCAATTATACTCAAACACCATATTGACGAGGTCATCTCTACTCAATTTTCTACAAAACCAGAGCAGGTCGTCAAGACACATACACCCTTGGGTTCATCTGACTGCTTCAAATTGAGTAATGGACGATTCAAAGCAGCCGGGTCAACTGACCCATGTCTACGAAAGCAACCCTGCCGCAAATGATGCACCGACCTCGGCCATAACCACCCTGGCGCCAAGTAAAGCCATCAAGAAGGTAATGCGTGCCCTGCACGCATTTCGAGCAACCGGGGAGATGGTGTACATTGATATGGCAGTAGAGCTGGCGCAGCATGCCACCGAGTGCGCACAGATCGGCAACGATGACCTCGCAGCATATCTCACAGCCCTCGCCACCGCTCATCACCAACGCTACCTGGTCACGGGAGACAAATCGAACATGGATGGCGCTCTAGCGGCTGCTACAAGGGCAGTGGAAAGCTCAACCGACGATAGCATCGACCAAGCCGGGTACATTCACAACGTCGGCGCGATACTCACAAGCCAGTACCATGAGAGCGGCGACCATCAACTCCTGGACACGGCGATTTCCACCATGCAACATGTGGTAGACTTGGTGGGCGCGAGGAACAAGCCCGGGGCACTGAAAGCGCTCCTTTACTTTCAAAAGCTATCTTTTGAACAGACCAGAAACACACAGCACGTTGGCGAGGCGATATCTAAAGCGAGTCTTGTCCTTGACCAGGTTGAAGGATCTGACCGAGTAGAGATACTATATGAACTCTGCGACTTCTACGAGATACTTCTACAGCACTCCCCAAGAATAGAAGTCTTGGACAAATCCATCGCACTTTGCAACGATATTCTGCAATATACACCGGACGGGGACAACAGACGATCTATCATCAACGGTAATATCAGTACCTCCTATATGATGCGACACACCGAAACGGGTTATCTCGAGGACCTCAGTCAGGCCATTGAGTTCAACCAGAGGGCGATTAGGAGTATCGATATTGAGCGTGTGAATCGACGATCGTTTTATTTCGAGGCCCTTGGGCGGATGTTCATGCGCTGGTATGAGAGGCAAGGAGAATTCCCGACCATGGATGAAAGCATCTTGGACCCCCACCAAGGTGGGAACAACTCGAATTCTGAGGAGGATCATCCCGAAAAAGCAAGTTGGCTCTTTTTACTGTCACGAAATCTCGAGCACAGGTTCGTAGACTCGGGGCCCGGCCAGGCCGCACTGGACGACCTTGAGCTCTCAATTGTCCTGGTATGCGAGGCTCTAGAAGCAACTACGGACCACCACCCCATCTGGGAAGACATGATGACTGCTCTTCGGAGACGACAGCGGCTGTGGTCTGAGCGCACAGGCAAGATACCTGACACACCTGAGATTGCCACGTTGCAATTTCGCAAGGGAGGTCGGTGGATGCCCGAGGAGGTTATAAAGGACATTGGTTTGGTTAGGACGCCGTATTTTATTGTCACCGGAGACTTGGATGCAACTGGAGAGGCGGCCGCAAACCGAACCGTTATCCAGGCCTTCACGGGTCCTGCCGTAGTCAAACATGACCAGAGGCGCACGCTAATACAACTCTAATATACCCAGTCTACTCATGGGCCAACGTGGGCGGCCCACTTTCCGCCCGCCCGTGTCCAGTCCGTTGCTCTGGCAGCGGTGACCGAATCCTGGCGCGTGGTTATGGCCGCGCGAAGCTGTTTGATTTCTAACGAGGACGAGCTACCTAGTTCTGGTGTGTTGGGGCCGGAGGGGTGATTTGGGTAATTAGTACGCTGAACGTCACCGAGTGTAGATGACCACTAAGCCAAGCCGGATGACTAATTTACCCATTAATAATACATGTTTGGACAAAAAAGTTAGGGAACACCACCTCAGTCCATCTGGCACTATTCTGATGCATATAATGTACAGCCCAGACAAGCAATTGAGCTTGTGGCTGGTCCGGGCCAGGTCTTCGTGTCTCCGAGCCATAACTCTAAGCAGTATTACACTCAATGCGCAGTCGAGCATGTCGAATGGCCTGAAATTAGGTGTCTTGTATATCCTTTGCTCGTTGCAAGAGACCGAGCCCGCCAAAACCGGTCAACTCGAGGCAGAACGGCAACGTGTTTTGCACAGTTTCCTCGGTTAATCCCATGGTCTATCGTTTCAAACCTGAACTCCCTGGACACAAGATCGCATCGGAACGGAGAAGTTCCCGGTCATCACCACACGTTCCAATGTCTCAGCAGCAAGGGCCAGCAGCGAAGGCCACGGCGCGTGCAGGCTCGCTCGCGTTGGGCGGGGACGCCGTCCTTTCCACGGTCATCCAACACATCCCCGCGCGCGGTTTTCCTCTTGCGCAACGGCCAGGTCCTGCGCAACGGTCAGGCGGGTTCATCCTGGGCCCTCGCCCTGTTGTTCCTACGGCGCTCGGCCACCTGCCGGCCGTGGACGCCGGCGAGGTCGCCCATGAAGCGCGCCCAGCTCATACCGCCCCTCTCGAGCTGGCGGCCGAGGGCCATGCTGAGGTCCTCGTACCTGGCGTCGCGGCCCAGCCCGAGGATGCCCATGACCAGCACGAGGTTGTCGTTGGGCTGCGGCTCGGCGACGTGCAGCCTCCTGCGGAGGTAGCTCAGGCGCAGGCAGAACTCCCTCAGGCTGCCGCCGAAGCGCGGCTCGGCAGGCGAGATGGCGTTGAGCTCCCGCAGCCACGAGGCCACGTCCTCGCCGGCGGCCCTCGGCAGGGCCTCGTGGGCGAGGTCGTATATGACCTTGGGGTTCGCCTCCGAGGGGCTGTACCCGCACGCGAGCAGCGTGTCGCGGACGTCGAGGCTGAGGGAGCCGGTGATGAGCAGGCACACGAGGGCGCGGTCGCGCTCCCACTGCTCGCGCGACAGCCCGGTGGTGTTCCCGGCGGGGACGAGGAGGTGCTTGGTAGGCGCCCACGGCGACGGCGGCGGGGGCGGCTCCGGCACGCCGGGGTAGGGCGTCGTGACGTAGTCGGCGAGGCCGTGGAGGCGCAGGGTTCTGACCAGGACATCGTCCCACTCGTCCAGGTTCTCGTGGCCCAGGAGGCGCGGGATGGGAGGGAGGTCCAGTGATGGCATTTGCTGCCGCGAGTTTGGATTTGCCGCGGTCGGGTCGTTGCGGAGCGGTGGGGGCGGCGGCAGATTCATCGTGCTCGCCGTCGTGAAGTGCTCATAGTGGTGGAGGGCGTGGTACTTGCCATACTGCTGAGCACTCGCGTTCGAATCCTTGCGGTGGTAAAGCATGCCCGTGAGGATATTCTGACCGGTGGCCCAGGTTGCCGAGGCCCATGTTTGTCGTCGTCCAGCTGTCTGGCTGTGTTGACTGGGGCTGGCGCAGGCCGTTGAGGAGTTGGACGTCCATTTAGAAAGTGGGCCTCCTCTGTCAGATGACGACATGCTTTCTCCCCGATAATCCTCGAGTGCAGATAGCTAGAGATGTTGCTTAGAAGCGACTTGTGCTCACCAGGTCGGTGATGTGGCTGAAAACGACGTATACGCTGCTGGGGTGAAGAGATAATCGAGTTGGTTTTCCTTTGGCTTCTGGAAGTGTTCAACTACTACCAGCTCGCGTCTGATAATCAGTCGAGATAAAGTCGGGAGTGTGAGAGCACGTCCGCTCGCGTATCGACCCAGTCGTCAGCCGCCAGGGCCAGCCAGTGTGAAACGGGTCATAATATGGGTCAGCACCGAGCCGCAGCTGCTGTTCTGTTGTTGCATCACTCCCGACCAGTTGACCAGTTGAACACTGGTCAACGGAAGGACGCGTCCCCGCATCTGCATGGGATTGGCAAATCAGCCTGCTTCTCGTTGTTGCTCGAGCGCCCAGGTGCATCTCGGCCAACGCCACAGTGGGATTCCGATGATGGTGTGGGAGCTTGCCCGAGTGGGCATGGCTAAAAAGGGGCTGGGCGGATCGTCCGGCACGAGACATTGGCGGGCATGGCATGAACCCTGCGACGATCGCTGCGTTCCTTGCCCTGGCACGGCGCCAACCGCTCCAGGCCGGATAAAAGTTTCCGGATCTGAGGGAAGAGATGAAGAAAGCCGAGCTTGATCCGATCCTGCTTCTCTGCAGCTCGTAGCCGGCCGGCTTTATTTCAGAGTGAGAGGTAACTGAGTGCGTGGTATCTGTGAGCAGTGGGTAGAGCTTCTCCGCGCTGCGATCCTGAGCGCTGACTGATAAATTCCTGGCGGGCACGGGGGCAGCTTGAGTCTGATCACTCAAACGGATAATTGCTATACTAGTTAATTGCAGTTTCATTCTTTTTATCGCTCGATCCATCTTCCTAGCAAATGGTGCCAGGTCTCTACTAGTACTTCAATGCCAAGAAGGAGACACGGTAACTTTTCAATATGGACTCGGATATGACCCAAGCACTGTGAAGTCTCATGCCAGGCATGGCCCGAGGGCCTGGATGTTCTGTCTTATTTGAGGAGGGGGGTATAGGAACTGTAGTTGTGGCTGATATTATCCTTGATAATTACTAGTAACTCTTACTGACCAACCCTAAGCCGGTGTGCGTTACTGCTTTATTGCAACTGGGATGGATTAAAAATCTATAAGGGGTTATTTCGTTAATTTAATATTTGACATCATTGTGAATGATAACTTTAGTTCTATTTCAATGTTGTCGTAATTCCCAAAGACTAATTTCTTGGTTAACCAATGATCCGCTTAAAATAAGTTACAAGTGAAATGTTACCTAGGTATGGTCTGCATCAACATATATAGTCTAAGGGAGCCAGCCCTACGTAGATTTACTACTAACGACTGGCTTCGGTGACAAGCGAAAGCACGGAGTGCTGCAGAAACTAATTTAAGATAATGCTTTTAACTGCGTGCGGTATTTAATAAGTTGCATCTGTGTCATATGCACTCCTCAAGGACTGGAGTGCGGAGAGTTACCATAGAGTAGGATGGAGGGCTCGGGAAGGGGATAAGTTGTTTGAATACTGAGACTTGATCAACATATTGCGGACTTGGGTTAACTGGGCGGTAATAATACATGAGATAGATGGTGAAGGCGCCTAAGAAATTTAAGAGGAGGCATGTCTGGCAAGAAGAGGAAGCCTTAACACCATTGTCACAATTTTCGCCGATTCAAAGCATCCAATCCAAACTTGGGTCAGGTTCAGCAGACTTGGTATTTTCATTCAGAGGTACTCCAATGCTCAGTGCGGTCTAGCAATGCCAATGGTGTGGATATATGACATTTTATCTGTACGGGTTGACGCTGGTATGTTATGGCACACTGCGTAGTCCTATGTCAAGGTCTGGAGCTCAGCGGGTGCAATATGACAATTACATATGCACGAAGGCTTCGGGCAAACTCGTACATGTCGTATACTGTACCTGGAAATCCCGATGGGCTAATTGTGGAGACTTTGCGTCGACTCCTCGCATAACTACAATATATCCCAGTTAGGCTTTCCCAGTCCAAGTAGAGCACCTGAGGACTTTCAAGCTGAAGGCTTGGAATAGGCGTATGTTTTGTGAGCCTTATAAGCAACAGAAATTGGTAGCCAATTGGTTGGCAACAGGCTACAGCCCACTTCTTCAATTACAAGGCCTGGCTTGGTCCAAGAACATGTTATCAACGAAAACCTGTCTTCACCTCGTCACCACACGTCACCATGAGGCTCAGCCACTGTGGCGGGCAGCCACAGCGACAGAGGTAGGCGGCTCAGAAGCTCCGGGTCGCAGTGCTGCTGATTTGCCAGCACGCGGTTAAGCATCTGCCAAGGATGGGGACAGCCGGTGTGGGCAGGGATGCCAAGTTTTGAGGGCGGGTGATGTCTGCCAAGACACGCCCCAGCGCGTTTGCACAAGTTGAAGTGAGCCGAGTGAGAATGATGGAATTGAATCTGCATCACACATCCACCCTGTGCCTGGGCTCCCTTGGCCCCTCCCAGGACGGAGCTTGCCCATGTTTCACACAGGCATCCGCCGTCACTCAGGAGGCGGCTTGTCCCGCCTACACTACTCCGTCCACTATCTGCGCCCCTGCGCTCCTGGGCGACGTGGGCTCTTACTTCTCAGTTCTGAGGTCATAATGTCGAAGGCAGTCTCGATGTTTGGGCTGAGGTGGACAAGGCCCAGCAGTCAGGCCATTCCTGGAGCTACACGCGCCCGCCATCCTGTCCATCACCCATCCGGCAGTGCGGTGCCGTCCTGTGATGGGTCCGGTTTAGCCTACCACTTGCACGGTCGACGACGCGGCACACAAACGTGATCCATTGGCCAGGGCGACATTAACCAGTGTGTGCATGTATCACAATCTCGCCCCCTCTGATTCCGTCTGACGTCAATTCTGCTGCTATCGTTCACGGCGTGGTTTGGCCCTCCCGCTCGTGGCACTGTTCGTCTGTGACTATAGATAGATACCCCTTGGTGTCATCTCCCCGCCCTATACTGCTATCCACCTGTCGTATCTTTCGACCTCCGTCAGCCCTCAGGATAGCTGCAGCTCAACAGCCTCTCTCAACTCACACCGCTGCAAACATGGGTATTTTCAGCCGCAAGCCTCGCGACGGCCACGCAGCCGCAGCACCGTCCAGATCCCATCACGACAGGGGGGCTCCTTACTACTCCATGAGCACGCGGCCGTCGTTCGGCCAGTGGCTCAAGCACACATGGCTGGACATTGTCACCATGGCCATCATGGGTGCCATTGGCCTCGGTGTAAGTCACCTGGTGACCTGAGCACCGGGGGGCGTCTGAAAGGCTGTTTGTCTCGCGGAGATCAAAAACTGACCCAGGTATTTGCCTAGGTATACGAGGCTCATCCTGCACCGACCCGCTCGTTCCCCGTCCTCTTCTCCGACGGCGAGGTCGTCTACCCGGAGTTCGCATACCCCCTCCGGAAGGAGATCATCCCCATCTGGGCAGCAGCCCTGCTGGCCGCGCTGGTGCCCATCTTCATCTTCCTCGTGGTGCAGATCCGCGTGCGCTCCTTCTGGGACGTCAACAACGCCGTCATCGGCCTGCTCTACTCCCTGATCACCGCCGCCGTGTTCCAGGTCTTCATCAAGTGGCTCATCGGCGGCCTGCGCCCGCACTTCCTGACCGTCTGCCAGCCCGACGTCTCCCTCGCCACCAACAGCGGCGGCGCCGAGGGGGCGGGGTACAACGCGGCCGGCTTCAGGCAGATCTACTACACGAGCGAGATCTGCACCGGGGACCGCAACACCATCGACGACAGCCTCGAGTCGATGCCGTCGGGCCACACGACCGCCGCCTTCGCGGGCTTCGTCTACCTGTACCTCTACCTCAACGCCAAGCTCAAGGTCTTCTCCAACTACCACCCCGCCATGTGGAAGCTGGTCGCCATCTACGCCCCCATCCTCGGCGCGTGCCTGATCGGCGGCGCGCTGACGATCGACGAGTTCCACAACTGGTAAGGCCCGCAAGAGAGAATCCCCCCCCCCCGGGGGGGAGTGGTGCTGCTGCGAACATGATTTACTGACCTCGGGCACAGGTATGACATCCTGGCCGGCGCCATCATCGGCACGGTCATGGCCTTCTCGGCATACCGCATGACATATGCGGCCGTGTGGGACTGGCGCATCAACCACATCCCCCTCAACAGGGGCGCGCCGTTTGACTATGCCAGCCCCCAGGAGCTCGCGCATGCCACCTTCACCAGGAGGGCCGGCTGGGGGTCCCCGACAGGTGGTGTCGGCGGGCATGAGGGCTATGGCCCCGGCCACAACGCGTCCGCGGGCAACGGCGGCGTCCCCAGGAAGCCTGTTGGTTCTGGCCGCGCCCCCGAGGCCATGGTCTGATATTGGGCCGGGGCGTCCTGGGAGAAGCTCGAGGGTGGGTGGGTGCGAAGAGGCTGGATTATCATGTCTGCTCATGGTCTCGCTGAGGGAGGAACATGGTCTCTGAGTACTGCCAACTGTACTCCTTCCCGGCTTTAATCTGCTGTCATCCTCTCGACGGCATTGACGACTACTTACATACACGATACCCATAGTACTGAGACAAGATAGTAACTAATGAATGCAATTAATGGTCACAACTATGTCGAGATAACACTACTAACAAATCGTGGCAATCTCTTGACGGGTATCATACTGCACAGGAACACCCCTGTTACGCCCCCCCAAAATAATATCACACACCTCGCGGCAGGGCATTCTGCCTCACGACCCTTACTTCTTGCCCAGGATCCTCCCAATCAGGCTCTTCCTGCGGGCAGGCCTCTCCGGCAGGCCCGCCTCCCCCTCCGCGCCCGCAGCACCAGTACTCTTCCTCCCGGCCGGGGTGATGCCGCCCCTGGAGCCCTTCCCCGGCCTGCCCTCCTCGCCGCGGGCCCTCCAGAGCAGCCCCAGCAGGCTGGCGACGACGAGGGCCTCGAGCCCCGGGCCGAGGCCGTCCTGCAGCAGCAGTGCGCCCTCGCTGAAGGGCTGGGAGAGCGAGAAGCCGAGGCCCACGTTGTGGTAGATGGCGCGGATGCGGTGCTGGTGCCTGGGGTCCGCCGCCGAGCACGGCAGCGCCTCATCATCATCATCATCAGCAGCAGCAGCAGCAGCCCCTACGCCGTCTCCGCCCTTCTCCTCCCACCAGTCCTCCCCATCCCCTGCCGCGCCGCCGGCGTCCCCTCCCAGCTCGACAAGCGTGTACCTCAGCAGCCCGTGCTCGACGGGGTGCACCTGCCACTGAAGCGTCCTCTCCTCCGCCCCGCCCGGCAGCCGGCCCCCCTCCGGCACGGCAAACGTGACCCACACGTTGCGGCTGCTGCCGAGCCTGCCCACGGTCGGCGCGAGCGGGAAGCTCGCCACCGCGTCGATACCTGCCGCGCCTGTCGGCCCCGGCGCCAGGGTGAAGGCCACCTCGCCCTCGGCAAGGGCCGCCTGCGGGGGCGGGATCGCGAGGCCCACCTCGGCGCCGCCGTGGAGCGCGCGCCGGCTGACCGTCCCGCGGGTGGCGGCAGACCCGCGGCGCTCGGGCGGCTCAAAGTCGACGAGGTAGCTCACGTCGCCGGGGCCGCGGCCGTCGCCGCTGGGCTTGGGCATGAGGCCGAGGCGGGTGACGAAGCGGGGGCTCCCGATGGGCTCGCCGCCGCCGACCGCGGCCCCGAACTCCCTGGTGAAGTCGTACACGGGGAGGTGGGCGGTCCTGTCGTCGTGGCTGGGCACGTACAGGACGCGCGACGTGAGGTGGGGCGGCGCCGGGGCCAGCTTCCGGCCCAGGACTCGGAGGGCCTCGTACTGCTGGTCCGGCGCGGAGGGGTTGTTGGTGTGGGCATTATTCCCCGTGGGCAGGCCCAGGCCGTGGACGGCCGGGTGGGCGTAGGGGTAGGCGGCTGCTATGGCTATCGCCGACGCAGTGGCCATCTTGGGTGGCGTGCGATATGGTAGTAGAATATATTATAATATATATAATATAATATATATTAAAAACTAAATAAAAATATATATATATTGTAGTGGCCCGCGAGGCCGATACTCACCTCAGGATGAGGAGAGCTTCTGCGCCCTCGCCAGGTATCTGCTCTGGTCAAAAGGCGCGATGCCCTCGTTGAGGCGCGTGGCAGGTTGTGCGCTCAGGAGTAGAGATCAGACACAAGCTCATCACGAATGTTGTTGTCGTCGACGACAGCTGTGGCGCCGGGCACGTGATTGTCTCGGGCCTCCCAGTTCTTGGTATCAGTGCGGGGTTACTCATCCCCGGCCGCCCTCCTTGTTTGAAGTTTGCCATCCTCCCAGCTCTACCATGGTATGTATATAGTAGCTCACTAACATCTCCAGCCTCGCAATCCCTGCCAGCGGGCTTAGCCATGAGGAAGACGGGGCAAGTCTTGGGGGTTAGGCCCTGGGAGGACTGGAACTGCTACCTGCGGATAGAGCTGACGCCACCAACATATTTCGGATCAACACCTGCTGCACTCCAAGGTGTGCTGGCGTCAGCATCGGCGTCAGAGCCAGCGTTCCACCTGGCCAGCAGCGATAAGCTCGCCCTCCATGGTTTGTACGATACAACAATATGCTATTCATCTAACACCCCACACGCCTAGATGCTTCACCGAAATTCTCGGCCTCTAATTGGTAATAATATCGGCTTTCTGATTGGCCGTGGGAGAGCCCTGGCTTGTCATCCTCCGTTTATCACTCGCATCCGTCCGGCTCGTTGAATTCCGTCCGTCTCGTTGAATTCCGTCCGGCTCGTTGAATTCCTTCACCCCCCATCTCAGGTTGGGGAGGAACTCGCGAAACGAACTGTGGCCCACCGTTTGAGCTCACCAGCATCAAGGGATGCCATCGTTCGGCCTTGGCTCAACGATCAGCTTATATCTCTATGGACCGAAAGGAGGCGTGTGATGCGACTGGTCTTTTCCTGGTGAGCCAGTTATTAAAGTCAAGGAAGCCTTGCACCAGCGCGGTCGGTTGTTTGCATGGCTTGACAATAATGAAACCCCCAGAGTAGTGAATGATAACGTGGAAATGGGCTGACCCGTCAATCCCGGTTGGAGTGCTCCATGTATTAGTCTTGCTCTCTGTGTGTCTTTAAGGGCCTTTAGAGGCCCTTCCTCTCTCTCGATTTTCTTTCCTCTAACCCCATGACTGTTTTATGACAATTGAAACTTTAATATACTAATTCTATGTCCCTTTAGCTAGAATCTAGTGACAGCCTATTAACCCCTCTGCATTGAGACACCACTGTGCAACTGTGAGCAAGTGCACGAGTGCCGTTTTCGCAAAGGAGACCAACATACCCAGGGTATCGGAGAGGACCGTAGACATGGGGTTGACCATAGCCTAGCACCGAAGAAAAGCGCCATACTACAGACATTGCATTCAGCCTTGGGCTACATCCGTTTACAATCAGGTACTGCCCATCCTGGTTATCTTGAGTTCTGGCCCAACGGGTCTCAGCTGTCGGCCCTTGTCGCACTCCAGGAAGCATGTGTCGTTGATATGAGTGCTGAAGGAGTGCATGCGGACAGGCAAAGATGCAAGCCACCGCGGACCTGACAGCATTACTGCAGCGCTTCCCCAGCCCAATAACATTTCGATCCGCTCGGCCGGTGGCCCGTTGTGTTCTTTAACACCGAATGTGGCCTAAAGCCGTTGCTGACGCCAGCACGCACTTGGATGCAACGCCACTAATCCTCCAACACCAGCCCTCACGAGCGTGTAATCGGCGGCAAGCGTCATCACATCCTCGAGCACTCCAATCGCCGATGGCGAACGAGGTTATTACTGCAAAAATGCGTCTAGATCCTGGAGACACCTTGAGAATTATAAATACGGTGGGCGGATACCATTCTCCCCTCTCAAAAATGCACAGCTCAACACTACATCAACCAGCTCATTACCACACAGGGAGGAACCTCCATCCTAGAGCCAACTCAGCCCCCCGTTCGATTGTCACAGCCTCACCGGACCAGTTTCCAATATGCCCCAGCTCAACGCTCAAACCCGAGGAGAAGAAGTCTGCGAGGCATTCTCACCCCGGATCAAGGACAGCACATTTCTCATCACGGGCACCAGCGCCCATGGCCTCGGCGCAAAGTTGGCAGCGCTACTGGCCAAGCACTCCCCGGGCCAGATCATCCTCGTCTCCCGGTCCAAGCCCAAGGCCGACCCCGTCGTCGACGCGATAAAGGCAGCGGACAGCAGCATCTCGGTCAGGTTCGTAGCCTGCGACCTGTCCGACCAGGACTCTGTGCGCAGCGCGGGCGAGGCGATCCTCTCGGATGCGGACATCAGCAAGATCGACGTCCTGGTCAACAACGCCGGGGTGATGGCCCCCCTGGAGTACCAGGCCGACAAGCAGGGCAACGAGATGCAGCTCAGCGCGAACCACATCGGGCACTTCCTCCTCACCAACCTCGTCATGCCAAAGATCCTCGCGGCCGGCGCGGGCGCCCGGATCATCAACATGACCTCCCTCGGCCACCGCATCGGGCCCTTCCGGTTTGGTGACGCCAATTTTGGAGATGGCAAGGAGTGTAAGTCGACATGGTTCTCAGACACGCCCCCCGGTCCTATATCTCGATGGTATCATGACCCCGGGCAGGGCAGGACTCACTAACGCAAACGTTCCCCCACAGACGACCGCTGGTCCGCGTACGGCCAGTCCAAGACGGCCAACATCCTCTTCACCGTCGAGCTGGCCCGCCGCCTCAGGCCCCGCGGCATCCAGGCCTTTGCCGTGCACCCGGGCCTGGTCCTCAGCACCGGCCTGGGCTCGCACATGGACTTTGTGGCCGAGCTGCCGGCGCTCCAGGCCGCCGCCGCGAGGAACAACCCCGGTCTTGCCTGGACGGCCGAGGGCCATGCCAAGGATGACTCCCAGGGCTGCGCGACCGCGCTGACCGCTGCACTGGACCCAAGCCTCGAGGCAGAGACCGGGGCCTACATGGAGGACTGTGTTGTGTCCGAGGCTCTTGAATACGCGTCTGACCAGGACAACGCGAAGAAGCTGTGGGCTTACAGCGAGGGGCTTGTTGGTCAGGAGTTTGAGGTCTGATGCCGGGGACAAATAGTTATGCACCGCAGGATGGGTTGAAACATGGTGACATTCGTTTGCGCCATCGGCTTGACATTTGTACACTTGGCCCGTCCACTTGAGTAGGACAACTCTTCTCACGGTATTCAATTTGTCTTGGCCGCAAGAATCTCTTGTTCCACAGCCTCTCCAAGGCTCTTTGTCGTCCCATTTCCCCCCATGTCAGCCGTCATGATGTCCGGCTCAGACCGCGCAAGGACAGACTCGATAGCCCTGAGCACCACACCGGCGGCCTCGTGATGGCCCAGGTGCTGGAGCATCATGGAGCCCGCCCAGATCATACCGACCGGGTTCGCGACGCCCCTGCCGGCAATGTCGGGCGCGCTCCCGTGGACCGGCTCGAACAGGCTCGGGAACTTGTTCTCCGGGTTGATGTTGCCCGAGGGCGCGATGCCGATGGTGCCGGCGCAGGCCGGCCCCAGGTCGGACAGGATGTCGCCAAACAGGTTGCTGCCCACCACGACGTCGAAGACGTGCGGCCGCTGCACAAAGTGGGCGGCCAGGATGTCGATGTGGTACTTGTCGACGCGCACCTCGGGGTACCGCGCGGCCATCTCCCTGACCCTGCCGTCCCAGTACGGCATCGTGATGGAGATGCCGTTGCTCTTGGTGGCGCTCGTGAGCCTCCTCCGCGGCCTGGCCCGCGCCAGCTCGAACGCGTACCGGAGCACGCGGTCGACGCCGACGCGCGTCATGACCGTCTCCTGGACGACGGTCTCGCGGTCCGTGCCCTCGAAGATGCTGCCGCCGATGCTGCTGTACTCGCCCTCGGTGTTCTCCCTCACGATCCAGAAGTCGATGTCGCCCGGCTTGCGCCCCGCCAGCGGGCACCGGACGCCCGGCATGAGGCGGCAGGGCCGCAGGTTGATGTACTGGTCGAACTCGCGCCTGAACTTGAGGAGGCTGCCCCACAGCGACACGTCGTCGGGCACCTGGTCGGGCAGTCCCACGGCGCCAAAGTAGATGGCGTCGTAGGCGGAGAGGGTCTCCTTCCAGTCCGGGGGCAGCATGTCCCCGTGTCTGGCGTAGTATGCGCAGCTGGCAAAGTCGAACGAGGTGAACTCGATGGGGATGTTGAAGAGTGATGCGGCTGCCTGGACGCTGCGCACGCCGTAGGGCATGACTTCCGTGCCGATGCCGTCGCCGGGGATGACGGCGATGCGGAGGGGTCTGGAGCCCGTGCTGTTGGTGGAAGACATTCTGGCGGAATCAAATGGCTAAAGACGACTTTAACCAACACAAATCACATGCGTGGCGACAACAGGACTAAAGTATTTGATTCTTCTAATTCGGCTTTACGGGGTGCACTCGGCAGAAATACTCTGAGTGTGAGGTTCGGTGTGGCGAAGGGGGCATATGGCCCGGACTTGAGATAGACCGAGCGGGCGTCCTCACGCACCGCACCACCCCGAACGAAAGACGCCTCTAGATGGCATTGCTGGTTATTTCTGCGCTGTACAGAAGCATTGGAGGAAGCTTTATTAAACTCTTTAACCTCACGACGACTCTGAAACCACCGCCCTCACATTCAGCAGCATATGATATACAGACGTACAACAGAAGCCATCAGGCGACTTCGGCTACTTCAGTCACTCCACCGCAGACCAGCATGCGGGCTCAATGTAACGGTGGGGTTGGATGCAAACTGCAGTGGACCACTGGGGTTATCGGCCTCACGCCTCCTACCAGGGTAAAGTATTCACCGGGCGACAATCCGCGCTACTGTAGTGCTCACTTAGATACGGGAACATTTCCTTCCTAAGCATCCCACAATATGCCAGAGGTCTCCAGAGCCTGAACCGAAGCTGGCTTACGCTAACGGATTCTATAGACGGTGGGCTTTCCAATATGGCAGTCTGGAGACCAGGCTTGCGGGCGGTGCAACTACATGTCGGCGCCATGAGAGAGAGCCTACTCGGGCCCTCCAATACTCCTAGCTTTACCCAACCCATAGGTTCTGTGATCGGGTCATGCAGTAGATTGGAAATGTTATGATAACCTCACGGTAGGGAATAAATCAGCCTGCGAGATTGGAGTAGGACTTCGTGCGAATTAACCATAACACATGGCAATGTTCATTATGCGAGAATCGTGAGACCTCATGCTACGCCTTCACGGCTAGTCTAGAATGCAAACACCAACCCGGCCACCCGGGGAGCAGACACACGCCCCTAGTAACGCCTGCGGCGGATCGTCTTGGTCTGCGCGGCAGCACTGGCGTTGGCGCGCATGCCCCTGACGCCATTCTGCATCGCCTCGAGGAGCGACCAGTCCTTGCTGTCCTCGGCCAGGGACCAGGCCATGACGCCGCCGAGGCCCTTGGCGGCGACGATGTCGGTGAACTTCTTGGCGACCAGCTCGGGGGTGTCCCAGGTCCAGAAGAGGTTGGCCTCGGCGTCGACATACCACTGCCCGAGGCGCTCCTCGTCGGTGCGGCCGTTGGCGAGCGCGTCGACAAACGACTGCGCGTTGGACTTCTTGGCCGCGCCCGTGCAGGTGCCGAACTGGGCCTGGCAGCCCGTGGTGCAGTGCGCCGGCGTGGAGCCGCAGAAGCCGTACTGCGAGCAGCAGGCGCCGCCCGTGGCCGCGCCGGTGCACTTGAACAGCGTGCCGCTGCCGCAGGACCCGTCGGGCGAGGAGGTGAGCTTGCTGGGGTCGACGACGGCGGGCCACGACGAGGCCTCGAAGGTCACGGCGCCCGACGTGCCCGTGTCCTGGCCCTCGGCGTTCTCGGCCAGGGCGATGGGGCAGCCGATGGGGTGGTCGCAGGTGGTGTTGGCGGCGAGGGTGAAGTACTTGGCGTAGAAGGCGATGCCGAGGTTGATCTTGGAGGGAGGGAAGCCGCGGTCGATGTAGGCCTGGACGGCGTCGAGGGAGCCCACGACGTCGGTGTGGTGCTTGGTGGCGTGGTCGCGGCGGTTGATGAGGTCGTAGGACATGACGTTGACGACGTCGACGGCGCTGTCCATCAGGGGGACGGACTCGTCGGTGAAGGCGATCATGTCGCGCTCGAGGCCGGGCACGGCGATGGACAGCTCCCGGCCGCCGATGGCCTGCTTGATGGAGCTGAGCAGCTTGGGGAAGGTCTCGATCTCGCCGACGAGGGCCGAGTTGGGGACCTGCTTGTAGTCGTAGCCGTTTCCGGCAGGGTACTCGTAGTCGATGTCGATGCAGTCAAAGCCGTGAGTGTCCATGGTGGCAGCAATGTTGCTGGCATACAGGGCACGGGACTCCTCGGTGGCGAGGCCCTTGCGGAAGCCCTCCGTGTCACCCCAGCCTCCGATGGCGAGGCAAACCTGTGTGCCGTTGTCGAACATGGCCCGGATGTCATTCAGGGGCATGAAGGGTTTGTAGGTGCCCACGGGATCCGAGGCGAAGATAGATGAGTTGGCGAAGGCCGTGATGACATGAGTAATTCCGGCAGTGAGAGTCTTGTTGGGCAGGACCGCAGTGTGGTACCTGGGTCCAGGTCAGCTTAACAACGCCCACCCTCTGGTGTCTATCCCCCGGGGATGTGTTTGGATGGACTCACTGGTCGAAGTAGAGGGCATAGCGAGGAGCAGCGGCAGCGTTGGCAACACTGGCGGCGCTCAGCCCGGAGGCAATAACCGAAGGACAAACCATGGTGGTGAGCTGTGGGCTCGAGTGTCAAGTGAGTGTGGGATGAAGGAAAAAAAGGAGCGTGGACGACTCAGTGGACAGCAGGATTGCTCGTTCAACTGGCCTGGTGCAGTGCTGCTAAAAAGACACCTGAAGGAGGGAAAGAATGAGTCAGTGGTGAGCCTCAGCTGTGACGAGCAAACGCTGGGAGAGGGAGCTGAGGCCTATTATATTGAGCAGTGACGAGGCCCGATTGAGTGAGAAGTGCATGCCTGCAAGTCAGTCCGGGGCCCTGACAAGGGGGAACGACCGACGATCTTGGATCCTACTCCAGGGGTTTGCCTGCGAAGCGATCCTTGCTGGCCGCCCGCGTGTGTTTGTTGGCTGCCCGGCTGCTTGCTGAGGCCGTGGAGGATCCGGATTTAGAATTATTACGGGGCACAACGGCCCATGTTGGCTGTCTGGTGGCACAGCATGGTCCACCCCTGGGTGTTACCACTACAGTGGTGACGGTGCTACTGAATATGGGAAAAGAAAGGAAACATTGAACTCTGGGCAAAATGGGGCACACCCGACGGCTGGAGTGCACATGTGCATGAGCAAATGTGGATTGGTTTTTAATCTGTAAACCTTATTGTGAGGCCTGCCTTATGAGTAACCAGCTAAGACAGGCGGGAATAAACTCCAGCCGCGCTGTCGGACAAGACCGCCGCCTGCCAACAAGGTTGCCCCATGGCTTAAGCTCGACCCAGTCCCAGTTCACGGGTGCAAGATTTAATGCTTCACCTGAGGAGAGTTCGCATTTTTGTGGCACAAACCTGTGCAGCATCTCGTGTGGAATCTCCTCATTGGCTCAATGTTTGTCAATCCAGATGTCCCATCTCCGAGACGTTTGGCCTTGTGCGCCCGTTGACGCCTCCTCGCCGCTGCACTCGCTGCATCCAGAAATCTCAAGTGCCAGGGCATCGAATTTGTGGCCTGTCTGGTTCTGCTGAGCAACCATGCGCCCCACCGTCAGTCATACGTGCCTATGCTACAATGTCCGACACTGCCGGTTGCACAGATCTGCCCGCGCATCAGTGCGATGGTGGAATTCCCCGGACGCCACCTCCAGGCCGGAGGGGCTCGTTCAGGGGTAAGTCGAATCCATCATCGGCTGTCAGTTTGGTAGCTCGTGCTGGGGTCCTGACTCAAGGTTCTGGGCGATTCCAATTCTGGACAGCCGCCAAGTTTAACCAAGGACCAAAATGCGCTGCGCCGTTGTTGAAAATCCGTTTAAGATGAAACAGTGGCGAAGAGTCAGAACCTTGATCAAATAAACTCTCGCGTAGTGTCCGTCATTCCGGCGCAGCGTTCTAAGCCGCCACCTGCAGCTCTCGACTAAAGGGGCGAAGCTGCTCGCCCGGTGCAGCAAACCTTGGTCCGCGCGTCCGCGGCTTGAGCAGCATAATAAACAACCAGGCTGCTTTTGCGGCTGACGGGAATTAGCCGCCCCCTTTTGCAAAGTTTATGTTGGGCATGTTCCGGCCGAGGCGTTGTTCTCGAGACATTTGCCGGAGCCTACATGTTTCTGTTCCCAACCGACGGATCTTGCGAAGTATTCCCTCGGACAGCTCACACTGTCCACCAAGCCTGTCGAGGTCTGCGCAGATATTGTTTCTAGACCAACTAGTTGGCACGACAATCCATGCACCAGAACCATCAACATGGGCCCAGACATGGACTCAATTGCCGCCAAAAGCCACCCTACAAGAACAGTGACTAAGTAGTCTTGGAAGAATGTCCAGGCCTGGCTCCCAAGAGACTCACCGCCGTATCATTCGATGCTCCGACGACGCCCGGAGACCTCCGTTGTGCGACAATTTCGGTTCGATTCTCAGTTTTGTCACCAGCGGTTTTGCGGTGTACACGGAAGACGCGACCCAGCAGTTTTCTGATCCATGCTTCTGCAAGTACGGCGTCGCCATGCTAACTTTCAGACAAATTACAACAACTTGGTTCCGGTCTTTCCGAAGTCGAAACAGTCTACAGGTCTTTGCTCCGGACGCCACCGGGGGGAAGGGGGATAGATGCATGATCCTTATGACTTTTGAGACGGTCCCCATTGGTTTTGGAAGCGGCCCCTCTCCTACGGTCTGTTTTTTTAGGTCTCACCGCCCGGGTCTTATACTTTTGGGAAATGCACGGTTAGTGGGGACCGTTGTGGTAGGTGGTAAATCTTGGTTCGTACCGATATTACAGCACCGTGATAGGTATGCTGTTCCACGCTGGATATCGTGATCGTAGGAGGTGAACTCCCGCTGAGATACTTGCTGCTTCTCTGTATGCATCAAGGCGGATGATCCTCGTAGTCTGGTTTGGTACGGCATCATGCAAGAAACCGCTGCGCAAAGACTTGAGGTGTGAAACCCAGCTACTCCCCATGGTCTGTTTTGGCTCAGCCACAAATGGTACGCCGAGGAGGGGGGCGATGATGAGCAAGACTGGTCTGGGGACGATTCGGGTGTTATGCCATCTAAATGCCCAAGGCTAGTCGACCAACCGCAGAGATGTGCCTGCGGAGGTGGCAAGGGTCTACCGAACGGCATAGTATTTCAACATCCCGTCACTGCTTTGTTGAAGTTACTCACGCAGTACCCCGGCTGTCCACTGGTAGCATCGTTCGGATACCACTGGTAGCACATTGGAATTCCGCAGTATACGACACGTCTACGCGAAGGCCCTCGAAACGGACATTTATTAGTGTCTATCTAGGTTTGCCCGCCGCTGAGAAGTTTTGACCACAGTACTAGGTGACGGAAGTCATGGGGGACATTCCAACCAAGGCGCAACCATGGGCAAGTTGCACGTGCAATGCAGCCACACGCTGGGCGTGAACAGCAAGCTGGCTCCTTTCGGTTTCACTGTCCCAGCGTGGATACCAGTCTAGGTCGTGCTTACTAGTTATCAACCAGAGGCAGACTACTACTTGATGACGGTTCCGACGCAAGGCACCAGATACCTCGGTATTTAGCGAGTTACTGGCCAGGTGCGGATATCTGATCGACTCGCGAAGACGTTGCGCTGATGATCTATCTCATCACGACACTCACATTGCATCGAGACTATGACAAACGGAATCGAGCTTGATCAAGGTTTCCCATTTGAGCATCGCTACTATTGTACAGGAAATCAAGACCACGGACAGCACGTGGTTTCCAAGCTGTCACACAGTTCAGGACCGCCGACTCCCCCCAATCTATCGCACATCTATCCTGAAGCCGCTATGCAATTTCAGATGCCCCAAAGAGGGCATCGGTGTATATATATACAACGAATGGGCTACCAATAAAGCAGCAGTCACAAGCCTTTACATCGCAGACAATCACACCCCCCCCCCGGAATATGCACCACCTAGAAGGGTCTTAAGCCATCAGCTTGACGCTGCGCTTGGCAGAGCGCTTCTTGCCACAGCTGGACTCGTCAGCCGCCCCGGTGGGAACGGCGGCGGCGCTGCTAGAGACACTGGCAGCGCCAGTCGCGGTGGGACGGGCAGAGGAGGCGCCGGCGGGGGTAGAAGGGCTGGCGGCAGAGCCAGAGCCAGAGCCAGAGCCAGCAGAAGCACCAGCACCGTCGTCCTTGGTGCAGTCGCCGTCGGAGGTCTGGTCGGCAAAGTTTGCCGTGTGGTCGATGCAGGCGCCGGGCCAGGTGGCGGGGCCGGGGGCGGTGTAGCTCGTGGGGACCGGGTAGTACAGGTTGATGACGATGCCGGGCTCGGTGCCGTCGTACACGCCGGGGATCTTGACGGTGGGCGCCGGGGAGCCGGCGCCGGATCCGGTGACGGACAGCTGGGCACAGCCGATGTCTACGCGAGGGGGGGGGNGAGTTTATCCAGGGTCTCTGGGGGAGGGGGGGCTGCTCACAGAACTGCGCGCCACCCTTTGACTGGGCGGCGTGGAGGCCGATGTGCTCGGCGCGCATCAGGTAGTTGCCGGCGGCCAGGTCCTTGGGGAGGGTGAAGGTGAAGTTGTTGATGCCGCCGCCGACGGATGTGGCCCACTGCAGACCCTGGGCCGTGATGTCCGCGGTCGTCAGCTCGTAGACCTTGAACCAGTCGCCATCGCCCTTGTAGGCGGCAGCCTCGGTGCCCTCGGGGGCCTTGGACATGTAGACGGAGAGAGGCCCCGGGTGGCCTATGTTGGTCACGACGGTAAAGCCGACCGAGTCCCCGGCGGCGACCTCCCGGGTCTGGGTCTTGGCCATGATGTCGGCATCCAGGCCGCCCTGGTTGCAGACAAAGTCCTGCGAGTTTACATCGGTGATGGGAGAGTTGTGGTTGGTGGTCTCGCGGACGAACTGGTAGGCCTCGGTAACCTTGTCATTGTGGATCAGCGCCGCGAAGTTGTAGTGGGCAGCAGCGGTGCCTATGAAGGCCGCAACACCAGCGAATGTGGAACGCATTTTGGCTTTGGTAGGTTTTTTTGTTTGGTGGGGACGAAAAGAGTCGCGAAGACGGAACTTCTGGTTCTGTGGTGAGAGAGAATCGATCAATTGTTTACCACCAGGGCTGAAAGAATGAATGAGCCGAAATGGGCGAAAGAATGGCGCGAGCGACAGCTGCGGTGATGAATACCAGAAGGCGAAGACTTGAAGGTGAGATGAACTGCCAGACAACATCAGAAGACCGGAGACGAGTCGACGATGGCACGCTTTATACCAATCTTGTGCACTCCCAGACGGCGGCGATGCTCCGCTCCGTCGGCTCCCCCTATGCGCCGTAGTGGCTCTTTCCCCTCTTCGTCAGCCTACATAGGGAAGATCTCAGTCTCCTGTATCTACCTGTCGCCTGAATTTGCCCAGGCAGACTGGCCGGATTCGATGTGGTGGAGTCATGATCTCCTCGTGGCCGCAGTGAGGATGCGAATTAAGGGGCCATTGGGAGCCGCCGCCAAGAAGGGGGGCCCACGCGCGTGTTTGCTGTTTTCCACCAATCGACTTACACCGTGTTGGCGACAAACGGCCCACTTGGCAAAACGCCTAAAGTGCTTTGTTTCGAATAAGACAGCGCTCGCGCTCTCGTCACTTAGCCGTCAGGGGCTGCCCGCCGATTGTGGGCCTTCCTCCACGACAACTCCAGGATAAACCATCTGAAGCCATTCGCCATAGCGCTGACGGCAGCTTATTGTTGTCTGTTGCATGAGGTAATCGGCCCTGTTAAAGGTTTGACGTATTTCATCCCATGCAGGCCCCTTTTAGCCGACCCAACCACAATCCAGCTGTAGAAGCGAAGGGGCTTTCCGGTGCCATCCAATGTTTTGTTTTTTAAGATTGCCAAGTGATCGACGACATCCATGGGGCCATCAATAATAGGCCCACCGGCCGCCAAAGGCCTCTGGACGTCCCTCTTCGGATGCACAACCGAGCAGAGCCTCACTGTCTTCTGTCATCATCCGGGCCAGGGGTGCCGACGAGTAGTCTCGGTTGTCGCTCGCGTGCCAATGCCAAGGATCGTATAGTCATATTCATTCCCACTTCTCGCCCCAACCGAGTCCCGCCGCCAGGCTCACTTGCAGGAAGACCATGGGATGGGAGATGGGCAAGGAGGCTCACCTGCAACAGCAACGGCATTACTAATAGTATTATAGTAAAAGGTCAGCCGCTGCCTACTGCGCTCCGTTTTTACAAGCCGAGTGCTCCACAGCTTCAACACGGCTCGTTGGTGGCCAATAGACCGCCCGTAGATACATTGTGTAATCACTTAAATCCTGGCGCATCTTCTCATTGCTTACATGCGGACGGCATGAATGACGCCTAAATCAGGCGATACAGCACCAACGTCCAGTGTACCTCTGGATGATATTGCGATAGTGCTCATATAACAAGAAAGTCGAAGCTACTGTGGTCCGTACTGGAAGCATTCCGGGCTTGGGGTGAGCCCCACAGCTGCGATAGTACTCTTTCCATTACACCGAATCGCTTTACAAAGGTCGAGTTGCAGCTGGCCGGGTGCGCCATTTTCGCATTGATCGCCATGGCAATGCATTCCCCTGGCCTTTGAGCAACATAAATTTGACCACAAGGGACAATCATGAGATCCTTGCCCGGAAAGCAACGTCGACATGATTCGTCTCATTGATCCACCCTAGTGGAATTGTCCCTAGGGCTCGCTTCGTGAGGGTCATCTCGACTTCAAGGATGACTTGGAAATCAGTGCTCATATCGACTTCTCGTTCCAAAATCTCAGAACAATACCCCGGGGTTTCCAATCAATCTCGGCGGCGATAAAAACAGCCCTCTCAAAACTTCACACCAGCTTAGGACCAGTTAATGGAATCTAATCAAGTATAACGGGAGTGTGTGAGGTTCTGGGTTGATGAGAGAAGAAGAAATCGGAAGAAGCGGGGGGAGCCAGCAGCCCAAACCCCCCCTTCCACCCCGAGGAAACAACAGCAAAATATGGGCAGCATGGGGAAGGAACAACGGTCGGTGGTGGTGGTGGTGGTGGTGGTGGTGCCTGGCCCGCTCCGTCCTCAACCCAACGGGATCGCGCCCTGCGCCCTCCCTTGGTGGCTTCGCCAGAGAATCAGGGCTTCGAGAGAATATAGAACGGTGGGTAATGCTCTGCTGTAATCGCTTCGCCTAAAAAATGGTGGAGGGGCGGTGACGCTCCGCTGTGATCGCTCGCTCTGCTCGCTCAGAGATTGGATCGCGCTTCGCGCTCAGAAAATGCAAGGTACAACATGATCCGGTGCAGGCAATGCAGGCATTGGGTCTATCATGTTGTACCGTCCTATGTTCAAACTCTGCTTGTTGGCTCATACATCAAGCAGAACCAACAGGCTTTATATTTGGGACCGGAGGGATGGTTCTCACCGGCACTGGCACTCACAGTGGAGCCATTGAGGTGGGGGGTAAAGGGACCGGCTGATCCGCGGCAGCATAAATCCAGCCCGACAGGTGGGGCCCTAATCAAAATCAAGCTTATAATTACTATAGTTTTTAGTATAGTATTCTCAATAGAGAAATCTAAATAGTTTTCATAGTTATAGTAGGGATGGGAGACGTATATGTTTATACGTATAATGGAGTTGCAGAATAGTTGGTCCAGTGCACCCTCCAAGTTCAATATCACTCATTATTTTCGTTAAGCATGATCTCAGATTCACACATGATTCTGTTTGGCTGCTCAGTTGGTGAGGCCTTCTGACTCTTAAATATTAGAGTAGAACAGCTCCAGTGCATTGGAGACTACAGGATTTGGAAAGGGGATTCCCGCACATGGTGGACTTCAAGCAAGTTGCTATACCTAGGTATATTGGCTGAATCGTTGCCCTTGCAAGTGGTCATCGACTCTGCAGCTCAAGAGTTCACGATCACAAACTTCTTCCGTGATCCTTTTGCCATCTCTTCGTAAGCTCCCACAGCACTGTCGAGCTGGATCTCAGAATATCGGCTGATGTCAGGCAACTGAAGCTCTCCAGATTCGAAGAGGGGCAACAATTTCCTCAGAACGCCAGCCATACTTTTCACATCATGCGATACGCTGTTCGTGCCAATGATGATCTGTTCCTTGCGATAAAGCTCCTTGAAATCGACCTCTGCCGAAGTGCCCTTGTTATTGGGAGAGCCTGTCGAGATGACTTGCGAGGTATGTCAGCAATGGATGGGAATTGAATAACTCAAGAACATCTTACTGGAGATTTTCCCTCCGACACTTAGACTTTTGATTCCTGCTGCCTGCAGTGATATGTCTCCGGTGGTGTCAACAACAATATCGGGTCCTCTGCCGTCTGTCAGCTTGAGCACAGGCGCCAAACTCGGATCAGCAGCCGAGTTCACATCGTATTTAGCGCCGCGCCCGGCTGTCAGGAGACGACAGCCGAACAGGGAGCTCTTCACGAGCTGCGAGACGGCATTTCCGACCTGGCCTGAGGCACCGAGCACCAGCACAGTGTCGTTCTGTCTCGGGCTCGTCCGGGACAATGCTAGGTACGCCGTCGTCCACGGCGTGCCCAAGAGACCCACTCGCCTGACATCCAGGCCAGGCGGCACCTCGACGACCCCTTCCTCATCGACGGCAACGAGCTCGGCGTGCGCCCCGTCCCTCGTGAAGCCAAGGACAGGTCCGGACGTGCCGGCGACTGTCTTCCCGTGCCATTTGGAGTCGGCAGGCGCGACGACCGTGCCGGCAAAATCGCGGCCGGGTATGCGAGGGAAAGTTGTGAGCGAGAAGTTGCCCTGGGTGTTGAGCAGGTCTGATGGCTGCAGCGGCGAGACTGCCACTTGGACGATGAGCTGGCCGGGCTGAGGGGCGGGTTGCGGTCTTTGTTCGAGGGAGAGGCTCGTGTGCCTTTCGCTGCCCTGCAACACCGACGATATGACAACTGCCTTCATCATCAGACTGGTCTTGGCGCAGAGGTCGAATTCTCTTCCGTTCAATTGTTAGTCAGGCAGTATACGAATCTGATGGATGACACGGCTACTATGCAGTTGTGAGGGATGCGTCGTCGACTATGAGGTTGGAGATGGAGCAGCTTTATTGTTGAGGCGGCCCTGAACCCATTTTGCATGTGAGCCGGGATCCGAGCGTTCGCATGCGGCATTTGATATCCCCTGGCTCGCCCAACACGCCATGAAGATTCCTCATAGCTCGCCCCCTAGCCTGCGTCGATTGGCGCTTGGGCGCATAGTCCCCCCGGTTGCAGTAGGCCCCCTGCTAAATGCCCTCAGCCCACGGGGCGGCGATGTGGAATCGTGCATACTACAAAGAGCAAGTTCCCCTCACGTTCAAAAACTTATTTGAATAGGCCACAAATGCCGAGGACGGGCACATAAACCGCAACAGCTTGCAGACTACCTGCTCGTCAGGTCGATGGAAGCAGCCTCCTCTCTACCCTGATGATATTTCACTCCAAACGGAGCATTCGACTACCATGGATGCTCCCGCGCGCCGGCAACGGCGCAGCACGATTCGTGCCTATCCCAACATCGAACCATTTGCTGGACGACTTGGCGGAAATCAGACGGCGGGTCTTGATGGACAGGAGCCCGAGTCGAGCAGGGCTATTCCAGACGCCACGCCGTGGATATCTCTGTCTCAGCAGCTTGATCTGCAAGCCTTCCGGTCACCTGGGCTTTGGAAGGCGGCCCTGATCGAGGGCTGGGGAACCCTGATGTTTGTTTACATGACGATATGGGCAAACATGTCCCCCAACGTCCCACCTCAGCCACCGGATGCCCAGCTGGGCATGTTCAACAATGCCGCCTTTATAGGCCCTGCCGTGGGCGGGCTCATCAACTTCGTCCTTGTGACCCTGTTTATTGTATGCTTCGGCGCAGTCACGGGTGCTCACTTCAACCCGTCCATCACCGCCGCCACCTTTATTGCGCGCCTCTGCTCCCTGCCTCGCGCCGTTCTCTACATCGGGGCGCAGACGGCGGGAGGAGCACTGGCTGGCCTCCTTGCGCGCGCGAGCTACGGGACCTCGGACTTCAAGGTCGGGGGCTGTTGGCTGTTTCCAGAACTCGTCCCACCCGCAGACACTTTTGTCGTCGAGTTCATGGCCACGACTCTTCTGTTGTTTATTGCCTTTGGGACAGGAATTGATCCGAGACAAAGAGAGACGGTGGGCCCTGCATTGTCCCCATTCCTCGTGGGCCTCGGCCTGGGCATCATCAGCTTTGGCACTGCTTTCACGAGGTACGGATATTCCGGTGCCAGTATGAACCCGGCACGATGCTTTGGCGTCTTCGTTGGAAGTCAATTTCCGAGTTGGCATTGGATCCATTGGTCAGTAAATCCCCGTCGACCACTTCAAGTTAATACGCTGTGGATGGAATGACTGACAGACATGTGACAGGGTTGCACCGTTTGCTGCATGCATAGCGCATGGGCTATGCTACCATCTCGCCCCACCATGGCAGCGTCAGATCCACGAGGACATTGTGACTGTCGATAAGTAAACTTTAATCGGTACGCCACCTTCAATTCGGTCTCAGGGACCCCAGTACAAAAAGCGGCCAGTATTTATACTCCCTGACCTCCTCCCGAAGCCGGAACAACACAAGCAAGTCACATGAAAGCTAGGATCCTAAAGGACGAGGATATTGTGTGCAAGTAAGGCAACCTAGTAGTTGTAGCTGATTACTTGGACACAAGGCTTCAACCGTATTATATACTATCTACCGACTATTTACTAATGCTTCCCACTACTCTTTTTAGAGCTTATGCCCGGCCAGGTTTGCCCAAAAGTATCCTAGAAAGCTTCTACTACAAATAAGACGGTTGGTTTGTCAGAAAATATAGGTCGAAAATGAAGCAAGGTCCGAAATACTGTTCCATGATGCTCTAGAGTCTTCACTGACTAGGTAATTGTGCAGTTCGTAGCCAGAGGCATCGCTTCAGGTGTGAGAACAGGGCTGGAAGACACTAACGGCATCAAGGAATTTATGTGCAGGGCTCCAATCAATCTACATAGATCGCCTGAGAGCCAGATGGCCTTGCTTAATGACAGTATAATTCAGTATACCTGTTGTCTAGGTTCTCAATATCTTAATAAACCTCAACCTGACAAACCATGTTGGTTGTTTCTGCTGAACCCTTTTTAAGATGTAGGCACCTGGCCAGAGACTGGGCTCCCCACTTCTCGGCCCACACTGTGAGATCGTTGCTTAGTGTCTCCGTCCTGCTACCCGAATGTGCCTGAGTTGCAATAAACAATTCACCAGAAGCCCCAAGGCAGGGTGAATGTTGATAAACAAAGCTGCCTTGGATGACTCTGTGCTTCACCCAGCTTCCCATGACACGAGATGGTGAACCAAACGCAAACGGTTATGAAGCAGCACCACTGCAAGCCTGCAATCAGTCTGCGCACACCTCCCAGTTCAGCTGTTCGTTGCCCGTCATCCTGACCGTCAGCGGCAACACCCTCAAGGCCCACCAATACCAACATCTTACCCCCACCGGATCCTCACCCAATACCACTGCGGTGCCAATAGCGCCCACGGGGCACACCGAACAACATGAAGATCATCGATATCATCGAGATCATCCGCCTGACATATATCCTCAAGGTTGTCTTGATCTTTTTTATAGTCACCCACCCCAGCCCTGCGGCCCCCGTCGGCATAACCCTCGACCTGGCGCAGGAGCTGCTCTGCGTTGCCGAGCTTCTCACCACGGGTCTCGTGCTCGTCCTCGACAGGGTCATCGAGAAGCTCGGAAGGGGGCCCCCGGCCGCGCGCCACCTGCTCAGGGAATACGTTGTCCGTCTGGTCCGGTTGTTCGTCCACGGGTATTGCGTCTACCATTTCATGAACCAACTGGTAGCGGGAACCCCGGCCGGCATGCCGAAGATGTGGATCCAGATCGAGTCTCCGATTGAGACGGCAGTGGTAATACCCTTGCTGATGGCAGGCTGGTACCTCGGGTGGACTCGCATCATTGGGCCTCAGCGATGCTGGCTCGTGTTTGGGACGCTGGCTGATGTTCTCGCCTGCCTCGCCATGACCTATGTTTTCTGGCTGCTCTTCTTGGCTATAATAACCACAGTCTTTGATTCACGGGGGATCCAGGAGGATTCGGTTGGCTCATCGCGGGTTTGGGACCAAATCGACAATATCTGTATGCTACGGCTGGCTTTTGGCCGGGCCTTACAGTTGCGAGCTGCTATCCTGGGGCCAGTGGAGAATGTACTCCGTGAAATATTTTTTGATGGCCTCGATGACTAACAGTCCAGGGTAATGTTCCCACACCTCTAACTACCTTGCCTTGACCACATGGGCGTTGATCCCCCTCGCCCATATCTGAGGCTGCAGTATCATTTCTTTTGCGTCGATATTACACATTTTGAACTCAGCACACTTTATTAACTCATCCTTCTCGCAAATTGCGTCGTTTTCTGCGGGAAATGCGTGGGGACAACTGGTTCGGTACTTGCGAATGCGGACGCTCAGCCACCTGGATGGACTGCGCTGGGGGGGGAGGGCGACTCTTCTCTGGGCTGATGACGTTGCAGGGACACTGAACGACTTATACCCACAGTAGAGGCGAGCCACTGTGATGAATCTCTATGGTGCTCGCACCCGAGAACGAGTCCCCGGCAATCCCACAGCTACTCAAACCCATGGGAAGACTAGTAAACAAGATTGTGATATGACGGCTGGTCTTTTTGCGCCCGGCGGAGCCCTTCTCTTGGTGCGTTGCCGATGCTATCAGACTAAATTTCTGGGACTGGTTACCTATCTGCTCTGAACAGGCGCAGACTTCAGGACAGGCCCTAAACGGTGGCAAATATAGATCGATCGCCCGTAAGTACCAGCGTACACCCATTGTCACTGCCGATGTCGTAGACAGGACTCCAAGGGCCACTCGAGACAGAAGAGGCCTAATGTTTGTATACGTACCTAGGTATCAATACGGAGCACCCGCCCTCTTCATTGCTGTATCGCGGCACTTGGGACTAGGTATAAGTGTTAAGTGTTAGCGCTCCCGTATTCTCCATCTCATCTGGCTTCGAGACGGACATGGGCACTAGCAGCCTGGTCGAACCACACCAAGCCCGGATTTTCTCTCAGCTTCGAAGAGCAGAATATAATCTCTTGAAAAAAACCAAAATACCAGGGTGAGAGCCGAGGTATCAGCAGGGCCCCATCCGGCCGGTTTCGTCAAGTTCGACGCCTTCTGTAGCGAACAACGACTGCAGAAGCTACCGAGAAAAGCGGCCTTTGAAAGCGCGTCCGTCAATCTGCCTAATTTCAAAGTAATACATTTTCTGCTGATGCATCCCTTCGACTGAGATTACGCTCAATTACCGGTTGGGATGCATACGTAAAGTCACGGGCACCTCGGGATGCCGTCGTGAAGCCCAGTCCTACATTATCCGACCTAGCGCACCCCATATGGTTACCAGCGGGTGGTCTACGAGGCTCGACTATGGTTAGTATTTGGTAGTAAGAGGCAATCGTCCATACCAGGAGGGACACTTGAGGTCCTCTCGGATATAAAGCTGCGGGTTGTCCCACTCCATGACACGAAGCGGCTCTCTCCTTGCACACAAGACTGGGTATACCGTCCACTTCTCTACCACCAAAGACAAAGACAAACCAACTCGCCACTACAGTAAGCATGCATCTCACCCTCAAGACCATCCTCGCGGGCGCCGCCCTCGCCGCGGCGGTGCCCACCCCAGCCAACACCACCGCCCCGGCACCGACGCCCGGCTCCAGGGCGCCGGCCCACCGCTCCGACCACTTCGGCGGCCTCCTCAGGAAGATCTTTCGGATCCTCCCCCCGCTGCAGGCCATGGACGACGCCGCCCCCGAGGCCGCCGCCCACCAGTTCGGGGACATCCTCGACACGGTGCTCGGGGAGGGCGGGGGCCTCATCGGCGAGCTGATCAAGGAGGTCAACGGGATCATCGACCAGACGCGCGGGGCCCGCCGGGAGGGCGCCGCCGGCCCGGAGGACAACGACACCGCCGCCCCGCCGAGCAGCACCAGGCCCTCCCCCCCGCCAGCTCGGCCGCCCCCGCGCCTTTCCCGATCAACAACGGTACCACCCCTGTCAACGTGACCGCGCCCGCGGCCGATGACGACGACGAGGAGGAGGACTAGGAGCCCGGTGTGGGCTGGATGGGGAGTTGCCGGCCCTCCGGGCTTGGAGGGCGTCTGTTTGATTGTCCTCTCGGGTCCGAAACCTGATCTTCAGTGCAGTATGTCTGCGGATTCTCAAGTTACCAACTTGCCTAGGTGCCATCGTGGGCACCTTGGCGCCCAGGGGGGTTGTCACCCAGTACCTGGCAAAGGGTTAGTTCTCTGCGAGAAGAAGACGCCATAGCTTGTTTTGAATGTTGGGGGATGGCGGCTGGTAGTACAGGCCCGGTTGTTTCCTGAAGTCCTTGCATCTCCTGGTCCGTACCAATACTTGAGGCGTTCACATAGATGGAGGCTGGTATGTAACCCGAGGGTTAGAATTCAATGATTGCAACAACATCGCCCAATATAAGTGCCGTAATCTCCGGTGAGCCTGGTCAGCCGTGGTTTGAGAGTCCATGTGCTTAGTTGCGGAGCAGTGCTGAAGATGACTCACGGCCTAGGCGGGTGCTCGTACCAGCTAGGCCATTTCACCAATGAAGATCCGATATTTCATGTCGCACTCAGACGAGGCTGCCCTGAGAGGGCAGCCTTGCGTCCCAGTTTCTAATTTGAAAGTCAGGATTTTCCCCGTCAAAGAGCCCAGTTTCCATCGACGTGCCATCGCGGTCGGTCTCATTGGGGGACCCGGTAATGTGAGCACCCAGTAACCAAGCCAAAGTTCCTTCTATAGCGCATGACATATGAGAGATGAGAAATTACCACCCCGAAACCCATCCTCAGGCACCGTTGTTTATCCAAAGGACCAGACTAATATCAGACTCCTGGGGCATCTGGCTCGACAGCAACAACCGACAACCACCCCCAACACGTCACAGCTTAGCAAGTCAACATCAATCTCGAGCGACTCACCAGACCGCCAGGCTCACCCACCCAGGGCAAACAACAAACATCTCTCCCGACCTCCCACTCCCACTCGCACTCCCCCCGTCCTGCAGCACAACCTGCCCTGCCCCAGCGCCAGCTCTGCCTACCCCACCTGGACAGTAGCCGAGCAGCAGCCGAGCAAGCCCAACAGCCCAGCGACTCACCCGCCACCGGCTCACGCGCCAGCGACGCCAATCTCCCACCGACCACAACAGCATAGAAGGAAAAAAAGAAAAAAAGAATGGCGCCGCCCAAGAAGGCCCGGTGCACCCACCAGGGCTGCAGGGACGCGGCGCAGCGCATCGCCGGCGACTGCTGCTTCTGCGGCGGCCACTTCTGCGGCAGGCACAGGCTTCTCGAGGACCACAAGTGCGCCGGGCTGGAAGACGTTAGTATTCTGCCACCACCAACACCGCTAATTGCTGATTCCTTGTCTCGCGTCCGCGCGGGAGGGCGGGGACGGAGAGGGTGTGTTGGAAAGTGGGGGGGGGGGAGGAGGATGCGTGGGAGAGAAATGCTAACGTGTCACCTGCAGTGCAAGAAGGAGTCGCACGACCGCAACGCCGCCCGCCTGGAGAGCGAGAAGACACAGGTCGTCAAGGGCGCGTGACGGGGACGCGAGGCCCGAGAAGGCGGTTTGGGGGATAACTTGGAGTTGAATACTGCCTAGTTGCTCCTGTCGGTCGGTGGACCACACACCGCCAGGCTACCAGGCTATCGACAGCTGATGTGTCTGGCAAACAGCAAGGGATCCTAATATCTAATCGTGGGCCGGCTGAGAACGCGGTCCTTTGCCCCCACGCGGCGCACTGGGCGGGGGATATCCACGGGCCTACTTTAGCTTAAGGATGGGCTGGCTGATCTGGGTAGAGGACGTATTGGTGGAGACGGGCAGTGATCTTGCAGAACAGGGGGGAGAATTGATATTGATATGGTCTCGCCGTGTCTCCTCGAAGGTCGCAGGCTTCAGGGCCCGTGAAGCAGCTGCTATGGCTGAGTGACTATCCGCTGTGATGGAGATCACTCAGCCTCGCTTCCCTCGCCGTCTTGCCGGCAGTTTTGACTCATCCCAGGGACCCTTCTCCTCCTCACCCGCCACTGCGGCGTCAGCAGCGCCAGCTACAGCATCCCCAATCGCCTCTTCGGCCTTGACAGCCCCGACGTCCTCCTTGACCTCCACCTCCACCTTCGCATCCCGCAGCCTGCGCCCCTGGTTGACCTTTGCCCGGTCCGCCGCCCTGCAGAGCCCGTCCAGCCCCAGGCTACACTCGCCGCACCGCCTCCCGACGGGCGCGCACACGGTCTGGCCCAGCCCCACCAGCAGCCAGTTGATCTCCCTCCACCTGTCGCGCGGCAGCCACGCCTGGAGGGCGAGGCGCGTCTCCTCGGGGGTCCGCGTGCGGTGCCACCCCCAGAGGTTGGTGATGCGGTGGACGTGCACGTCGACGCCGATGCCCTCGGTGCGGCCCCACGCCGCCGACAGGCACAGGTGCGCCATCTTGGGCCCCACCCCGGGCAGTGACACGAGGCCCTCGATGGTGTCGGGTATGTCCCCGCCCCACTCGTCGCGCAGGATAACCGCCGCCTGCTTGAGGTACTTGGTCTTGTTGTTGTGGAACCCGACCGCCCAGATGAGCTCGTTGAGCCTCTCCGGCTCCACAGCCAGCATGTTCTCGAGGTTGAGCCCGGGCTCGGCGCCCGGCGCGTGCGGCGGGAGCTCCGCCTGCAGCCTGCGCATGACGACGGCGTTGGTGGTGTCCTTTGTCTGGCTGGACAGCATGAGGGCGACGAGGGTGTGGAAGCGCTGGTCGCGCGGGCTGGCGGTGGGCAGGGCGAGGCGCTCGCAGCCCATGGTGTCGACTGCGGCGTTGGAGGCGGCGCCGCCGGGGAGGCGCATCGCCTTGGCCGCGTCGTAGAGCTCCTCCCAGTCCGAGGGCGCGGCGACGGTCTCGGCGCCGGTGGACGGGTCGTGGGTCTTGCGGGCGGGCTTGCGGGCGCGGCGGGGCGGTGGCGATGGGATGGATGCGAGGGAGGAGGAGGTGGTGGTTGACTCGAGGTGTTCGGCTTCGATCTTGACTCGGTTGTCGCCAGACTGGGTGGTGGTGGAGGATAGGACGGCGGTTCGCTTGCGTTTTCGTGACGCTGACGCCGGCATTGCTACTTTTGAAGGCGTTTGGACGGCGGAGGGTACGATGTCCTCGATGTCTGGGGTCGTATTCCCGGTAGAGGCATTGTCGCTGCCCGCATAGGCAAAGCGTGCCAGTGATGCCCTCGTGATCCGACGAAGCGGTGCCGTGGGAGAGGCAGCCATGGCGGCTCCGGACCAACTCCAGCTTCAGCTTCAGGGCAGCTTCAGGTCCAGGTTGTGTTTGAGGCCTGATTCGAAGGCGAGGTCGAGGTTCAGGCTGGCTGACTTGTCATGAAACGGTTATTGACTGATTCGGGGTCGGCAATTGTGGCCAGGCAGAGGGTCCATCTCTTATCTCTTATCTCTTATCTCTGATGGTAATTCCTAGGTAATGTCCTATTTTGTCTTGAAATTTACTGTCATCGACATTGTATTTCTTGTTAAAACCAGGCATTCAGAGTTTTCCAGTATGTGAAGGGACCGCCGCAACTCATTTTCCCCTCTTCCCTAAGGGAATTGTGACCGGATTACAAACGAAATCAACAACTCTTGGAACTAATTAGTTGATAAATAGTGAATAATCCAGCCTCCCAAGAGGACAGTTTACCGCTTAATTAGAATTAGACATACTCCATGCCCTGCGCGTCTGGCTCTTGGCTGCAGATCATACTGTGCTCCATTGGTCGGGTCGGTGTGTCTTCAAATTTGTGCGACCACTCCAAGCCCTCACGGCCCCTACATATACATGTCTTGACCCTTCATCCGCCCCCAATATGACCTCGCCGTGCATGGAGGCCTCGAGTCTGTGTTTTCAGCCAAGAGTAAAATGTCCCCCTTTTAAAGAACAGCGCAATGCCCCCCTGGACGCCCTGTTCCGCCCACCTGTTCCCTCCTCTTGAACTGCTGCAATCTCCCCTCAGCAGCCTCGTAGTCTACGAAGTTCTCCCGTCCCCTGACCTGATGGCATCTGCAGAGCAGGCTGTCGAGACAGTCTACAGGCCCCCTGAGTTCACGTCGGGCACGTGGACATCCTGGATCCCCCTCGTCACTCCTTACTCGGGACATGTTCCTCAGTGCTCCACAAAGTTCTGGAGGTTCGGCTCCGCAGCTAGATATGTCGCCTGGGATCCCGGCTTTGGCATCAGCGTCCAGGACCTGCACTGCGTCCCAGAGGCTGCCACTACAGTCTGGGACCAGGACCGGCTAGGCTCCAACAGCGACACGATCATCAGCATCGGGCCCATCACCTGTCCCGAGGCCTTCAGCCAGGTTGCCACGTCCGCGAGGGATGAATCCATGACCATGGTAGCTTGTTGTCCGATGTAAGCGCCGTCCTCTCTTCCTGCCCAGAAAATACAAGAAGAAAACAAAAAAATAAAAAGCCTCGTCCAGATATGCGTGGTGTTCTGACATCTGCCTCACGTCGGGTAGGGGATACAACTTCCGTCAGTGGAATAGCCCTGGTACCCCCGGCGAGTGCTATAGCGATCTCGCGTCCGGCGACACAATCACCTTCTACACAAGTGACGACAGCAAGAGGTGGCTTCCGGTCACCCGCCAGATCAACAGCTCAACCACCGTCATTGGCGCCCACATCAACGGCTGGATCTTTGCCGCAGACCAGACGTCCACACAGCCACCACCTCTTCCCACGACAACCGACTCCACACCGCCGCAGCAGGCCAGCTCCCCCAGCGGCCTGGACTCAAATTCTGCCATCATGTTGGGTATCGGGATCGCACTAGCGGTCGTCGGGCTCATCGTGCTGGCTGCCGGCATCGTCATCATGCGCCGCTCGAAAAAGGCCCAGAGGCGTGCCGCCAGGTCCGCCGCCCACGTAGCTAGCAGCACGAATCCGCCTTCCCAGGAGCCTCCTCCCCACGGCGGGCCAATACAGCAGCAGGCCGGGCTTACTTATGGAGGGGGGCTGTTCCCCCCGGTACCGGGCGGGGAGAGGCGCAGCCCGTCCCTGTCAGTTGTCAAGGAACCACAAGAGCTGGATGGTTTTCACCCCAGCTATTGAGCCACGGTGGTCAGGTACGAGGGAATATTAGTGGTCCTGCTCACAAAACACATGTGATTATACCTATCAGTCAAGGTCATTCCCAAGCGAATTGGTTCCGGCGACTTGTTCACTTTTCTCGGAGCATTTCATGGCCATTGATTCATAGATGGTGCAGCCTGTCATTACTAATGACGTTTCCTGCTGCTGCTGTGGCACGCGAGAATGCCCACCGGTGTGCTCAGGGGGAGGACGAGTCGTTGAAGCAATCTGCTCCGGAGACAGCACTATGCCCAAATCGTACCCACCCTCCCAGAAGAGGATGATGATGGTCTACATATGTATATAAGAGAAGCATGAGTTAGCTGAGTCATTTCTTAATAAACCTTTTTTATTCCCTGCATTCAACGGCTTGTCACTCCCACCCGGTTTTTTCATCATAGGCTGCGCGACTCCAGCGACACTGCCAACCATGGCTGCATCTGCCCCGGCAAAACTTCAGTTCCTGAGCTCTTCGGTCTCGTTTCCGATTATTAACCCCAATACGGAGATCCGTCTGCTTTTTCTTTCGCGGGGGGGAAACCGTCCCATCACTGGTCATCTCCATGTCGTCCCTATCGACTCGCCCTTGCCGTACGAAGCCCTGTCATATGTCTGGGGGAGCGCAGAGGACTCTGAGGTGATCACAGTCAATGGCCGTTCTTTCGGAGTCACACGGAACCTGCATACGGTCTTGAAAACTCTGCTCAATGACGCCGCCGTCCGCGTTCTTTGGATTGATGCCATATGTGTGAATCAGGGCACCGCCAAGAGTGATCTGGATGAGAGAAGCCACCAGGTCCGACTCATGACTCACATATATTCGCGCGCTTCTAACGTTGTTGCTTACCTTGGAGCGCCCTACACTGGTGTTGACTCGGCCATGCGAATACTCGAATCTGCTTCTCGTGGTCAGCAATCAGAAGTCGACAGGCTTATCGAGGATGCGCAAGATAATGCCTCATTCACACCATACGGAGCTCTGATATCATTTTTCCATGTTCCGTGGTGGACCAGGGCCTGGACAGTCCAGGAGTTCGTCGTGGCCCGCCGAGTCTGTTTCCAGTTTGGGAAGTTCAAGATCGACTCCGACGTCGTGAGCCGCGGCGTCGACAGTATCCTGCACAAGGAGGTACAGACGCCTTTCAAGACATCGGAGTTAGATCCAACGACTCAAGAGAACATGGTGATGTCGTTCCAGAAATTGAAAGTAATGACGCTGCCTTACGTACGAGGAAGAGTACCACTTCTTGCTGCTCTGGAAGGTTTCCGGAACCGTGACGCTGAAGACAAAAAAGACAAGATATACAGCCTGATGGGTTTCACTTCCCCCCTAAAATACGAATTCAAAATAGACTACACAGCTCCTACAGAGCAGACATTTGTCCACTTCACTGTGGCCTGGATCCAGATATATCAAGACCTAGAAATATTGGGTCATCTCTACGATCCAGACAGTCGGGTACACAGGAATATGCCTTCTTTTTGCGTCGATTGGGGATACCAACCGCCAATACCCTCAATTAACGCTTCGAACGATCGGATCCGCATCCAGCGTCAATTATTCGACGCGAGCAAGAGTTCCAGGGCTTCTTGGTACTTCGAACCAGGAAGCTACGCACGAGCAAATGGCTTCATATTCGATACAATATCATCGCTTGGTGCCAGACATGCTTTTGACTTGATGGAATCGTGGGATGATAGGTTCAAAAAGCTCCGAGGAATCGTAAGGAAGGCGATGATGAGGCGCGTTTATGGTGGTCATGAGGAGACTCTGGTTAGCATACGACATACCCTCTGTATGGACTCAATTAGGGAAAACGGAGTAGTTAGTAGACTGCGGGGAGAAGATCATGAGAGATTATTGGAATCATGGTGGGAAATCGTTAGCTATGGATTAGGTTCTTTCACAGAATCCCGAGTGGGAGCATTGGAGAGAAGCGCGCAGAATACGTTGGGACGGGCTTTCATCTTCACAGATCGTGGACTCATGGGTCTCGCTCCCCACTGGTGCGAGCCCGGGGATGCCATCGCAATCATGGGCGGGGGGAAAGTCCCGATTGTCCTGCGGCCTGCGAGTGAATCGGGAGGCAAGACCACCGTGTTCAAGGTCATAGGCGAATCATACGTGCACGGAGGCATGGATGGGCAAGCTTTTGATATCACTGGGAGGGCGGATGATGATTTTGATGATGTATACCTGCTTTGACGTGATGCCAAAGGCTTAAGGCAGACATTTTACAGCTAGGCTTCCAAGGCTAGTGTGGGCCTGAGATTGCTTCTAGTTCCTTATAATGCCGTGCTGTCAGATGTAACCACGAGCTTTTATGGGCCGAGACAATTCGGAATTTAAGTCTTTGCGGTAAGAAATTTACCCCGTTTATCTGTACTTAGTGATTACTGAACCACAAGATAAAAATAATTTTCGCTTGCAGTGCTCAGGATGCTTACTCATGACATGAGTATTACCCCGTCGCCGTACAAGCCGACAATTTAATATATAAGTTCGACTTCTGTCCTGGTCAATAGTTGGGACTCTGCCCAAAATAACTCATCATCGTCCCTTCAGCTCTTCCAAGATATTTCCCAAGTCCCGGAATTCTTTTGCACGATGTTGCACCCCAAGATAGCAAGCATGCTTCTCTTGCCTCTGCTGGCCCTGCCGTTTGGGCCAGCTCAGGCCTCAACCATCCCAAGAAACGCCCTTCCCTACAATCATACCTTGCCCCGACGGACGATTGCCGGTGTCGAAGTCGTCGACACCCCAATCGTCCGCGATGCCCATGACTACGCCCTCAACCACAGCAGTGACTTCACCTACAAGCACATCATGCGGAGCTGGCTATTCGGTGCCCTCATCATTGGGCACAACGAGACCCTCCTCGACACCGTCGACCTGGAGGTGCACGCCGTGGCTGCCCTTCTCCACGACCTGGGCTGGGACCAGACCCCCGGCTCGCCGTTCGTGAGCCAGGACAAGAGGTTCGAGGTGGATGGCGCGATCGCCGCCAGGGAGTTCATCCGGGACAACCAGCATGGCCGGGGGTGGGACGCGCGGAGGGTGCAGCTCGTCTGGGACGCCATTGCCCTTCACACTCAGCCTAGCATCTACAACTATAAGGAGCGTGAGGTCGAGACTATGGGCAATGGGGTCTGGTCCGACTTCCAGGGGCCCGACTTCGGCATCACCAAGGAGGAGTATTCTGCCGTGCTCTTGGAGTTCCCCAGCGACGGCATGAAGAATGGTATGAACGATACTTTTATTTGGCTTTGCCAGGGGAAGCCGGCTACGACATATGGTAAGTGGGTTAGCATCACATGAGGCCAGGGGATATTTACTGATGAGCTTGCAGACACGTTTATGCAGCCCTGGGGAGACAATTATGTCCCAGGATACCACTCTGAGGGACACAGGGTTTTTGATACCGCTTTTTTAAACTTTCCCTAGTGCCAGATGAATAGGTCTGATAAGAAAACGCAGCTTTGCGCAAGGCCGGAGCCGTACCGTGTTTATGGTCATCCCTAGATAGAGACTTCGAACCTGGATCAATCTCAATAACTAAGCACTGTCACCTTGGGAAAAACTTACGATACGCAACTTGACTGCTTTCCTTGATTCATTGCCAGTGTCTTTCAGTGGGGGCTGCGTCTACTGCATCTATGACATGGATGAAGAGAGTGTGTCTCCGGCCGTTCTATCTCTAGATTCTATCCTACTGTGGGCGGCTTCTCCTGACCACCCGCACGGTGGCACTAGGGTAGGCTTGGTCATGCTCCCTTCTTCTCTACTTGGGCAAGTGATGATATCCGTTCAATCTCATGCTGATATTTAGTGACTTTGAACAGAAGATGAGTCACTGCCCAGATGTTTAACGCTTGGGCTTCAGCCGCATTATATTATTTTCTACTCACTATGTACTATGTCTTCATATCACTTTCTCATTCTGAAGTAATAAGGAATGCTAGGAATAAATTTATGCATAAATTTATTTTCAGCTGGTTATTTGTATACCTTGATCAAGTAGTATCTTATGTACCTCTCCCAATTGCATAACCAGGGAGGCAAATAGCTTGAGGTATGCACTTGAGCAGTTCAAATGCTGGTTGGCTGATCAGCGGTTGTGTAATATCTTCCTGCAGCCGACTACATATATTGCTGTTCTGACCCTGCAGCAGAAGCGCATCCACCAGATAATCCTCCCTCCCTCCCTCACTTTCCTGGCTCAACCAACATACATACATTTCCTGGCTCGACGCATACTGAGAGAACACACGGATTCAAAGCATGGCGAGCTGGCACGAGGGCAGCTGCAGGCGGCCTGACGTACTTGTCAAGACGGTCAATATTCCAACGTGTCTGAGTTGCGGTGCTTTCTTCACCCAAGACGAAAACGAGTCTACCGGAGTGCTGGCACACGAACTAGCGGTTACCAGTGACTCTGCCCGTCTCAAGCTTGACTGACCATCTTTTATTTGTTTCTCATCGCCCAAGGATGTCGAGGATCCCGCCCTCCGAGAGATCCTCGGCAAATGGGACGGCGATTCTGGTGACCCCAAGCAAGGCTCAGAGCCTGAGTCGGAACAGAAGACGGTGCCGGGCACTGGGTCAAATTCACGCCTCAGCCAAAAGCATAAATATCAGAGTACTGAGAAACCCACCATCTACCACGCATTGGTCGGTAGCGATGAGATTCTGCTATTGCGCCTCGACCCCGGCAACAGAGACGTAGACATCCTCCATGGAGAGCTTAGGCCAACAAAGTTGTCCGATCAACCGGACTATACTGCGCTGTCATACACATGGGCAGACGCCAACGGCGACCGGAGATTACGTGAAAAGATATTCCTAGGTCCGGCCTGGGCGCCCTTCGCCATCACCGGCAACTGCGCCGCAGCACTGCGCCGGCTACGGTCAAAAGGAGAGACGCGAGATCTCTGGGTCGATACGATCTGCATAGATCAAGGAAATGTTGGCGAAAGATCCCACCAGGTATCATTGATGCGGGACATCTATTCGCGTGCCGAATCAGTGGCTATATTCCTGAGCGGTGAAGGGGTTGACAATACCCCAGCGGGCAGACTGATGCAACATCTCGACGACCAACGTTTCCACGCGAGGAAACCCGTCACGAATTGGTGGGGTGAATCTGGCTATAGCTCTGGAGCAATCGACCTGTTCCAGCAGCAGTACTGGTCGCGTGTCTGGGTTATACAAGAGGCTCTGCTTGCAAAGACGGCCACGCTCATCTTTGGTAATATAACACTAGACTTCCGGGAGTTCGTCAATAATTTCTCAACAAAACGGCACCCTAGGTCGGTCGAGGATCAAATGCCACGCTGGATCTTTTTCAATGTAGCGTCACGGGTAGAGGGCCTGGCAGCGCTGTTATTCGACCTCATAACGAAAACGTCAATGTGCAAAGCGACAGACCCACGGGACTTGGTTTTTTTATTACTTGGTCTTGTCCCATGGGTGAAATACGAAGGCTTAGTACCTGACTATTCAAAGACCATGCCGGAGATCTTGATTGGCCTTGCGGCATATTTGCTAATGGGGCACGGCCAGTTGTCAATCCTTGCTGACGCATGCGCGCCATCCGAGTCCAGAACTCAGAACGGGGAAGCAAGCGGGTCGAATATTCATCTGCCCTCGTGGGTTTCATTCGAAATTGTATCCTCATCCCAGCAAGGCCCCTCATATTCAGCCATATTATGCCGTTGCTGGACGGGAGGCACGTGGGACAAATATAATAATTTGTTCACAGAAAGAATATGGAAAGAAGTGCCAGCAATGGACGTGCCAGCAACGAACATATTAGCAGACAGCCTAAAAATCAAATTGATCAGACGAGCCATCAAACCGACAGTCCTCAGCACCACACAAGAGCCACATTGGGCTTTGAAAGTTATTGATCGTTGCGGGGCCCTCCTCGTCCGAGCACTGCCTGTGGTCTGCCTCTCTACCATGGGCCCGGGTTTTCAAGCAAGCTTTTATAAGCCCTTCTTACCGAGCTCGGGAAGCTGGAGCGCCCGAGGGGTTAACTTTTGCGGAGTTGAAGCCACAGATACTACGATACGTTGGGCACTCGAAGTACTTACTTGTTCCACATTCGACTTTGAGCACGACTGGGTCATTGACGTACCCGGTTGTGAGACACTCCTACACATAAAGCCATCTCGAAGATCACCTGGGACCTATGAACTCGCTTCTCGGTGTTCTGTAGTTTTGAACATTGAAGAAGCATCAATTCTATATCAAGAAAGAGAAGGAGAAACAGAAAGCTGGACCCACGAGATGTCTGCGATGTTTGAGATGCTTACGCCGGTGTATTGGTCTAATGACTTCAGTCCGGAACCCTCGCACTGGGGTAGCGACTTCAGACTGTGGATGCCGCTCATCCCATTCAAATTACATCATCTCCAATTTCTTCGCACTGGGCAAACCATGAATTCCTCCGGTAGTATGACAGCCCCGGTCGCAGGTTTTGAAGATGACTTATCGGAGTCAGTTTTGCACAATTATTCGCAGTGGATGGCATCCCTGCGATATAGCAGTCCTAAAACTTCCCAGGATCGCTTCCCTGAGTTTTACGAGGCAGGTAGTAAGGTATCAGTATATTTGGAAGGGTGGCGGGACCCTGGGCTTTGGTCTAGAATACATGGTATTCTACTTGACATCCCATGGGAGCAACACTTGACACATCTGGCTGAGTTCAAAGCGATCATCTGGGACCGACTCATGGCAGAGGACCCGACAAAGCGCATTTTTAACGACTTGGAACACAGGCTGGATGATTTATTCCAGACTTTTGGTGACTGTCTATCAGGAATCTCATTCACACCCAAGAGTGGCGAGCATTCACTGAGGACCTTCTCATCGCCAGGAATCAGCCGACAATTGGCAAGGAGGATAAGAGATATACCTTATGACTGGAGCCTTCAACATATTCGTGACCGTGAATCGGAAATTTTCTCGGACTGGGACAGAGTCCAAAAAATTTGGGAGTTCATGCAACAGTCAAGAGCGGAATGCGATGCGTTGAGGAGTAAATTCTTTCAGTTGGTTGTTCTGAGGCGTCTTGGCAACAGAACGACTCGGAGTCTCGAATTCTTGATATCATGAGGGGACAACTGGGTCAGGAAATGCTCGTTAGATTTGCAAATTGTATCTTGCACTTAGGAACCAGAACTGCAGCACGCCTTCTATTTGACCGAGACCTTGTTATAGTCAGTCGACAGCACAGGAATATCCTGGAGGCAGGTTAATGTTGATTGCGCCCAACCTGGCAGCTCCCAAAATTGAATTGGCGAAAATCGGACTACACGGCTTGTCGTCGTTGCTACATAAAGGTCCGATATTGATCAGTACCACAAGAGATGATCCAGCATATGCCTTGAGGAAAGCTAGTTGGAGCCTGAAGGACGTGTCTTGAAAACCCAGAACCGCAGTCTCCCCGTGCGGCCTACGTCTCCTAATGGTGGCCTCTTGTAGGTGATGCGCCAATGGCAATGGTTGCGTATTTCCAACCTCGCGGTTCTAACCGACGCGAGGTGCCGAGCACACAATCTCCGTTTCCCCGCAGGATCGTAAAAGACCTCGCGGTTTCGAATACGTCTGTCAACTCAAGAAATGTCCGGGCGGCCCTGAGGAGGGTCAAGACGCTGAACGAGCTGCAGATATATAACATGGACATTCTGTCGGAGAATTTTGTCGGCGGGAGACTTGTGGATTTTGGCTCGTCATTGACTGAGCCACATATTATACTTGATGCCATGGAGCCCGATGACGCCGAGGACTTGAGGCAGAACGACATGGTCCAATTTGATGAACTTATTGACGAGGAGGGAGTCAATACCAGACCAAGGATGCGGGCTTTACCGAACATGGAGTACCGGAAGAAGTTACGGCCTAAACAGGCTCCAAAAAAAGCCTCTTTCTTCCCTTGGATCCCGTTCAAAACCGCGGCGTGGGGCCTGAAGGCGTCAAGTATGAGGGAGGAAACTTCAAGTTCTGCCGAGCATGGCAGCCTTGAACCTTGGTTTTGGGTCGAACGTCTGTGATATTCTGGTGGGGTTTTTGAACTTGGGAAATGGGGCACTTGTCAAATCTCTTGAGGCCGGCCAAGTCGATTATGGGCTATCATCTTACGCGTGTGATAACGAAATTGAAATAAAAATCAGTATTTACAAAAGGCGTAGACGAATGAAGCAAATAATCCCTACCCAAGTACTTAGTTAGGCATGTTACAAATCGCGACGTAGTTCACTCAGAAAGATTACACCCTAGGTATTAGAACAAGCCCGCGAGGCATTAGGCATAGACAGATAGCATGCTGTAGGAGAGTCCCTTAGAAGACACTCCGAGAGACCTATGAATTAAACTGTACGGACGCTCGAGGATGCCGGAGCGAGGTTACATAATATGTAGCGATCTGCTGAGAAAATGACTTCCGTTTCTCGCCTTCGTTAATACCTAGGTAAACTCACCACTTCTCAAAATTCTCTAGAACCAAGAGAATTTCCGCTATCCAGAAATGTGGTAGATCCGATCATACAGCCGTACATGCTCATGTAGAAAAGGCCCCACCGGCACCAGCGATGGTCATCTTCTTCCCTCGGGTCACCTCGAAATTTACCCGAGTAAGGTACAGTGATGTCGTTCTCCATGTCTTGCCCAGTCCTTCCGCTTTCAGAAAAGACCCACGAATAAGGCTCACCGTCGGTTGTGAGCGCGAGGCTATGGTCTATGCCAACAGCGACTAAGGCCGTTGAAGGGATCTCTACGCACATATTGGTTCAGGAGCTGTGAATCGATTATGCAGGCGCATACGCCGGTCATAAGGGGGAGGCGTACTAACGTGGTATAAATGCTAGGCCTCTTCAGAATGCAAGGCTTCCCGCGCTCATCTAACATGGTGTTCTCTTGGGTGAACGCCTTGGCCTACACTCCCACTTGGTCGCCGTCTAACAGTATGCGGCCGCACGTGAGGAGCTTCCCGTCAGAAGTGGAGGCAACTGAATGGTGTTCCCGTCCAGCGATACTGACGACCTTGTTGTTACCTAGGCTCTTGATAAGGCGTGGCCTCAAATGGGAAGCGTAAGGTTGCATGTGCTCTCCCCGACTTCGTTAGCAGTAATGCCGAGCTGCGCGTATGTGTACAGGCAGGCCCCAGGCATAGATTCATCCATACTCATTGATGGAAAAACTAATGGTAAGAACCACAGGCAACCTGGACGGTCTCCGCGTCGCGAACAGGCAAGGCGCCAATGCTCGTGGGCCGCAGTGCGAGTACCAGGTGATGGTCGAATACCCTCCTCCGGAACAGCTGGCTCTGCTCGCCACATCCCCATGAAAAGATCTTGCCTCTGCCGTCCGGCGCAAGGACATGGCTGGTATTGGTACCAGCGGCTAGTTATCTGGTATCCTTGAGGTCAGGGACGGGAATTGGCGCCCACTGAACCTTGGCATCCCTACCCCAGGGTACCTAGGTACTGAAGCCCATTTTGCCTCTGCTGGACTGGGGAAATCGGTCAGGTTAAGGATCATAGACGTCGCAGGATCGTGAAATGCCGCAGGTGCTCGCTTGTGTGCACGTGGTGATGTGTACTACCTACTAACCCGAAATGCTCCCGAAACATGTACGTGACGTACGTGACCGTCGTCAGCGAGTGCAAACGAGCAGCTTGTTGGGCCTTGGTTGCATCGCCTCCACCGGCGATTGGTCGCCTCAAGTGCTCTGGTCTTGCTGCCTAGACCCAGTTGCCCGCAAGCTCCATCGCCGAAGATGAAAATCTCTGGAGACGTCGAGGGCTTTTCGTTCAGCCTTTGGCCATGTGACTTTTGTCATGTTCTCCTTGGAATGACCCCAGTCTTCGTCCTTGACTTCCGAAATGCTTCGCCTTGGGGCATCTTCGTTGGGGGGCGCTGGTTTTCCTGTCGGGTCTGGTCCTCCGGGTTAGTAGTTGGCCCTGTTGGTTTCCGGGGCCCCTACTAGCAGATTGGTCCATTTGCAGCATCAGTTGGTTTCGGGCCATCCAGAATGATGGTTGGCTCCCGAGGTCCCCACAAAATGCGGCACAACTGCACCAACACAACGGTCAGCACCCGGCCAGCCGGCCAGGTAGCTATAAATGGCACTCTTCCCATGGATCTTTACCCAACTTCACACCACTCTTAATCTGTAACCCCCCTTTGCCTGGAACACAACTTAGCCTAGGCTCAATCCCCAATTTTCACCAACAATCAAGTTTTCTCTCGGCTTCCGCAAGCTAGCCCAGGTGTCAGCCGCATTATTAAACGAAACCAAATGGGACTCTTATATTCTAAGCGAGCGTCTGCGCCGCCCCACGCCGCATCCTCCTCACCCGCGCCGCATGCAGTATGTTCCAAACAAGACCAGGACGCATGGGAGGCGATTGTAGATATGCTCGAGAAGGACATCTCCAATGAAGAGACCGAGAGTCCTTACAAACGAAATTTGCAACTGTGTCTGGACTGGGTTAAAACATATGGTTATCCAATTCCAGGCTATATAGTTTGGGTCTTTGATGGCGTCCTTAGATGCCAGAAGAAAGATGAAGCCCGGGAGTTCCGCAACACTATACCCGGTTTCACTGATCGCCGGCATGAGTACGCAGCGGTTGTGAGCGGTCACTTTTCAACATCAGAGGCTGTTTAGGGTTCTGTGCTGACTTTTGACATTCTAGATTCCCCCCCAGTATTGGAATGGGGGCTGCGAGGAGATCACCCGTCTCACTTAGCTATCCTACATGAGAATTGGCACATCAAAGAGAATATTAGATGTTTTTTTGACTGCATAGTAAATTGTTGGCCATGTGATCACTTGTATTTCCTCACTTGACAAAAATCCCACATCATAACACCTGTGTCAAAATATCAGACCGTGGTTGCATAGAGCAGGACCTGACCCACAAGTTCTAAATCCCAGAATGGACCAACCGACAACATGATGTCGAGCATTATGAGTGGATATCCTAAAAATAGTCGTGAAGTGGCCAACATGAAGTTGACCTATTTCATAGCCACCCAACCTTCTTGACCCTGGCCGAAGCCTGAATCCTGTTTCCAAAACTTAACACTTGGAGATACCTGCCGGGGTGGGGACGCTGTTGCTTGAAGCATAAGTAGGAGATGTCTCTCCTTGAGCAAGTTGATTCGAATCCGATTCTCACCAGCATCAATATTCAGTCCAGTATCAAGCCAACGGATTTCAGAAACCACCACATCATTAACACAATATCAGCATTCGAAAGTAACTCCACTCTCGACTCTGTCTACGATACACTGCCTGTGCTGAGTTGTATCACAATTTGAACAGAATAGCAACATACCAATCCTTTCTTCATCAACTTTGCAATGGCCACTCCGCAGTCCAAGCAGTTGCAATCGGACCCTACGAAAGACATCTTCATAGACGGACTGAAGAGAGACCTTCAGAGGCCAGAAAATGCCAAACACCAAAAGAATATCCAAGCCATGATAACAAAGGCGACAATTTCAGGCCCTGCCAGGCCGAAGCATACCTGGTGGGCACTGGACGGCAAGGTCTACGAGGTTGAGAATAAGCATTTTCAACAGACAATGGAAAAGTATGCTAAACATCGGGATAATATCTATGCAATGGTAAGACGTGCCCCGGAGAATTCCCCTCTTGTTCATCAATACGACTTTGACATCTGGGGCGCAAATGCTTCGCAACCGATACAACTTTCTATTTCCTCATCGGCTCCGAAGTCTGGCACAAGCTGGCTCAAAACATATGATCTCAATTTTGATCCGAACTTTTTCGATACTAATTACTCTTAGCGTGCTGTGGCTTTCCAAAGTGTACATTCCACAGATGGCAGACCGGCCACAGGCTTGCAAGGATCCGCTAAAGTGGTCAGCAATCCCAATTAATCCTCCGCCATCATGTACTAACGCAGCCACCAGATCAACCCGCCAACCGCCTCACAAATGGCCCAGTCAACTGAGTACAAGCAAAAGCTGAATGGACACCCACAGGCAATGCATCAAGTGAGTTGTGTATGGTTCTTTTTATGTCAGATCATTGGCTAATGAATGGTGTTATTCTATTGCAACACAGATCTATTGCAAGGTTCGGGTGGGACCCAACTCTGGAACTGATGCAGATGATGAAGGAATTGATCTTGATGTCTGTAACGACACTGGCTCCACCCTTCATAGCATCCATCAGTCTACATGGGTCAAGTTTCTTCAGCCCCAATATAAGGGCTTTAAGACTAAGGTCAAAGTTTCCACCGCTGGTGGTATCTTTGAGACTTTGTCATATGATCTTGAGCTTAGGATATACAGCGACATGGAGCGAACGAAGCCGCTGACTGATTGGTTTTATATTGAGACTGTCATCCGGCCAGACACCTACAAGCAACTCTCTGGATCTGAGCTTCGGAATGAGTGTATATTTGCCACGCCTATGGGCAACGAGAAACTCATTGCCGGAACAAGCAAGCTTGGGGTTGCTTGGAGACTCCTTATGTCTTGAAGAGCTCTGTGGGGGAATGGTCAACAACTTTGAGTGTACGCGATTCAAATCTGGCGGGCTGGATGAGATGCAAAAGGGGGGGGGGGGATGTTGTATGGTAATGCAACCTTTTTAAGGGCAATCGTTTCAGGAATTGTTATTCACATGCATTGATAGAACAGTTTAGGTGAAGAACTCTGCATCCCGAGGAAGGACATTAAGTACATGTGTCAAAAGGTTGTCTGCTCAGATTTAGGGTAGGCATGGAGAAGAGTTCATTTTTCAACTATTGACTATGGAGTGTAGGCTGAGACATTTTACACTCAGGGTAAGTTGGGCTGTCCTCTGATCTCAGCCTCGGGGATGACCTGAAGATTGAGGGTAGGTACATAGCCCTGCCTCAGTCCAAATCCAGAGTGTATGCTATCCATGGTGCGCCGTATTCTTCCGTCTCAAGCCTCTCCACAGCAATCCCAGAAAGATCTGAGATGAGCTCCATACACCCTATTTCCGCGTTTTCACGAGCAAAGCTCATAGCCCTCAAACAGTGACGTTCCAAGAACCCGTCAATAAATGTGCCTCGCGCGACCAGCGTAGCGTTCAACTCCCATAAGTAGCTGATCATGTCAAGTCTCCCTTTCGCAGCAGCCCCTTCTAGTGGCCACATTCCATCAATTCTAGAAGGGAGACCCCCCAGGTCCGCCCCGTGGTCCAGCAGGTATGCCACCAGATTGCAATTCCCCGACATGGCGGCAAACTGTATTGCCGTTGCCCCGCCGCGCGGGGGCGCTGGGCTGTTTGCATCTGCGCCCCGGGCGAGCAGCAGGCGTACCATATCGAGGCTTCCGAGCTCTGCTGCATACTGCAGTGCAGTACGCGTGGTGCGTATGCGCGGCCGGGCGTTCACTTCAGCGCCGTGGTCTAGTAGTGTAGTAACGGCCTCCTCTGGTCCTGTTTCAATAGCAGCCATCAACGCAGTCATCAAAGGGGAACCTATGGTCGGTCGGAAGCTGGACTTCGAGATTCCATTCGGATCGGCGCCGGCTTCAAGGAATTTTCTCATGGTGGTCATATCCGCATCGAATTTGTTGGGGATGCCTTGTATGGCCATTCCTAGAGGGGTGAATCTCCTGGAGTCGTCGTCACGATCCTCCCGGTCCTCTTTATCAGTGAATGGGAGCTCTAGTCTCGTGAAGTTAATAGCTCTTGTCCTGATTAATTCATCCAAAGCCTCGGTATTCCCATCACCATGGCGCATGAGTGGTGCCAAGATGCGGGTACCAATGCATGTCGGTATCGTCCGCCGTGGCCTGTCCGAGTGGAGGAGCATGGATAGCATATCTGGTCGCGTATCAACCACCTCCCGGAGCACGATATCCAGGAAGGGGTCGGCGCCGACATCCAGAAGGTATCCAACCAGCTCAATATGACCTATTTTGACTGCCCCTTTGAGACAGTACTCGAGTAAGGGCTGCCGGAGTCTGAGATGTTGAAGCAAATCTCTGAATGCCTGTAGTGCATCTTCCTTTATGAAGTAGGCAAGAAGATGCTCCAGGTCAGCTCCTTCCAAGAGAAATCCAGGATATTCGTAGGCCATGTCAACAATTATCGAGTAGTCTGCTTGGGCAATGTAGCCCCTTACTTGCCTTGCGAGGGCCCCGGCATCAATAAGAGCATGTATAATCTGGATGTCCTCTTGACCCAGGCTTTCAACGAGAGATTCCCATTTGTAATTCCACGAGCCCATCTTCACATTAGCGAATGTGGCTCCGGCTCCAAGAAGCATCCACACAACGTCTTTGTAGCCTTCACGGAGAGCTAGAACCAAGGAGGTCCCCAGCTCCCTGTGTGCGTTCTTCGAGGTTACTGCACGCGCAAGTAGATCCCTTACGTAGGGCACATTTCCTGCTTCAGCCGCTGCCTGAAGCAAGGCCTCAAATCGGTTCCCTTCACTTAAGTGAGCAAGGCAGCCGTTGTTTTCAAGCTCTTGCCTGAGACCCACATTTTCGTATCTCACGGTCTCCGCGATTGGTGTCCTGAAAATTTTGAGATCCTGAAACTTAAGATGTCGCTCTCGCAGAGCTGGTGGGTCGAGTTCCGGGCCAAGGCTAAGGATGAATCCGATGATAGGGCTGCTGCCTGACTTGATAGCCCCTGTGAAGATTCGGGTCAATTCGGCTTTCAAATCGACCTTTTCAAGCAGGAGTTGAAGTGTTTCGAGTTTGCCCTTCGATGCGGCATCAACGGCTGCGCCCCTCAATGGGCAACCAGGATTGGCAAGACAGCTGTTGCAATTGCTTTCATAGCACAGATTTATTGCTTTCCGAATTGACTTCGCCGCACGGGAGTCATCCAACAGCCTCGCAATATATCTGACAGGCGCAGATTCTTCCGACCAGTCCGGGTCCTCGCGAAAAAAGTCCTGATGGCTCTCAGGGCAGATGTTTTGGCTGATGAAGAAGTCAATTTCTGATGATCGAGCCCTTCTAATCATCATTCTCGGACGCAGTTGGGCACCAGCGGAGACCAGCAGGTTGAGAGTTTCAAATGAGTCGGGCGGAATGTTTTGCCCCTCATGGTCTCTTAGATAATCCTCAATGCCCTTTAGCAATACTCCAGGGCAATCTTGGGCATCGGCACCTGAGGCGATAAGTAATTTCACAACACTCGGGCACCTGAGCGCGACTGCCCGCTCAATCGGCGTATACCTTTTCCCATTATGTAGACAAATTGTCCCCTTAACGTCGATCAGCTTCCGGCCAAGTAAGAGCGCCAGAACCTTGGCATCTGCGGCCTCGATGGCGGCGCGGAAGATATTATCCGCGAGGGTCTTCCTTGCGTACCGAGAGCACTGGCACAAGATATCGAGAAGAAGCTTGTTGACAACAAAACGGTTCAGGAACCTAAGAATGTTCTCCATGGGTATATCGTCGAGGCCGGCGAATCCATTAAGCATGGAGACAAGCAGCATACGGGCAAACTTTGTCTCAAAAGCCTGGTTGTCGGTGATAAGGTCTGAGTCCTCACCGGGGATTTGGGCTTCTAACCTCCGGAGGAAGCGTTGTAGGTTTGGAGTTTGCCGTGTCATGTCAGTAAATTGGTTGGTTGACGATAAAATGCCCGCGACAACCTTGGACGCGAATCTGCCCAGCATGAGACTGCCGGATACTTGGTCGAGGACAACCCCCCTGGATCGCAAATTGTGCTCGAGTTGGACGGAAGGGAGTTTGCGCCGGAAATCCGTCTCTTTCAACATGCAAAAGAAGACCATGTTGCTCTCTGCTGGCATACCCAAGAACGAGGATATATCTTGACCAAGCTGAGGACAATCATTACCGGAATAAAGAGACAGCGATTCCGGTACCACTGGTGATGAGTAGGTATAGGTGAGATCCAGTAATAGTCCATCAAGATTATGGAACAAGGCTTGGTTGGGGTCTGCATGAGTCTCGGCGTCATGAACTCCAGAAATGTCGAATGGAAGGTCCATAGCCAAATCTGAGTTTGGAAATACATCCTGCGCGATGGCTATATTCATGTCTTGAACGTTTGCTTCATTGATTGTTTCCGCCGCGTCGGGCTCAGTTGGCATTAATCTGGGAAGCAGACGTGATCCATTGCTTGGTTCGGTGGGGTTGGAAACTTGAGAACCCCCCAACGCCCATCGGCTGGCTCGCTTCTTGCTCGCGGTTGGTTTGCTGAGAATGACGGGCGTAGCTGTGTGATCAGCTGAAGTGACGCTAGGCTGGTTGTTGTTGACTGCGAAGTATTGTTGCCATTCTTTCCTGGTGGCATTCTTGCGGATATTCCAGCGTTTCAATTGAGCCTCATACTGCCAAGGGCTAATCGAGCAGGGCTTAGTGGATGAAGTAACGATAATTGACACGAGAAGGAGAGCACAAGAGGCTATCTTACCTGGCATCAAAATTATGCTGGTCATGCATCATTGCTCGGACATCTTTGAGGGTGTTTCCCCGATACAGTTCCACAATGTGGTCTTTGTGTTGAGCCCATTCTGAGGGCGAAATTTTTCTCGTCGAGGAACTCATGCTGAATACGAGAGGGGCTAATTACCGTGTGCGACCACGACGAATAGACACGCGGAGTGAACACGAAGTCTGAATTGTTGCCTTTACTTGATCGGACAAGAACACTGATGGAGCGTTTGATGATTATCTGTGCTTTTGGCGATAAGTCTCAGGTCAACTGGTAGTTTCCGAGGGAACTGTTTCTTCAAAATCACGTGGAAACTACAAAGCTTTTGACCTCGCAGGGTCAGTAATCAGGCTCTCAACGTTTCACAACATCAGTACCCAAGAGGTGAAATGAGGGGCTGCTTACTGCACATAAGCTGAGCGTTGGCTGTCTGGGGTTGACGCGACAGCTTCGGCTTCCCAATAATGGGGGAATCTCAACGAAAACGGGCCAATAGCAAGAAAGATACCTATGAGGCTGGCGATGGCCGCTCTGAAGAAGTCACGTGAGAGTGAGAGATCGCTGCCCTGAGTGTAAGGTTGGGTAAGGTGGCTCTCCCAAAACCAAGGGCGATGTTTGATGGAAATTTATGAAGATACCGTATTTGGTGTAAGTTGAGATGGTGAACCAGTGATCAGAGAAATGTTGTTGACGAGGCAGCCTGGGATGTTCGAAGTTAAATAACATCCTTGGGCCCTCTAGCAACATGGAACACAGCACAGCCTGGTGGCCAAAGCATGGCGGGATTCCTGCATGTGCTGTGACAGAATCTGGCGTGCGTGACAGAATATGATGTACCTCGACAAAATCTGGTGACAGAATTGGCCTGCAACTGGTTAATAAGCGCACTCGGCGCAGCCTCGACCTGGCACAGCCTGCAGGTGTGGTCACACAACAACCGAGTAAATCCGATAGCCTACCTAGGTACTGTGCCTCCAATTTATCCAGAACTTGCTGCGCAGCTTCACATCGGGCCCGTAACAGCAAGAATGAACTCCCAAGTCTGCTAGAAAATTCGATTATGCTGTGGCGCAAGTGCCCACACCACCCGAGGTTCCTCCAGGGCTGCCCAGCAGACCTCGTTTGGTATCCTCTACTTCCATTCGCAGTCCAACATATTGTGACTGCATTAGGTACAGAAGAACCTGCCTCATGAGTACAATCTTTTGTCCACTCATCAGTTGCCCGAATAACAGATCATACCACCAAATTGAGCATCTGCTCCCTTTGCCTCTGTGCATCTTAGGAGCACTTCACAGAGAGCCTGGGGGCTTTAACGACGCTCCACTCAGGCCTCAGTCTGAAAGGTCTCCAGAACGAGAAGTTGCTCAACTGCTACGGTTGCGTGAGGGAAGGGGACATGTCAGTCTCCCTGGAGCCGGGGCCAGAGGATGTTGATGTCCCGGACCGTGCGAGCTGTTTGAGATTGTAGGATGGGGTGGTGTGGTGTACATACTCCGTCGTAGCCAGGTCACAATAGGTCTTTAAAGCATTAAAGGCTCCAAATAAAAAGACCTACAGCAGGCCCCTTATATAATTATAAACGCTAAAATACCCATTAGTAGATGACCAATGCAATACTGATAAGGTACCTGGGGACGTACATACACTACGGATTAGTGTAGTGGGCTTTCTGCTTAGCTAAGCCCCCGAGCCGGGTGGGGGTTCCTGCGTCCCCGCGGCTTTGGTGTAGTAGCCTATAGGCTTAGGCTTCTGGAACCCTTTGCGACGGCGTGGCCACCCACTTTCCTCGGCCAAAACATCCACCCACCAGACCACGCCTTCGTCTGTCTGCTGCCCACCTGCGAAGCGCCAACAACAAGAAAGACACCCACAGCAGGCCAGGTTGATTCACAGTCGCCATGGTCCTTCAAGATCTCGGACGCCGTATCAACACGGCCGTGTCCGACCTGACCAGGGCGCCGAACCTGGACGAGAAGGCAAGCTTTACTCACCATCGATCGCCATGACTGCCCGTCGCAGGCCTAGAGCTGACCTCCAACGCCCTGCCATCTAGGCATTCGACTCCATGATCAAGGAGATCTCCGCCGCCCTCCTCGAGGCCGACGTCAACGTGCGCCTCGTCCAGCAACTGCGAAAGTCCATCAAGTCCACCGTCAACTTCAAGGAGCTGCCCCCCGCCGTCAACAAGAAGCGCCTCATCCAAAAGGCCGTCTACGACGAGCTCGTCAACCTCGTGAACCCCCACAATGAGCCCTTCAAGCCCAAGAAGGGCCGCAGCAACGTCATCATGTTCGTCGGCCTGCAGGGTGCCGGAAAGACCACCACCGTCGGCAAGCTGGCTCGCCATTACCAGGCCCGCGGCTTCAAGGCCTGCATGGTGTGCGCCGACACCTTCCGAGCCGGTGCCTTCGACCAGCTCAAGCAGAACGCTACCAAGGCCAAGATCCCATACTACGGCAGCCTGACCGAGACGGATCCCGCCGTGGTCGCGAGAGAGGGCGTGGAGAAGTTCCGCAAGGAGAAGTTCGAGGTTATCATCGTGGACACATCGGGAAGGCATAGGCAAGAGTCGGCGCTGTTCCAGGAGATGATCGACATCCAGCAGGCAGTAAAACCCGATGAGACCATCATGGTCCTGGACGCGAGTATCGGCCAGCAGGCCGAGGCCCAAGCAAAGGCTTTCAAGGAGGCGGCCGATTTCGGTGCCATCATCATAACCAAGACAGACGGCCATGCCAGCGGTGGTGGCGCCATATCAGCAGTCGCGGCGACACATACGCCCATCGTGTTCATCGGCACAGGAGAGCACATGCTGGACCTCGAGCGGTTCGTACCAAAACAGTTCGTCTCGAAGCTATTGGGCATGGGTGATATGGCGGGCCTGGTCGAGCACGTGCAGTCGCTCAAGCTGGACCAGAAGGACACCATCAAGCACATCACCGAGGGAGTCTTCACCATCCGCGACCTGAGGGATCAGCTACAGAACATAATGAAGATGGGCCCGCTCTCCAAGATGGCCGGCATGATACCCGGCATGAGCAACATGATGGCGGGCATGGACGACGACGAGGGCAACGCCAAGCTGCGCAGGATGATGTACATCTGCGACAGCATGACCAAGAAGGAGCTCGACTCGGACGGGAAGCTCTTCATCGACCAGCCAGAGCGCATGACCCGGGTCGCCAGGGGCTCCGGCACCAGCGTGAGGGAGGTCGAGGACCTGCTCACCCAGCAGCGCATGATGGCCGGCATGGCCAAGAAGATGGGCGGAAACATGAAGAACATGCAGCGCGCCCAGGCGGCCATGGGCGGCGGAAACAAGGCACAGCAGATGGCCGCCATGCAGAAGCGTCTCCAGTCCATGGGCGGCGGTGCCGGCGGCGCCGGCGGCATGCCCGACATCTCGAGTATGATGAAGATGTTGGGCGGCGGTGGAGGTGGCGGCATGCCCAACATGGGAGGCATGGACATGAACGCCTTGATGAAGCAGATGGGCGGCATGATGGGCGGCATGGGAGGTGGAGCCCCACGGGGTGGAAGAAGGTAACGACAGTGGGCCGCTGTGGTAATGACAAGTCAAAATACGCGCGTAACGAATAGAGTCGGGTATATTTTGCATGGGCAGGCGTTTTGGGTGCCCGTAACGGCAGGGCTGATGAGAGAGCATCATAATATCAAGGCTACATTGGGGATCCCATCGCTCCCCTATTTCACATCGTCTCACCGCCGCCCGCCAACAAAATCAGCCTCAGAGACAGTCGCTCCGTGCTCCCGTATAACTCATGCCCAGGGCCCCGCGCCCAGCCCCAACGCCCAAGTCCCACAGAGGATTCCACAACGCCGCCGAAATCCACTGCATGCGACCCCAACCAGACCCCAACTGACGGCCCCTTCTGCGGGAGCACGGGCGGGGCGTTCTCGACGATACCTTATACCTTCCTCTTCACCAGGCCATCACAGAAATACGCAAGGCACAACCTGGGGCACTTGAAGGAGCGATTGTGATTTGAAGCTCAGATTCAAAAAGATCCGTGAGACGCTGCTGTACTGTAAAGCAGTTAAAGTTGTTACTCACCACTGGCTCACTGCAGTGGCCCGCTCCCGGGCCCTACACGACTGACAGACCCCGTCCTTGCCCAGTAAGCCTGTCCTCTTCGTCACCGACGCCCTCGTGTGCTTGCAGCTCCACCCTGGGCCGCGATCCCCATGCTTTCTTGACATCGGCGCGGTCCCGACTCCCCCAGATCTTGTTGGCTACGAGATACAGCCCACACGCCAGTGTGCACGCAGTGATTGCGGTGAAGAAGTAGAACAGGGCGCTCGTAACCGCCATTATGAGAGGGCTTTTGCGTAATTATATGTGTGTTGTCGAAACCCCAAGCTTGGTGTTATGATGTAGGCATCCTGGCAATCTGGACCCTGCAGGCTTTTAATAAATAACCGGGGGACTGTTGACGCAAACAAGATTGTGATGAGGACTGGTCAAGACTTGGTCACACCTGCGCCACCACATATTCAGCGTCCGCGACGGGACGAGACGGGGCAGAGCGTTCGTGATCATTTCTAATTAGTCATTTGATCTACCTAATCTCCATGGTGTGTAACTCGCGTAAGCCTCATCCAGATCAGGTTACACGAGCTGCGACGGCTCCGGCGCCCCCCCCCCTCCTTTCTGGCCACGCAGTTCGGCCCCTCGATGTGGCACGACCATCTCCCTCGCCCTGCTGATGCGCCATTCCCGGCATCCTTGGACTAGTCCAGGAATAGATTTCAAAGTGTAGTAGATAGTATACAAACTGGCGAATGCCAAGACGATCACAATTCCGTCTTTTGTTGACTGCTCCATAGTATGGGTATCGACTGTCCTCCAGTAGCACTAGGTCTGTTGATATCAAGTATCCCGTGCTGATGTTTTACGGTGAGAATACGGGCGCCTTCGACGAAGAAAAGGCGTGTTTGGATAGGTATTTCTAAATCCCCCGGCGTGCGAGGCAAACTGGTGTTTGCCGCTCAGAATGTGTCACCCAAGGCGGGCCGTGGAGTCCGCACGCATCTTGAGAGTTTTACGGCAGGCCGTGACTTCCGGACGTCGCAGCTTCACCATCGTATCAACAAGAGAGCCCATCTGGTCCTTCGTAGTCACCAACACATACGTGGGCGCTGATTCTTGTTCCTCTCGAATCAGCCGGCGACTGCTCTCTATAAATCCTTGGTGGCGTGAGACGGAGGTTTTCATACGAAGCAGCTTACAAGTCACCCTTGCTGCCCGACTTGGAGGCCATGATACCAAGATAGCGGCACAAGTACAAAACGGTACGCTTGTGCTCTTTACTAATATCTCAAACCCTGAGGACGCCTTATAGCATCACTCACAGGGTCGGCGCTGTCATCACCTTTGAGCAACAGGATTTTGAGGGGCATTATGTAAATATTCAATATATGGTTACGCGCAACTCGCCCTAGACCGGATGCACACGTACACCTAGGTACACTCAGCCGGCACCTCTCTAGCCCCAAGGTGCTCGCTTAGCGTCAGATGGATCGGTCTGTTGTAGTTCTCCGTAACACACTTTCCTCCTCGCACATCGAAAAGCCTCTGTTGGAGGCCAGACCCACGGCTTCGTGGTTGCATCCGTTGATATTCGCAGAGGCCGCTCCGCGGACGAACGGGTGACTTGTGAGAGGCGACTGCAATCCCGAGGATCCAACCTCCTAGTACTGTTACAGCCCAGCTCCGGTTGTTGTCGCCCCCAGGACACAGCTACAGACTTGGAGAGCATCAGGTTCACATTCAACGGTTTTGCACACTCCACACTCGACTCCAGAGCTTAATTCAAATGGATTGATCCCGTCTTGGCTCTAGGTCCTCTCTGCCTCATCAGGATTCAGACCGCCCGCCAGCAATCAAAATCCAGAATCCAACCCTTCGGTTCCGAAGCGACATCTTCAGCAAGCCATCCGGCGTAGGAATCACGACTCCTGGGCGCGCTTCAGGTATATCTCCGCAACGTCCTCCGTATTGTTCAAGTCCTGTGTCCAGTAATCGACAAGCTTGGCACGTCCGGATGCATCAGCTCTACTGTTGATCAGCGCCTTGGTCATCAATGAACAGCATATTTCTTTTCGTGGTTCCTTACTGCCACCTCTGACGTAGTGTCCACTTCCAGGTGACATTGGCCATGTAAAGATTGGTGGTCTCATTGAAAGTGGAAGAATTGACGAAACCCTTCTTGGAACCCATGATGACAATCTCGTTGACGTTGAACTTGGATGAGGTCATGTTGGGCTATCTGAAGTGCTGAATACTTGATGGGTACTTGTTCTCGCAGTTATGGTTTGCGTTATCCAAAGAATTCGATCTCTGTTGGTGGTTACGAGCTTGTTTGCTTCCAGAACTGACTGCTGGTCGCCAGGAAGACCCTTTTATAGTTGTACCAAAAGCCGTTACACAATAGTATTCTAGCGAGATATCTTTCTGACAGCACCCCGCTAGGTGACTAGCTTGATACCTACACACGTGGGTAATGTGTGTTAGACCCCATGGCTACAATAATGTCACCGCCTGTCACAGACAGTCTACACATGAGACTGAAGTAAATTATTATTAATTGGCATATATGTATGTTACTGGCTGCCTCTTGATACCCACTATCCTTCGCTGGCTTTAAACTTTCTACTTTGTAACTAACATGCTTTATAGAACTCAGAGTGACGTAGATTTACCGGAGGAAATTTTTACAATGTTAATATGTGTCACGTGTCAGAAGCTCCAATATTATTGCTCCATTATATAAAACCGAACACATCCCTCTATATTATCTGCAAACTGAAATACCAGACTATTTACTTTATTTAAATTCCCTACTTAAAAATACAATTATAGTCATAAACCTAACCTAATACTAAATTAAGTATTTAAGTATCCCTAATTTTATACAAATGAATTTATTATTTTCCCTATTGGTTGGGTGACGTATTACAACAGGATGGGTTAGTGGTGTTTGTATATTCGCTATGGAGGAAGTGGTAGCGTTATGGGCGCAGCCCGCACAGCCAGTTCCGGCCTATAAACGCGTGCGTGGATCACGTCACCACAGTGATGACCACATTCAGTGACTATGCTCATTACTACAGCGCCCTGTCTGGCAGTCAGTCGCCCACTGTTATTGCCACATTCCCATTATTATTTAAAGCATTTATTTCATATATTGATTATATCTTCAACTAACTTTAAAAACTTAGTTTTTACCCAAACTGTATTTCTTTTATAACTTGGTCGACGGCGTCTCGGCTCGGGCATCTTGTGTTGAGCTAGAGCTTAGAGACGTGGATGACAGAAGCAAAGCCAACCGGCTGTTGGAGAGTATAGCGACCGTCCAGATTTCTTGTGTCATACTCAATATCGCCGCCCCCGTCGGGACGGAGCTCACATCACGCGAACCTGAAAATCACTATTGTTGCACTGTCTGGCATGGGTATGGAGACGCACATAGCTACCTTTGGAAACCCAAGGATGATTCAAACACACAACACAGCTAATTTCTCCCAGAGGACTGACAACTTCCACATGCGGAACTCTTACTAGTTCACGAGTAATCTTCTCTTTCCTTCATCCTCGAAGAACCGCCTTCGACGTCCGGATCGCATCTCCCACGATATCGTAGTAATGAACGCCGACGTGTGAATTTTTCTATACGGGTGCTTGTGGCTGTTGGATCTTCACCGGATGTCCTAGGTAGCCAAAGTTGAAAAGCCGAGCTCCTAAAGTCGCTCGAGCACCACCTCCAGCCAAGGCAAGCTGCTCCAACGACTAACTGAGGGTACATTTTGTTCTGCGTCAATGTCGGCACCCGCGGCTAGCAACATCTGTACTATGGCTTTATGGCCAAATTTAGAGGCACAGGATAGTGGCGTCCGGCCATATATGTCTCGTATATTCACCGCTGCGCCCGCTGCTAGCAACAGTTGCACAGCGGTCCCACAGCCACCCGCGGAAGCCCATGATAGTGGTGTCCGTTTGCAGTCGTCTTCGGCGTTAACTATGGCGCGTGCTGTTAGTTCCTGTAGCGTGATGGCTTTGTGACTGTGCGCGGCGGCACGCGATTCTAGTAGCGGCTGGTCGTTATTGCCCTCCGCCGCCAGCAACAGCCTCACGTTGGATTCCGCAGCACCGCAGATCTTCAATACCAATCTTAGTGCGTCAGTATTCTCAAGAGTGGAGGCGACGTGCAATGGTGTACGGCCAAAACAATCAGGCCTTGCCAAATTGGATTGGTCGTGGTTGCCAAGTATTTCGAGAATCTCAAGGTTTCTCGCCCATCTCACACGGTTGTCATCTTTTAAGATGCGAATGGCAGCAGTTCCTTCGTTGCTGAAATCGCTTAGTAGTAAGTTTGGCCTACCGTCCTGGAGCAACTCTCTGAGAAAACTCGGGGCGTCATTGCTGTTGCTGCGAATAACAGCTTGGAGAGGCGTCAGGCCGTTCATGTCCCTAGCTTCGACGTCCAAGGTCCGGGTAAGCAAAAGTCTGATAGCCTCTCTGGGGCCGGTCTCGCACGCCCGGTGAAGTGGGTATCCTGCCGCGGCATACCCTTCTGAGGATTCAAGGTCCAAGCGACGGTCAAGGACCAGTATATGCATCAGGTCCAGATTTCTTACTTCAACGGCCTGTCTGAACATCGACGCCAACTGGTTCGCCGAGACGGACGAAACAAGGAGCTGGGCGATGTCGAAGTCAAAGTTTATGGCAGCTGCTTTGAATACCCCCAGCATGTCGTAACAGTGGTTCAAGCAGGCCACAGCACCGAGAATATACCTCACAGCCTCAAAGTGACGATTCTCCACTGCCAGGAAGAGCGGGGAGTTCTTCTTCTTCCTGGATACCGAATTTATGTCGATGCCGGTAGCCACCGCCGCCCTAAGGGCATCTACATCTCCCTTGCACGCCGCAACGAAGATGCTCGAAGTACTACTTGTACTCTGTTGCTTTGTGAAAGGGAAGGAAATATCTTGCTTTCCATGAAGGCGTTTGTTGTGTATCGTCAATGTCTTCTGGTCTGGGAAACCAACTTGCCCATAACAGCCATCGAAGTCGCATCGGAAATGTCGGTCGTGGTCGGCGACATGTTTGTCCCGACTCTGGGCTGTTTCAAAGCCATTGAGAAAGAAGTGGCACCATGGTTTGGCGCATCCATAAGCTACATGGCCGTAAAGATTCCTGATATTCGTGTATGCAGCGTGGCTATCGGTGGAGGCATCTTCGATCTGACGCCTCATAGGCAGGATACGGTTTTGGACGGGGAACGCTTCTTCCCAATCCCTTGCGTCACAGGATACTTGTCGGATTTGACTGCGAAATGCGTCCATGGCCCTCTCACAGCCTGCATCGACAGGGGTGGCTCCTGACATCAGTATTGTCATCAAGCGTGAAAGAGCGAGAAGAGCCGCGAGCTGTGTGTCCCTCCTCTCGATGACTTCCATTTCTACCAATTCTCTTGCATGATCCTTCAGGTGCGTCGCTGCATAGTTCATGAACCCGTAGTAACCGGTGTTGACGTGCTTCATTATATCTGTATCCTGGAGTTCGCAGTAAAATGGTCGGGAGGCAAGGTACTTGGCACAGTAATGAGCCATGCTGGCGTTCTCAACAATCTCGGAGAAACCAATTTGTGTCCAATAGGTACCTGGCATGAGAGGGACTGGGTCAGCATCTGACGTGTCTCGCTCACCACTGTCATGCAATCAATAAACAAGGCAGGCTTACACTCTGGCACTGTCATGCACCAAATTGATGATATCATCTGATACTAAAATTGAGTGCACACCTTTCTCCACGTCCATGAGGGATCCGCAGAGCTGTTTGCAAGGTGACGACAGTGCTTCGTTGGGATCCGATGTCTCCTGATCCAGGTCGATACAGAAGCGACTCTGGATTTCTTTCCACATCAGGGGTCGTGCTGCGGAGACGACTAGTCGCAAAATCTCCTCAGCGGCGTCTCGTTCTCCGTCATTTGAGCACTCCAGGATATGTGCCACTATTCTTTTGTATCTGGACAGATGTCAGACTTTGAGAACGGATGTTTGATGCCTAATGTACGGTGGTATCGAAAATCAGACCATCTGGGATATAAGTTACGTACGCTTCGTCAAGGCCTGTTGGAAAATGTGCAACCTCCAGCTCCTTTTCAAATCTAGCAACGCTTCGTTGACTTAGCAGGTTGTCGAGGACGAGCCTAGCGTAGAGAAACATTCCTAAACGCAATTAGAAATTGTCCTAGGTAAGACGTGACTGGCGATAGCAAGTTGCGTAGAGTCGACCTACCTTTTGCCCCATTGCATACTCTAGTGACAAGATCGGCCCGGACCTGGTCATCGAAGGAAAATTTGTCCTGTATCTCCTTTGTTTTTTGCTTGCAATACTCCCGGATATCAGTACCGTGAGCAGCAATATTCTCCAAGCGGATCTCCGGACAATCCCGGAGTCTGTCCTCCAGGACACCGTTCCGCTGGCCTGCAAGAAGTATTCGCAACGATCTCGAGTCGGGTCCATCTCCTACCCCTCCCGTATTTCTCAGGCCATGCAACCAGTCCAGGATTTCTCTCTGCGCTTCTCTCGGCGCTTCTCTCGAGCTTTTCAAGCGATCTGCTGATCCCAAACACTCGTCTAACCCGTCAATTATGAGGAAGCAAATTCTCTGGGCTGTTATGGCCGTGGCTGCGAGTTTGCGAAGGATCTCTTCTGAACGGAGTTTTGGCTGATCGCTGGACAGGCATGCTTGGTGAACCAGGTCAAAGACGACCTCGTCCTGGAAGGACAGTTGGTAAAGAATCGACAAAAGCAAACCGGTCATGTTGCATTTGTCCGGTTGTGCCTGTTTGAAGAAAAAGTATGTGATGGTGAACTTGGTGGGACCAGATTCACGTTGCCTCTGAAGTTCTTTGAGATGTTTGACGATCCGGGAAGCAAGGATGGTTTTCCCTTATTTCAGTTAATACAGCAGCTCACGCTAGCAATATACCATCAGGGTAGAAAGCTTACCCGCGCCGGGTATACCGCTCAAGTACAGAGTTTGGTGACCTGATATCATCGTATCGGCCCAAAGGTTGTAGGTAGGGTCGGCAAGTAATTATCCAGTCTCCTGAGTGGCCAGCCCGTCGTTTGTTTGATAAGTACAAGTCACTGTTCATTAGCATTCCACAACACAACTGATAATTAAGGCAAAAAGGGGGGCCTTGGCTGGCCCCATAGTGAAAGGAGATTCTATGCAGATCGTACCTGTGGAAGTCTGGGGCTTCAATCTTGCCAATAACAAACTGACGCTTCTGCTGAAGACATTGTTCCTGCTGAACAAGTCTCTGGGTCTCATCCTCCAGGTGGAGTTTCTGCACCTGCCGAGATAATTGATGGAATTTATCTTCCACATTTTGTTTGTGCTCTGCCGTCTTTGTCTCTGTTGACAACTGCAGACACTGTATCTCGGCAGCAATCCTCTCACTAGATAGCAGGGTTGAATGTCTTTTAAGCTGAGTTAGGACAGGCTGGAAGTTCGTCTCGAAAGTCTTCCAAGCAGAATGAAAAACCATCTTCCATCCTGTGCGTATGAAGTTAGCATAACGCATAACTAGGTACCCTAGGGTAGATGGATGTATGCTTGGGTCAATGGGGTAGGATGAATGTCAGTTGTCAGGTTCCCCGCTCTGATGAACTGCTATATAAACCTTCACGCCTCACCTGCAGTCTATAGACAAAATGAACTTCTCTCTTCAGGCATTAACAATTATTTCCTCGCACCCCTAGCCACGCTGTGACACCATGTTGGTAGAAAGGTGCAACTCACGGGGTCTGGAGAACACATCAAGGGATTTTCTGTGGAATTCGAGTACGTCAAGGTAGTATCTTTCGAGATGTACTTTCAATTGTGGGTAAACCCCAAGAAGTCGTTGGTATGCGGAGAGACCGGGCAGGCATTCTGAGATTTCCTCGTACGTGCTGAGGATACGATCCAGAGTCTCAACCCATGTGCTAGCGACCTAATTTCCCAAGTGAGAAGATGACCTTATAGTCGGTATCAGCTTTGAACTGTGTCCATACTAGCAAAATAAATTTTATGGGTGCCCAAATAAATGCGACAATATTGTCGACGTTGAGGAAAATCTCCACAACCTGGCTGAGCTGATCCATCCTACCGGTGTGTCAGGTTAGCTAGGGCTGTTATATCCAAAGCCTGGGACAGGCGGGTCCTACCCTTCAAGAAATGACTTGATTCTCCCAAAGTTTGTTTGCTGTCTCTTCGTGTTCAGGCGGGTTTGGATCTCGCGAATGGCTTCCCCGACGTCGGCCTGGGAGCAAACGCGGAACTCGCGACGTTGATCAGCTGTCAATGTGCCTCGAAAGGCCGCAAGCGCCGCCTGGAAGCTCTGATCTGCCATATTTCCGCTATGCTATTGAACACATTGCTATGGGAGATGGAGGGATATGAAGAGATCTCAGAGGGGAGAAGGCGAGTGAGATGGTCGAGCTCGGTTGCCCCGAATAGAAGAACCTCAGGAATCAGCCTAGGAGTCGGGAGGAAACGCCTTGCATGGGCTGAATGTGTTCTGCGCAGGTTTCGAGGGAAAGCGGGGCAAATAAATGCCTTGCTGAGCTCGGGGGTCTTTCGTCCTGCAGTCACAGATGGAAAATGGTTGGAAGATGGTGAGGTCTGCATGGCGCTTAACCTATGCGGCTTAGGCAGTGCTGCAGGCGTTTTCCCAGGCTCTCGCAGATCAGTGACACGCGAAATTCCTTCCAGATCACCGTGAATCAGGCTCCGGGCCCAGGCCTGAACCTTCTTTGCTACATACACATGTAGATCTGAGCTCAGAGCAGCTGGCCGAGGCTGCTCATCCACTTGCATCCCTAGCGGGTCACACTTACTACTTCAACTCTGCCCCCTTCTCGAGGTCGAACAATGCCATCAACAGAGCAGACCATCCAGGCCCTCCCAAAGCGCCAGGCTGCGCACGCAGATGCGCAGACTCGACAAAAGCGGACCCGCCACGATTATGATGCTGACGGGTCTGGGGCAACCTGCGTGCTGCCACTCACCACAACCAGCCAGTCTTGGCCCCCACAGGATGACGGACTTATCCAACCATTGGGGAACAGCAGTACTAACTCGGGCAGTACTTGCTATGGCATCCAAGGATACAATATGGTCCGGCAGAGTGTGCAGGAGGTCGAGCGGCTCGAGAGTGGGTCAATGGACTGCTCTCCGGCAAGCCTTAGACAACCGGGTGCATACACTGAGATCTGCTTTGGCGCGGTAGGAACGAAACATCTTAGACACACAAGTTTGATCTTCAGCTAATGCTATCCAAGTTGTGCGATGCCAAGATCCAACTTTGCCGAGCACCCGTCTTTGAACGTGCGAACCATGGCGCCGGGCAGAATGTCAGGTTCCGTCAGTTCTCGGTCACTTGCATTGGGGCTGGGTGGTACGCCTTGATTGATGGAGGCGAAGCCCGAGGGCCTTTTGCCCACCTCGATCAGGTCACCTGTGAGCATCTCGAGGCACTGAAGGGTATCGATCAAGTCCGTCTCGTGGGCGTCATTGAACAGGTGGCTCTGATTCAAAGCAACAAGAAGCCCAAAAGTAATGGGGTAATACCAGTTTCAATAAATGTCTACGGTCCTTTTCGCTTTGCTAATCGAGTGGCATTGGCACTATCTGGACGTGGTCGTTCGGGGTATCTTCAGCTACCATTCTTCCTGGAGGACGGTTGTCGACATATGAACCCACAGCAACTCCATCCGGCACAAGGGCCTGAAGATGTCACTCACCTGGCTGGCATGGAAGAAGTGGAACTTAAAGCCGTGGCGATTTCAAACGCGGTTGAGAATATCTTTGAATCATTGTCCTCTGATCCCGGGTCCTCCACTTGCAGCCTGTCAGTTTCAGTTCCGTCGACTATCACGACAAGCCTCAAGAGGTATGTCCATCCCCTAAGCCGCTCACTATGCAAATATTTATAAGTACAAGCCACCAACTGGCAGCTATGTCATTTATCCGGCGGAGAGAGATCCACGAAGACTGCCAGAAGGCCCTCGGAGATTTGATGGATATCGTCCGGCTACCGTGAGTGTCAACCCGCCTAGGTGTATTGCGATCATTGAGTTGTGATATGGTAACAATCCTAGCAGTCCAAGGGACAGAAGACCCTCTTATTTTCGCGGCGGAATCCTCGCAGATGTAATGGGTCTAGGTAAAACCCTGACAATTCTCGCCTCTGTCGTCGCGGATCTCGAGAATGCCAGAAGGTCCGCATCGACTAAGAGCCATGACCCAAAAACCAGGGCGACCCTGATAGTTGTGACATCCATCCGTGAGCAACTGCCAATATCCACTCTGAAAATTGCTAGCAAAGTGCTGACTACAAATAAGAGGTATTGCATGTCTGGGTCTCAGAGATGATGGGGTGGGTTCTTGTGACTGGCACTGATGCAAGAAGTCGCCCGCTAACTGGCTTCAAGACATATTAAAGATGAGGCTGTCAAGTGCCTCATATTTCATGGCCAAGCACGCCCAGGAACATATAAGGGAGTGATTGACCATGACATTGTCCTTACCACTTATGCTGTGTTAGCGAAAGACTGGGGGAACCAAGGTGTCCTCCATAACATAGAGTGGTATCGTGTGGTCCTCGATGAAGGTCTGAAAAACTTAAGCTCCTTTGTCTCTAATCATTATAATTATTAGAGATTGATTTCTCAGCAGCTCACTGGATACGTAACACGGGGGCAAAACATTTCAGAGCAGCGAAGGACCTGACAGCTGTGCGCCGCTGGTGTGTGACCGGAACGCCGATACAGAATAGACTGGAAGACATTCTGTCTCTGTTAATGTTCCTCCACATGGAGCCATTCTCCCAGCCCTCGGTGTTTCAACAACACATCCTCGAGCCTCTTGGTCAGGTCATGCCGGAATCGACGCCGCTTCGTGCGCTGCTTGCCACGATATGTTTGAGACGGGGAGCAAAGATGTTAAACGTGCCGCACCCAATGTCCGAGACCGTCACTTTGGACCTCCAACTGGATGAGCAGTCCCAGTACAAGGATATCCTCAAGAACTGCGCAAGAGCCATTGATGACGTTGTCAGCAGTAAGAAGACCAAGATGAAGAGGTACAATATCCTCTTCACGGCTATCATTCGTCTTCGAAGACTATGCAATCATGGAACGCTTTCCATGGGCATCCCTGGCGTCGGGGCTGCTAGTCTTACTCTGAATACAGATGATGACCAGAACCAGGATTGCGAAATGTGCTTGTCAAGATACGAAGATATGATGGATCTCGTCCGAGAAGAGGAATTCTGTCCGCAGCGCGGAAGGTGCGTTTCGGCCATCGCCACTGTCAAAGAATCCGTGGAAGATGTCGCTATGCCAGACAGGATGAGCCCTTGTGGAAACCAAGGGACCTTCCAGCTCTCGGGCCTATCAACGAAGCTCCAAGCCGTTGCTAATATTCTTGGAAAGCTCCCTCAAGACTCTAAAAGGCGAGATCCGGTTCGCGCTCGCTTTCGTCCACCTGACTAACAATGCCACAGCATCGTTTTCTCATACTGGACTGCAACGCTCGACTTTCTCCAGCAATACTTGAACTCGAGTGGCATACCATTTTTGAGGATCGACGGCAGGGTCAGTTATAATGCCAGATTAGATATTCTCGAGAGATTCAGGACTTCAGATACACCAGTCCTGTTGATGTCCATTCAGACCGGAGCAGTTGGGTCAGTTTCAATGTTCTTGCACTCGGGTCTTGAATGAACAACCGAGGCATTTAACCGCCCCCCCCCCCCCCCCCCCCCCAACGGGAAGGACAAGAACTGACACTCGGCTTTCCAGGCTTAACCTCACAGCTGCGAACTACGTCCATATCGTCGAGCCACAATGGAACCCCGCCGTCGAGGACCAAGCCATCGCAAGGGCAGTCCGCATGGGACAGACCCGTGCGGTAACCGTTTTCCGCTACGTCATGAGGAACACTGTGGAAGAGGTGAGTGATCCGTACTCATTTCGGTGACGCCACACGCTAACATTGAATACTGCTACAGAACATTGTCAACTTGCAGAAAAGGAAGAGCAACCTGGCCAAATTCACTCTGGACAGCGGCCCGGGAGACGGTGCCAGTTCCAGTATTGACGTTAGTTTTGAGTGACTTGTGTTAATAGGGCATTGGCTGATATATGGAAAATGTGCAGGATCTCAAGTTCGTCCTTCACCTTGACTCTGGATGCCCGCTTGCATAACAGGACACATCTCCAGGGACGATTGACCAGCGTCTTGAGGGCGGCGGCGAAATTGCTCTGCCATCCTCTCCCTTCTCCTGTCGAATCATATACCGGCCTCAAATTTCGGCTATCTTAACGGCGCGTCCAAAGTATTTTGTCACTTAGATGGCCGGGAACTTATTATCAACTGTTGAGGTTTTTGCATGTAGTTCAAGTTTGGGCCTTGTTCTAGCATAGGTATTTGTCCGCTGCTGTTCCTGCATCTTTTTTGGTCCAGGTCGTAGAGATGGCACTTTGTGTTATGAAACCTGCCGTGTAGCTTCCCGTTGATGTGGCTCGTATGAGGAAGCAGTGTTGATTCTGACGCACCTATCCCTCGGGGATCCCTTATCCCACGCACGGCCCGAAGTTACAGAAGCTGTCATGGAGGAATGTTATGATAGACCGGGAATGGGGACAAAAGACTTTACGAATGGATAGCCGTCGGGAGGAATGCAGTGCATGCTAGAGTCGAGGACACGGTGCGCACGCCGCTACGTCTATAAAAAGGGAACAAGAACTCCAGGAGAAGAAATTAAAAGGATAAAGGTTTAGTTTAGTTATTCATTCGACTAGAAACAAGCTGCTACACAACTACTCTGACGCTGCTACCTACTATATATCCCTGTTCACTCTGCTTGTAGTATCTTGCCGCCCTTACAGCAGAGCCGAACCTCGATGATTCTGCTCCCAGGGTATCATCACCAGCATTCCGGAGGGCTTGCCAATAATACAATGCCGCGTAACGTGATCATCGCAGGCTAAGTTTAGTGATCATATCCCACAGCACCCCTAGTCGGAGCGGACGCAGCGTGCCGCTCATGTTTCCGCCCGGTCAGCGTTACAACAGCGAATCGGATAGGACCATGTCCATAACTATGAGGCATGGTAAGAGTAGTGATTATTACCCAGGCTTTCAGTTTGACAGCCCATTGACCCCAGCCTCACTCTCCTCGAGGGCATACGGTCTCCACCTGGGCATTATTGTCGCAACATCCCAATATAACAAGCCTCATCCTCCTCTCACACTATCTACAACCACAGCTCCGATGTGGGGTTATACGAAAATATATGCAGCCTCCCGATCATGTGCGCCGACCCGCCGACCCCGCCGCCAGGTGTCAGCTGTCAGCTTCCTTGGTGGCACCGCATTGCCGAACGCTGCATACAACCCCGGGCGAGCTAGTAAGCAAGCTCTTCGGAGCTGACAGAACAGCTCGGATACGTGGCGATAACCTTTTTGCTGAGGCCGTGTGAGCTTACCCACTGAAGCCAAGCTCCAAAATCCTTGACCGAGACTTGCAGAGGCCCCGAAGCTAGAGTTGTATAGTGCTTGTGCGCTTCTTCTTCTTCTTCTTCTTCTTCTTCTTCTTCAGAAGGGGCCTCCAAGAGAGATATCGTATCCGATGAGTGCCAGTGTGTTGCAGAGGTGCGAAAAAGAAAGCAATCGAATGTTGGGCTTCAACGGCCGCACCCCCAACGTGCCGCGAGGCGTCCCAGGCAGCCCAAATGGCGACCGTGCTCAGGTGAAATGGCAATATATGTGGCAGAGTGTATTGTCAAATCTGCCAGGCGCGCCTCGTTTTGCAAAAAGCCGCCGCCCGTGGCCGGGGGCTGAATAGCGGTCGGGGCTGAATTAAGCTTCGGGATCCGCTGGGCTAGCGCGATATGTGTTTAATTTGTGAGCGGGCAAGAAATAGGATCAGCCTGTCCACGTGTGAGTTTCGAGCACAAGGATGGACTCGGTGACCTGGCCATGGCACGTATAAGTACGCCGTCATATCCTGCTGCTGTCCTTGGTTGGGCAGCATGAGCTGGCAGTATCACGACAACGCTGCCTCCCATGCATCGACGGGGTCAGTTATATCGGGTTGCCTCCACTCCCCACTACACTCTCATTTTCTTTCCACGGCTCTTTCGTTCTGTTCTGTCACCATGAAGACCCTCACTATCGCGTCAATTTCCTTGCTCACCTCCTCTGTCCTCGCGGCTCCTTTCGAGCTAGTCTCTAAACGACCACTCGCGTCTCATGAATGGACTCGATCTTCATCCCCCCACAATCCCAGGGCAAATTGTCCCGCGATTCTCACCACAGGGGAGTTTGAGTTCCCTCATTACATCACCCAGATCTCCGCCTCTGAGCCCGACATGGCCTTTGGCAACCAGTGGAATGGCGTCTTCACCCCCAACGATATCAGCTCCATCTTCACTTTCGACATCCCTGCTGAGCGTGCAGACGCCAACTGCACGCTGGAGTTCATCTTCCCAAGGCTCGAGGACCTGATGACAAGTTCTTTTACCTACGAGGGTGGTGGCACCTTCGTCTTTGAGGGTTACGCCCCGGGGAGCTGCCCGGGTGGGTAGCTTCGTCTTCAAAAGCTTCCAAGAACTGTGTTATGAACTAACTCACAGTCCCCAGGACCCGAAACAACCTACAATAATCAGCCAGCCCCTGGTCCATTCCCCCCGTTCCCAGCAGTACACATGGAACCTGGCTTTGTATATACGTTGGATACGGGCCCTTGCTCTGTAGGGGCTGGGACTTGCGTCGCTGGCAGTAAGTGTTCCTGGTTATCGCCGCTCTCATAAACCTGCTGAATTCGGCCAAGTTCCCTATTTGACTGCTAAAACTTGTGGCTGACTCCGGCACAGAGACTTCGACCAGTGACACCACCTTCACGTATTTCCAAGACCAAGGGGACCCAGAAGCTGGGGACTGCCCTATTGGGGTCTACACCACTTACAGCTATCTCTGATTGGCCCATGGAACTTCAAGTTCAAGTGATGGTGCAGATGAGCGGCTCGAAGACGTTCCGCATCCGTTGCGACGGTGTCCAAGCTGTTGCAGCATATGAATTACGGACAACGCTACGCAGTTTACGATTCGCTTTGGTGTGCCAAATGACATGAATATAATGACTACCTACAGCTGTAATGATAACTATTCCATATTCATCGTGCCATGTTCTGGAGCTTTGCCTTCGTTGATGGTGGCTTGTTGGCCGCAGTCTTCCATCACAAACACGGATTGGATCCGGTGATCTGGATGACAAACATACCTGTCCTGCAGCCTTGATATTCAAAACTCTGTGGTTGACTACCGTGCGAGGGCCGACATGGCTATTAATGCCTTGAATTGGAATATATATACCCAAAGTTATGAACGGATGGCCACGGCGCCAGTAGTAGTTGAATGTATACTGTGGCATGCGAAGATCCGCAGTCACAATAACTATGCTATACCAACAACCAACTGCTTAGCCAAGTCTTTCAACACAGAAAGATACTATGCAGAATAATCCGGCGGTTGATTCCGATGGGTGCAGACCTATAACTCCTGCAACATCCATGAACTGACGGTGTCATGTCATTTGCAGGTCCGAAAGGCTGTGTAGTCCGTAAGCAAATCGTCAGAGTGATGGAAATCATTAGCATTTCACACTGCATATGGAGGTGAAAACCCACATTTTGCCATTGTTCCGGCATTTCTTCGCGGTCTGGGTGTTTGTCAGCTCCCACCGCCATCCCCATGGGGAAATTCAGTGGGCTTATGGCCTGACCAAACATGCCACAATGCGGCGGGGCGGGTCACACCACCGCTCCATTGTTGGGTACATAACTCAGCCGTGAAACTCGTATGAACCAATTCAGACCAGACCAAATCAACCTGCATTGTTTAGAGTCTTATAGTGTATTTGGAGATATATATCAAGCCGCCTCTGCCCTCCCGCCTTCACCGCCACTTGCCCAATCCGGTCCCACGTTCCTTCACTGCTGTGCTAGGAAGCTCGACTCCCAACTGACGTCCGCTCCGACCCAGACGTTCACTCCGAAGCCAAAATGTTCCAGCAGAGGGCCGCCCAGCGTCTGCTCACCACTCTGCGCCCGCATGTGACGCGCCGAATGATCGCCACCCAACCTTCCAAGGCTGCCCAGTCGACAGTATCCAAGGGCGAATTCCTCACTTCAATTATTGCATTCAGCGGAGCAACAGGCGTCATCCTCGCGTGCGTCACACCGCCACCATCATCTTCGCCTTGATGAAGTTCAACTCAAAAAAAGCTTGTAGGTGGGAATTCTAAATCAATGTTATTATATTGTGCGAGCCGACGTCCTAATGGCCATGTCGATAGCAAAAGCTTTGCAAGTGCGAAGAGATGTGGTCGCCACTAGCAATTTGACTCAGTGGCACGGGCGTTTTTCAGGAGCGGAGGAACTTTAGAAAGAATACCCAGGAGCAAGCATCTGCTGCACCTACCTTGACCTCAGCTGTGATACCGACAGCTGTTGCTAAATGGCACCTGAGGTCAATCGTGATTTCTAGTGGGCAACTCGCGACACGCGGGCCAGTTCCGGAGTATAACAGCGGAATGCTCTCATAGCCTCGGAATAGATCATCGTTCAGAGTCTCGTACAACAGAATTTCCCAGACCTCACTGGTTTTTCTCGGACTATACGAGCAAAACCTTGGGATGTGACGGCACGCCTGGATAGTACACGTAGCACCTATATCATAACAGGTTTATACTAGAAGAGACCATCTACGTATATGATGCATCTGTCGGACTCGCCGCTCTGAAACCTCGAGGCCGCTACGTGGAAACGAAATAGCGCTGTAGGAAACCCCCAGCACCCCAGCAGCCCTCATTCAGGAGCACAAGCCTGCCTGGCCTGTGAATTCCGGCTGCTACTTGTCATGCCAGTTTGTCTCCATTCGTAGGTCTATCGGCGTCGTCTCTTTCCCAGGTGGACCTGTACCAACCACCCTGCCCTCCCTGACGTACCCGACCCCGGCAATGTGCAGGGGCCGTTCCCCCCTCCTGAGGCTTGAATATCTCAGGTAGATGAACCAAGCAGTAAACACACCGGCTGTGAGTGCAAGTGTGACACCGAGGTACACCTTCCAACTATACGACGCGTCCAGGTGGAAGAGGCCGGCGGACCATATCGACTAGTCACAGTCAGTGAGTCGCTCGCCAGGGTGTCAGGGAAGAAACCAAGGGGCTTTATAGATGTTTACCGTGACGAGGGTGGACGGGAGAAAGAGCAGGGTTAGCACTGTGATGGTCTTCATTGTCTCGCTGTCCCGTGCAGCAAGCGCCGCGACATGGTTGGAATCTTCAGCAACCGCGAGGTTGATCCTGCTGTCTCGCTGCGCAACAAGGTTGAAGGCCTGAGTAGTTTTCAGTTAGTAAAAAACCGCTGGTTATAACGAGGTACGTAGGTACATATATCCAGTGTCATCCAAGACCACTGGTCTCATGAAAAAAAAAAAAAAAAAAAAAAAGGGACGTTATAGCAGGCGCACGGTGGCTCACCACGTTGATTTGGCCCTTGACCCTCTCCAACATCTCCCTCGTCTTATCGGCGGTCAGGTCACACCGCGACCGCGTGAACGCGAGCCTCTCGCCCAGGCACCTCAGCTCCCTCCCCGGCAGGGGCGCCAGGCCGACCTCGGCGCGCAGGTCCTCGAGCGCCGCGAGCGCGGCCAGCATGAAGTCCCCGAGCCTGACGGAGAAGGCCGTCACGGTGGCGAAGTGGCTCAGCTCCGTGTTGCTGGCGTACAGCGTGCGCAGGAGGTTGTCGTAGTCCGAGAACCACTCCCGCAGCCGGGGGGAGAGCCGCACCTTCCAGGTGTTGCGCGTCATGCCCGTGGCGGACTCGACCACGTTGATCTCGCGCAGGATGTCGTCGAACCAGGCCTTGTACTCGGAGAAGCGGCCCTCGTAGATGAGGGCCAGGAGGTAGAGCGGGTGCCTTGCGAGGAGGTGCCGGCGCTCTACGCACTTCTGCCGGATGTTCTGCGCGCTCTCCTCGTTCATGCACGTGAGGAAGACGACTGTGGCTAAATCGGCCAGCCGGATCCGCATGGCGACGCTGAGGGATTGGCTGTCCCTTGGGATCCGGAGGAGTAGCAATAGGGCGACGGGATCTTTGCTATTATCCCCATCGTACTGGATGTGGCGGGACAGGTGGAAGCGCTTTTGTCCACATGCGACAAGGGTAAAGGGTGGGAAATCACACGCAACGAAGAGGTTTGTGAGCGAAGCATTCGATATGTTGATGGGCTTGCTCTTGTATGCTGGGTCTCCGACACAAGAACTGACAAGCTCTCTCATCAGCAACGTAGCATTGATAATTAATGTAAACTTTGGCAGAAATGCCCGCGGGGCGTCACTCACAGCAGCACGAACAACCCACCTGCGGCAGCAGGCGCAGCAGTATTAGTGAGTGGCTTGACGACCGATTCATTGATTGTGCGTAGCTCCTTTTCAATCATATCATCGTTTAAAGTGGCTTGCGACACAACATTCTGAGAACATATCAACCGCAATATGTCTACTCTAGAATCTTGTGTGGAGTGGATGCTGTTGAGGGATGCTGGCAGATCTTCTGGGTCCATTTGATTCCAAAGGCGTGTGACAGGTGAAGGGAATGTTGATCAGGACGCATCCTGCGACCCCTCGTGTCAATATATGAGGCCTACAGGTGGTTAGTCCAGCTGCATACCTAGGCAGCTATTCTGCCTTGCAAGCGAGAGTATCAAAAACACGCTAACGACGCGCACATGCACTGCCCCCGCCACTATTGCTCAGCTATCGTCTGTATATGCATGCTAGACAGCCACGCCCATGCCCGTCTGACGTGTTTTAAGAACAGAACACAACCAAAGACGTGCCCTTAAACCCTCTTCTCCGCCTCCTCCCCCCCCCCACACACACTACCAAAAAGAAACAGAATCAAAACAAAGTCAACTCAGCAAGAGATCATACGTCAGCTCCTCCGGCGGCACATCCTTATATTTAATACTGGTCGGGTGCTTACCCCTCGCCGGGAGCACTTTGCGGATATACAAGTCGCCGACGTTGATCCTCTCATACCTGGGGCTCTCGCCCTCACCAACGCAGCAGTCCAAGGGCCCGATTTCCACGTCCGGGTCCGGGGTCAGGAAGAACGGCAGCGAGTACCTCTCGCGGCCCGTCCTGTTCCTGACGCGGTGCACGGTGGCCGGGAACCTGCCGTTCGACTGCCTCTCGAGGTACTGCCCGACATTACAGACAAACGTGCGCGGCCTGGGCGGCGCGTCGACCCATATGCCGTCCTGGTTTAGCACCTCGAGGGCGGGCACCGTGTCCTGAAGGACCAGTGTCAGCCCTGGCGATTGTCAGCTAAACCCTTAAATCTCGTCTCGCTTGTGTTGTACATTAACTGTCCACCACAAAGTCCAACTTACAGGCGAAATCAGAATGTGCACCGAGCCCGATGTTCTCGCCATCAGCCGGGGCCGGCGGGTAGTACAGCGGCCTCATGCCGGTGATGGGGAACTTGAAGTAGCCGTCGAGGGCCGTCTCGTCCAGGCCGAAGGCCAGGGCGAATATCCTGACAAGCTTCATGGCCAGGGGGAGAACGCTGTTGTAGTACCTATAGAGCCCCTCGCGCCACCACGGCGCGCTGGAGGGCCAGATGTTCTGGGGCTTGTTTATGTGGGGTGGCGGCTGGCGGCCGGTCTTGCCGACATAGTCCTGCTCGGGCTCCATGGCGCAGTCGCCCATCGTAAACGCCTCTTTTATATCTACGAGAAGCGTCAGCATCAGGGCTCATGGCAGCTTCGATGCGCAATGGCTAACTACCCACCGCCCTTTGTCTTGGGATCAAGCCTCGTTTCAAGCATCGGCTCGTACCCCCGGATGGCAGGGTTCTTTTGTACGTGGGCATCCATCTTGGCGTCGAGGTCAAGTGCGAAGAAGCGCCTTAGGAGATCGAATGTCTCCGTCATGACATGCTCGGGGACACCGTGGTTCTCAATGTAGAAGAACCCGCAGGTAGAACAGGCATCGTAAATGCTCTTGGCGATTCTTTTCCTCGACTCGAGTGAGGGGCTGTCGAGCTCAGCCAGGTCGATGGTCGGGATTGATGTGAATGATGAAGGGTTGTCGGCCACCTTGCGATATGTCGCTTCAGAGCCCGAGTGGAAATAGACGTATTTGCCGTCATCCTGACGTTGACATGTGAGCAGGCTATGTCTCATTCCCTCACGGACGAAACTCTCACCTTCAAGCTCGTGGGCGGAGCCGGTCCGGCTGGGGCGGACACCGCGACTTGCGCCATCTAATTCCTGGGAGTGGTGTGCAACCACAACGCAAAAAGTCCATCAAAGAATTACGAAATGAGCAAATGCCTGTCAAATTTTACGTAGCGTATATGGCCGGAGTGGAGGATAATAGGTCTAGAGTTTTATGCGGCGGTCTCCGAGTGATAACTAACCCCCGCTCCTGATGATTGATCACATTATCTTTGCCGGCTTGTTGCCGCCTCGGTAGATTGTGAATGCTGCAAGGACACATGATAGGCTGGGAGAGGTATTTCTGCGTACGAATCCTAATTCAGTTACTAACAAAAATGGCCTTGGCTGTCGAAGGGACATCGCAAGTCCCGTGGCCAGGGAAACTCTCCACTGGCGAAATATGGGCTGCCATGGCGAACCCCGTCTGAAGTAGGTCAGAAGCAACAATACTGAATGAATCGGTTGCTATCCAAGTGATAAAACTGTTCTCCCTCTCTCTTTTTTTCTTTTCTTTTCTTTTCTTTTTTTTTTTCAATCGTAGCGAACTGGGCATCTCTCCTGCAGTCAAGCTCTTCTAGTTAGGCAATGGCTTGACAACTCAGGAAGGACTCAAGGTTTGTCTGGTCCGTTTGCACTAACCACAGTTTCTCCTGCTTCACAACACGCTTTCTATGATGAGTATAATTTACGAGCCACCATGGCTATGGTCATGCTTGAGGTCGCAACGGCTTTGCATTTGCCTTTGTGTTTCAAGGTAATTCCTTTCGAAGGATGGGATGGCTGCTGATTTCATTCTTAATCCGATCACACACCCTTTGAAAATGGGTGTGACTTAGAAATCGTTATATCAACGGTACTCCCTGCAGTCCTACAACGTCTCACGTGGTCTCTTGCTGCACATTCACGTGTTTCCTTTGGAAACACCCGCTGGCAGAGTGGCCTCAGGGACGAAGCCTACGTAGGTACATACGTATGTAGTCTTGAAGTCACAACTCCCATCACCCAAGGTATCGCGATGTAAATCCGCTCCAGCCGCAGATGCCATCCCGGAGCGGAGCAATCAGAGCCTTCTCCCCTGCCTGGCATACATCTTCGTTACCTCCAAATGGCATAACCGCCTGACGTTAAGTGTAACACCCCAAGCATTGCTGGGGTCTCGGACGTACCCGGCGAGCCCGCCTTCACGTTCATCACCGAGCTGCCTCAGCGTGGCCCCTCTCGTAGCCGAGGCCATCGGCACCTGGGCCATGTCCTGGGTGGGGGATGGATATTATGGGGGGGGGGGTCCAGGCGGCGGCTCGCCGCACTCACTGTAGGCTCGAGCACCGCAGACGACCAGCGGCGGCATATTTATGTAATGCCAAAAGGCTTACTGTCCAGTGAGTAAGGTTCAAAACTTGAATTAGTGGATTCGGAATAGGATGGCGTTGTTGCATATACTAGTGATCCTAGTGAGGTGATGGGCGCGTATGGTGGTGTTATGATATTTGCTCAGGACGGACGGGGACCTCATCCAATAGGTCCCCCCCCCCCCNCCCCCGGCCGAAACAAATCTGATTTTCTTTTTCTTTTTCTTTTTCTCTTTTTTAAAAAAGGATTCTTTTTTTGCACCGGGCTCCTTTTACCAGGGCATGATGTCTGCGAACAGTGACAGCCCGGCATTAACAACTAGTTGACGGCGTAAGCATGCCACAGTACTCATCGCATCACTTGACAGCCTCTTTAGTGGGATTCCTCACAAATCTGACGCTGATGTGAGGCCCTATAAGGTCTTGGATCCCGCCCCTTCTGATTCCGGCCTCCGCAAACCCTCGCAGCGATGGCGGTGGTTACATATGAACCAGTGACTCGGTTCTCATAGCAGCCCGGTGAAACAAACGAGCTGCAAGGCGCACCTCCAGGGTACCTGTAGCATCAAGGTCATTCAACGGCGACAGTGATGAGGCCAGCTGGCCATGGTGATGGCAAACATATTATTTCGAATGCCCTTCTAGGAAACCCTCAACATCTGGAATCATCAATGATTCTACGCATGCCTGACTATTCAAGTCGTGAGTCCCGGGGGCTGAGACACACGACACGAGGACATTTCACTCGAATTATGAACTATACATAATGAGACCCCGAGAAGAACTAGCGACATAGGCAACGAACCCCGAAAATAAAAGCCAGCGATAATAAAGATTAGGCTGACTGTTTCGTTTCCTCATATTGCGATGATCCCTCACCCCCGTTATGGATGTGCAGGGGGGTCAGTGGCAGCCAGTAAAGTCATGCCGGGAAAGAAAAGAAACCGCCACCCCATCCCAGGGGGGAGAAAAAAGAGAGAGAGAGAGAGAGAGATATTTGACCGGCAGTAAACCAAGCGCTCTGGCAAGCGGGCGACAGACTGTCCTACGTGGGCAGCGCCGCCGCCGTGGGGCCGGAATTATTCGATGCTCGTGCTGTGGGTGTGGGGAGCGGAACCGGCCGCCTCCGGGGGACATACAGACAACAACGAGACCCAGCAAAAAAAAAAAAAACCACCCCCCAAAAGCCTCGCCTCAGTCAAAAATGGCTTTGGCGAACTCTCTGTCACATCAAGTCGAGACAACCTCCACCCCGGTGAGCGCCGGCTGGCCAGTCAAGGCGCGAGAACCCCAAGGCCGGTGAGTGGTTTTGAGCTTCGGTAGCTCGGTATTGTGAGAGGGGGAGGGGTGTATGTCTGCGTGTGAGTTGAGAGTGAGAGAGTGTGAGAGAGTGTGTGTGTGCGTGTCCAGGCGTGTGAGTGGGTTCTGTTAGTCCCTTGGCCGGCCCACGCAATGTCACCTCTTCATGGCGGACTCAGATGCCGGACTGCGGCGGCCGGACGTGTAACAGGAATATATTCCATATATCACGCCGTATCTCCTCCCAACGCCGGAGCAGGGCCCGCCATATAAACAAACGCCTTGGCCACCACCTGGCTTCTCCCCCCCTTCATCCATCCACCCACCCATCCACCCATCCATCCACCCATCCATCCCCCATCCATCCATCCCATGACCACCACCTCCCTCCCAGAAATGGCCAGCCAGAAAGCACCACCTCCTCCACCGCCCGGGCGGCCGGAACCCAACACCACCAACACCACCAACACCCCCGAGACCTTCCAGCTCCAGCTCTCGTCAGGCAACGGCCCAGTCTACCGCACCGTCCTCCGGACCCCACCCCGCGACGCCACGCCCGACGAGATACCCATAATCGACATATCCGGCATCTTCAGCGCCTCGGCCGCGGACCGGAGGCGCGTCGCCGCCGAGGTCCGTGCCGCGTCCACAAACAACGGCTTCTTCTACATCCGGGGCCACGGCATCCCCGAGGCGACGACAGACGCCGCCCACGCGGCCTGCCTCGCCTTCTTCCGCCAGCCCCGCCACCTCAAGGAGGCCGCGGGGGGCCGGTCCGCCTACTTCAACGGCTACCGGCCGCCGCGCACCCAGCGCATCAACCCCTGCGAGTCGGTCGACAACCGCGAGACCTTCTCGTGGACCTACGACCCCCGCGCCGACCCGGCCGTGCCCTCGCTCGCGTCGGTGCCGCCCCGCGTCCGCGAGTTCCTCCGCATCGAGCCGGGTGACGACGACGACGGCGACGACGACGACGGGCAGCAGCAGCAGCAGCAGCAGCAGCACCACGACGACTGCCTGAGGCGCTTCCCCTGGTCGCGCACCCGGGCGGTGCCCCAGTTCGCGCCCGCCGTCCTCGCCTACTGGCGGTCCTGCCTCGCCCTCGCCCGCGCCCTCGTCCGCTCCTTCGCCCTCTCCCTGGACCTCGACGAGACCTTCTTCGACTCAAAGGTGACACACCCGGACGCTGCCCTCGCGCTGAACTACTACCCCCCGCTGCTGCCCACCCCGCCGCAGTCCCCGGCGGGGGGGTACCCCCAGGCGTCGTCGTCGTCGTCGTCGTCGTCGTCGTCTCCGGCTTCGCCCTCGCCCTCCCCGCCTCCGCAACCAAGCATGGAACAGCAACAGCAACAGCAACAACAGGAGCAGGTCTCGATAGGCTCCCACACGGACTTCCAGCTCTTCACAATCCTCTACCAGGACTCAGTCCCGGGCCTGCAGGTCCTCTCCCGCTCGGGCCAGTGGCTCAACGCTCCTCCCATCCGGGGCACCTTCGTCGTCAACATCGCAGACTACCTGCAGCGCATCACAAACGACCTGTACGTGTCGACCGTCCACCGCGCCATCAACACCGGCGCGAGGGAGCGCGTCAGCATGCCCTTCTTCTTCGGCTTCAACCTCGACGAGAGCTGCGCCGTCCTCGACAGCTGCGCGGGCCCCTCGGGCCTGAGGAGGTACGACGAGGTCAGCTGCTACGACTGGGTGCAGCGCCGCGTGAGGGCCATGCACGACACGAGGGGGCACGAGCCAGGGGACGAGGAGGAGGCTTTGCGTGGCGGTGACAGGTGACGGGTGGTGACGACGGGTCGGGTCAGGTGTGGCGCTGCGGAACGCGAGACAGAGAGAGAGAGACAAGACCACACTTTTCAAGATGGGTAGGGTAAAAGCGTTTTCGATAGGGCCGAGACAGAAGACCGATCTGTCTTAGATGGACTGGCTCAGACAGTCACTCGCTTCTGCGAACAAGAGATGCCAAGGCAGACGAGGAGAGGAAGAGACGAGAGAGAGGGGATGAGACAAGAAACAAGTGGTGGTCCCGCCGCCTCGGTTCCAGTGCGTCATCTGCTTCGCTCCGTTGCGTGTTGAGCTTTCAATGAGGCTGAGGACCGGCTGAGACCCGGCTGAGACATGCACACAACCGAGTCTGACCCGGCTTTTCTCATTCCGACCCAGACGCACACATGCATGCACATGCACATGCACATGCACGTGCTGGTGAAATCGTCCTACAAGGATCCCGGCACGTGTAATTACGCACTCACACCCAGTCTCTCACACGGGTGGAGAGACAGAGACACAGACAAGACGTAATACAGGGTCAGTAGCTTTTGATCCAAAAAGAAAAAAAAAACCATGCTTTCTGTATCTATGAACGCTGTATATGGGGTATAATAGGGTCTTGTACATAGATACATGAGTCTCGTTAGAGGAAAAAAAAGATTACCATGTGAGCTGCCCAGCAAGCTGGGAGCCCAAGGAGAATAATAATAGTAGTAGTAGTCATGAAAACGAACAAATGTTAAATCCTGCCCGCTCACATCAGGCCAAATGTAAATGCTTTCATGTTCATCCCATGCCAGTTCGTAAATCCTTTCGTAATGTCGTGTGCTGACCCTTGCCATCCAAGCATAACGCCGAGCGGGATAAACTGCACATGTATGCAACGCCCAGATGGCAGCGTCAATGGCAAGGTAACCAGAACCAAATAACGCCTTGGCTCTCAAGTCCTGCACTTTATCAGCGTACCCGGGAACATGCTCCCAACTTACTATAGACCCAGATCGTTCTGCCCCAGGAAGGTCCTCGCAAGCTCATCGCCGCCCTGCTCGGCGGCTTCCATCCAGTGGATGGCAACACACATGAGCGCACCGTCGCTCCTGACATCTCGCCTGCCTCCATCCATGCCCTGGCCATGGCCTGCAGTTCCCGGCCGGTAGGGCTGCCCGGCACCGATGCGCGCCCCGCTGCCCCCGCCGTACTTTTCCATGACGGCAGGCTTGAAGACCTCGCGGGGCTTCGACAGGGGCAGCGTGGTCCGGTCGACCAGCTCTGGGTTGGACAGGTAGAAGAGAGCAAGCTCCCTCTGGCTCGTCGGGTCGCCCTCTTTGGCCGTGATGGTCCACATGCGGGCCGCGTCCTCGAGGCGGTAGGTGGCGCTCGGCGGCGGCGGCGTGGGCGGGCTGGTCGAGGACGTGCGGGCAGCCTGCTGTTCAGCGCTTGGTGAGGGCCTATGCCCACGAGCCTCATCCTCACCGTTGATCGATGAGCTGGCCGAACTCTCGGGTGCGGGCGGCTGGCCCCTCCTCGTCTTGGTGTATACGCCCACGAGCTCATCCGCCATCTCGACCATGGTGCCGCATACTTCTTGCTTGAGGCCCAGGGCCGCAATCGCGCAGTCCCAAAACGCCTTGCCGCGGTCAGTCTTGTCCAGGATGCTGGCAGGCACGAAGCTGGCAATGAACTGGAGGTCACGGAAGAGCGTCGCGGGGCGGATTTCCGCGTTGCGGAATAGCGACTGCAGCACTGTGGCAATCGCGTCGGTGTTGGATGCCGCCGACGTGTTGACGACAGACCGAGTTTCCGAGTTGAGGTTGCCGCCCGGCATGCGATTGCTGCCGAGGCCGGGCGGCTGGAGCGCCAGGGACCTGCGCTCGCGGAGGTTGTCAATGGCCTCCTCAAAGGGACGACAGTGACCACCCTGGTTGTATTTTTCTGCTTCGAGCTCCGCCGAACGTAGCCACGCCAGCCTGCGCCGCGGGCCACCGGAGCTCAGGGACGCGACAATGAGATGCTCCAGCTCGAAAAGGGCATTGAGCTTAGCGTACGGGTTTGGATGAACACAGAACATCCTCAGCAAGCGCTGGTATGCCCCGGTGAAGGGGAATTCGGCCAGGTTCTCCCGGCTGGGCTTTGAGGATTTCTTGCTCGACAACGTATCGCCAGTGGCAGGGCTTTCATTTTCACGGCCAGGCTGGGTCCCGGTCGCAGGCTGCGATTCGGAATTGCCCTGGTTGAGAGCCGCGGCATCCGCGGCGTTGTTGGCATCTCGCAGGTTACCAAAGCTCTCCTTCCGCGCAATCACGCGCAGCCTGGACCGCCTCTTCCTGGCCTTTCTCTCGTTGGCATCACGCCGGTCGATGCAGTCCTGGCCCAGATCCTTGAACCACCCGTCTGTCTCTGACCCCGTAGAGAAGACTAGGTTTCCCAGGTCGCTGAGTAGCAGGCTTGTCAGGGTCTGCTGGAGCTCGTTGAGGAATCTTGCCTTGTCGTCATTCAGGCGCTGCTGTTGGATCGTATCGCTGTTGGACACTGAGGTGCCTGGGCGGGCAACGCCGTGGTTTGAGTGTGCTCCGTACATGGAGCCGCTGAAATTGGTGATGCTCGTGGTGGGACTGTGAGCACGGGAGGTCGTCGAGCTTGCTGATGTCATGGACTGGAATGGCGACCAGTACGTCGACGCGCTGTCGATAGTGTGCACAGGCGACGCATGTCCAAAATAATCCCCCGAGTCCATGATGTCGCTTATCGCCGTGCTGGCACGCGAATATCCGTACCTCGCCGAGTCAAAACTAGCAACTGAAGCCATTCCCCTCAGGTCTCTTGCAAGCGAACCTGGCCTGCTGGACGCCGGCGTGAAGCGCCTCTCTGGTTCGCTCATGATGCTACTGGCGTCGTCATTATGGAACGACGACAGCGGGGCATCTCTTCGCGCAGCCGGGGTCTCTAACAACTTCTTGTCGCGGAGGTACAGTTCGCTGCTCCAAAGCACAGGCCCGTCCATGATGTTATCACCAACGAGCTTGCCAATACATGCCTTGACCTCACAGCAGAACCGATGGATGCGCTCCTCGCCACGGCAAAAGTTCTCGATGCCGTATTCCTCCAGAAACCGTGACGTCTTTTCGGCCTGGTCGTCCGACAGCTTGTTCGGGCCGCCCTGGGCTTCAGTCGCTGCCAGGAGGTCGATGATCTCGGACTCGTTGCGGTAGATCAACGCCGTTACGGAACCCCTGGGAATGCTTCGGTTCCGGCTGTAGCTGCTCCGCCTGTGACGCGAGCCCATCGACTTGAGCGCGACGGCGACGTTGCGAGAGTGCAGATATGGTCCAGAGTTTCGGACATCGGTTACATACCACATTTTATCACGCAGCGCTCGTAGACGCCTCATCATGGACTCAATCAGGCCCTCCGCGCGTTCCTGGGACTGCTTCAGCCAGACAAGCCACGCGTCGTACTCCTCAATGGCGGAGGCAGAGCGCCGGATAGAGTCCCGGGGCCCTCGGCTGAATATGTTCAGCAGCGTGGCAAAGCCATCCGCACGGAGAGAGGACGACGACAGAGCGTTGAGCTGTTGCAGTGTCCGGAAGTACGAGAGCGATCCGACGAAGTCCGACTGCGCCCGTGCTTGCGAGGCGGCAGCCTGGAGCATGGCTACGAGGACTGGCGTAGGTTCCGAGGACTCGTGGTCTCTGCCCTCCACCTCCTTCCCCTTTACCCCCGCGGCGAGAGGCGAGCTGGTCCTGACAGGGCTGTCCTGGCCGGCTACCTTGCGGCGGTAAGGGTTCCGGATCGGGCTCCCAGGCCTCATTGTCTCCGTCGTGATGATCTTATTCCTGGAACGATACTTCTTCAGTGTCGACGTCCTGTTACTAAATTTCCCAGTCCCCTGCTCGGACGTCTGTGGAATCTCAAAGTCCTCAACAAGCTTGAGGATGGAGTCACGAAGCTGGTGGTAATCCTTGTCGAGTTCTGGCCTGTCATCATCCAGATCGTCCTCGTCGGTCTCGCTCAAGGATGACGAGTTCTCCTCCTCCGGCTCGTCATCTGGGTCGTAGGTCATCTGCGTTGAGAGGGATTTCCCGTCAGAGGATATGAAGAGCACGGCCCACCGCTCAGCACATGGATGGCATGAGCCGCCGCACGTGTCAACACCAAGGATCTGGTTCATCTCGTGGAGGGCAAGGCGGAGCCGGTAGCCATCGTCCTCAAAGTTACTCATGTACTCCTGGCTCGAACGAGCACCAAGGGGAGGCGAGGACCTCGCGGAAGTTCCCGTGGCCTGCGGGTCGATGGTTGTCTCTGCTGCTGTGCTTGTGTCACTCAGGGCGGAAGACACACTTGTGCTGATGATAGAGGCGGTCTCGAAGTTATTGCTTCTCGACGTGGCCATCGACATGGGCTGGGACATGGTCGACATGCCCGAGATGGAAGGGGCACCGGAGCGAATCGAGGCCGATGACATGGGCCGCTTCTCAGGGAACAGGGCATTGACAAGTGTTGCCAGATCCGCCGGGCTGATAACCAGGTACGGGTGGACCTCGGCTGTCTCCCGGAGGGACGTGATGGAGCGGGCCCTGAGGAGCCTCGGGCGAGGCTTGTAGCGCGAGTTCTTGAAGCGACCAAGAATGTTGTCAACGTGGGCCTTCACCTTTGGTGGCGTGGAGACGGGCCCGGCCTTCCAGAGCATGTCCACGACGACGCTGGACGCCCTCATGGCGACTTGTTTGAGGATCTTCTGGCGGCCATACTCGGTGATGTGGTAATCTGTCATCATGCCATGGCTCTCCGGGTGAACAACTACGCCGAGCAGCCAGACCGAGAACAGCCATTTGTAGATGAACCACTTCCGGGTGCTGTCGACGTACTTATGGTCCAGGCGCCTGAGGATCTGATTCCCAATCTCGAGCAGGCCCTCCGGGATGCCGGTGGCGTCCTCATCGTCCAGGATATCAAAAAGCTCGTCAGTAGCACGGTCATAGAACTCATCAGCAGCGATCTGGTCCTTGGATGTCCAGTCCGATATGTTGAAGCGGGTGCCATGCTGGTCCTCGGCGCGGTCTAAGAGGAAGGCCCCATCCTCGAGTATCTTCATGAGGTACCATTCCATGTTTGAGCGGCCTGCCCAGTCCCGCATGGTTGACCAAACATTAAGGACGTGGATGAGGACGGGCTCGATGGGGACGTTCTCATTGCCAGACTTGGACTCCACGGCCGACTTGGAGATGAGGCGCGCGCACGCGTTGGCCCACACATCGGTCCGGCGCTTATCCTCAGCGCTGTCAGGCCCTGCCGAATTAGCAAAACACGTGTAGATGAGCGCAGACAGGGCATCATGTCTCTGGAAGGACAGCAAGCGCTCGACCGGGCTGGGGTTGTTAGAGAGGTGCCTGTTTGAGGAGTGGCCGGGCCCGCGCATGTGGGGTTTATTGTAAAGCGGCAGGACGGACTCGACGGGGTCCAGGCCGGAGTGGAAGTTGGTGATGGCAGCGCGTTCGGAATTGGAGAGGGAGCATATGCGGGTGGCCAGGTAGTCCGGGTCATTCCTGATCTTGGACAGGAAGCTGAGGAAGGTCTCCCTGGCGTCGGCCGAAATGTCGTGGAGGAAGGGGACGGTCGAGCCGGCCATGGGTCCGGCGGCGACAGAGCCCGTCGGCGTATCCAAACTTTCGGATGACACCATGCCGGGGGAATGCAGCAGCTCCACCTCGGGCTCGAGGAGGGCATACCTCCTCACCTCGTCGCAGCTCTTGCGGACATCCTGTACTGCGCCGTAAAGGGCGGCAAAGGTCTTCTTGTCGTCAGTGCGGAAGCACTCGGCCAGGTTCCTCTGGGCGATCTCGCCACAGCGGGCGAGGCGGGCGGACAAGGCGGTGGAGACCAGGGTACGCTGGAGGCGGATTCTCGTGTTGGCGCGCTTGCGCTCCTGGTACTTAGACAGGCGGACCAGGTGAGCGAGCTCGTCCAGCGACGTGCTCTCGGCCGCATCAACGGGCGCGAGGTACGAGTTGGTATACAGGGAGGCGTCGGTGATGAGAGGCTGAGGTATCTTGACTGGGGCCCTCAGGGCAGAGGGGAGTCTCTGCTGTTCGTCGCGGGGGGTAATGCTAGGTGTGGACTCGGGGATAATCGAGGCGCGGGCGGGAGCGGGAGCGGGAGCGGGCTGTGGAGGGGTCGGCTGTGCGACAATAGCTTTTCTGAGGATCGGACTGGTAGCCTGTATTGAGCTCGTGGGCCGCGACAGGTCCTCGCTTCGGCGCGTGTGGAGTGGCATCTCGCCCTCGCGGGTGGTGCCTGGGGATGTGTCGGAGAGCGAGGGGCTGGCCGGATGTACTCGCTGAGGGAGGGAGGACTCGACATGACGCTCTGGGGAGGACGGAGTTGAGGGTCGTTCCGGAGAGGAAGCTGTTGGCGACGGCTGGTCAGCTAGGCTGCAACGGGTGGCGAGGGAGGGCGACAACAAGACGGCTGGAAGGGGGCGAGCCGGAGGAGAGCAGGAGCAGGAGCAGGAGTAGCAGCAGGTAGAAGCACGGTGGCGGGAAGGTCAGCGGGAGTTGTGTTGTCTGGCTGTGGTGGTGTGGAACATACGGGCAGGCTCGGAGGCGTGCAGGACGGGCGAAGAGAGGGATCGTTGCATGGAGAACATGTCGCGCCCATGGGACGGGTGCCCTGGACCAACCCCAGCATAAGAGGGCTGACAGTGACAGGACCAGACTGAAAGCTGTGCTGTGCTGTGCTGTGCTGGGCTGGGCTGGAGGCTGGACCCGGGGTGGGCGGCTGAGGGCGGACGGGGGACTGCAGACGGGAGCACAGCAGGAGACGTGCGAGTCCAAGATTGGACGGCTTGACGGAGGGATCGAGGAGGCGTGTGGAGGCGTGGGAGGCGCGTAGTAGTAGCAGTAGTCGTAGTAATAGTCGTAGTAGTAGTAGAAAAGGTTAGGCCTTGCTTATGGTGGGTTTTCTGTACTTTCGATGTGGGCGCAGGTTGTCTGAAGTGATGGCGGTGGCGGTGGTGGCGGTGGTGATTGTTGTTCTCGTCGTAAGTTTCATGGGCGGCGTGCGGAAGAGCAAAGGTGATGACGGCAGGGCGATGCCGAGAGGAGAGGTGGAGAGCGAGGTCTGCCGGTGGATATGGTGGTTTTGTGCTGCTACCGTTGCCGCTGCAGGAGGACAGCTGCAGAGGGTGGTGGGTGTGGGTGGTGGTGTTGGCGGTGGCAAGTAATGATCAGCGACACCTTGGTGGTGGGTGTACGGAGTGGTCGCGACAGACTGGACGACCACCAAAGGACGAGACGCGCACAAGTCAGACTGGGAGGGTTCGAACGGTGTTGGAGTTGAGGCTGAGTGAGGGTTGTTTGATTTATTACCGACTCGTAATAATAACGACGACAGCGGCAGCGGACTGCAGCAAGTAGGCGACCCGCAGGTACAAATACAAAAAGTATGGGTGGGAGTCGGTGTGAGAAGAGACGACGAGGGAGACACGGTTAAATCGCGTGGTTGGCAACTGCCACAGCATTATGGATACATGGAGGAGGCAGGTCGGAATGTACTGTCGTACTGTAGTATGTTACTGTAGCATGTTTCCACAGGCGGTATACTACGTATAAGCAGGCACAGGTACCCGAGTACCTTGCCCTGACAGGCCAGGTACAGTACGGGGTATGTACGTATACCACCGTGACCCAGGTAAAGACCCACAGGCAGTGAACTGCACAGTTGTTATTACCACCTAGGTATTATTGGTGTTACTAGTGCAACAGGCCAGCTGCGACCGCCACTGTCTGCGATGGGGGAGGGCAAGGAGGACAAGCGAACAAGACGAAGATGAAGCTCAAGTGGTAAGGGTAAGGGTACCTGGGACAGCCTGCAGGAGGGATGGGAAGCAAGAAGCTGGGCTAGCCGGGAAAGCGCACGAGGGACAGGGTTTGGGACTCGGGAAGGAGCAAGAACGTTGGGGGGGCCTGGTCTGTTCTTAGCTATCGCCTTGCTAGTCTGCTGGTAACGAGGGCGAGGGCGAGGGCTGGGGCAGGATGGGAGGCAGGAGGTAGGAGGCAAGGCAAGGCAAGGGAAAAGAAGGAGGTAGGGAGTGGCAGCCAGCAGAGATACACCTCACCCACACCCACACATGCGCACTCAGGCTCTTTCATACACACCCACATGGCTAGTACGGGGGAGGGAGTACACACTCTGACACTTTGACACTCGATCACTTGGAGGGCGTTAATAAATCGTGCTGCGTTGTAAACGTGGGGTAGCAGCGAGCAGGGATGAGAGGTCCAGGGTGGTTGGTCGGGTCCTTCCTGCTTCCCGCCTGGGTCCGACTCCCTCTGCCCCCAGTGTTTCCTTCTTTGTTTCTTTCCTTCCCTCCTTCCTTCTATTCAGTATCCACTCCAGACATCTGACTAGGTACGGTGGAGGTATGTACGTGTGTGGGCTGCGCGATTTGAGAAGGCTGGGAGAAAAGAAGGAATGAATGAAGGAGGGGCAGCCAGCAACAAACATGTAGACCATGTACATGTTGAATGTACCCTTTGACTGCTTTGTACCACATACCATGTACCTTGTACCGCGTCGTCTACACGCGTCCTCCGTAACTCCATACCGAAGGCCAGCCATGTTGGTAATGGAGACCTGGCCAGGTCGACGCTACCGTTGACCTTACCTCTTTTCCCTGGGGCTTGAAGCTTCCAAACCCCACATGTCTTCATCCTTCGGCACTCTTTGACGGTAAGCCCTCCCGCCGGCCCCTCCACGCCACGCATGCATGATTATTACCTCTTTGTTTGTTCGCTTCGTCTCCTGACCAGAATCTGTATAGTCAGTCTGATACGAAGTAGTTCCCAAATCCAGACAGTGCAGTCAACGTGCGATGATGCGTTGGCAAGCACCAGCGCACGCCAGGATCATCCTCACTCAGCAGGCAGCACATCAAATCCCGCTGACCGGGACCAGACATACACTACTATGCAGTCTACGGAGTACAGACTCTGTAGTATTCATCAGGAGACTACGCCTGTCCTGTCGCGACCCATCCTCTCGGTGAGGCAAATGCCTGCCAGGTCTGCTAGCCGGTCGTCTTGTCTGGTCAAACCTTGCTCGGGCCCTCCTGCCGCTGCCGCTGCCGCTGTCGTCCAACCTGCCAGCCTGTCAGCCCTGCCGTCTTGATGCGATGGCCCGGACTCTGCCGCCCAAAAGTAAGCAGCATGAACGAGACAAGACCATGAGGCCAGACGGGCCAGGCAGGCCAGGGTATGAGCTACCAGCCAGTGGCAAATTGGCTTTGAGCTGCTCGGCGGCCTCCTCACCGGTCCTGTTGTTCGGACCTACACTGCTACGCTACGGTGACAGGCAAAAGGGCCGACCAGAGGGGCAGACGGTGGGCGAAAGGCAACGGGCCACGGGACCCCGTTGCAGGCCTAACTTTAACTCCCTCTCTTCTCAAACTCAATCTGCCCGACGACGACTCAGGGTTCTCCAGTGCGGGCTACCAGAGCACAGAGGCAATCCGTGTTCAGGGAGACCCCTTCTGTCAATCCCGACTGACAGCTCATCACGGCTGACACGCACTGCCGCACACGTCCACGCCGCCTCGCGCACAAGGTCCGTCTTGCAAAAGGCCCGCGCTATCGGTCTGCCAACAACGTCGGCACTGGAGACGGGACAGCGTAGTACTGATCTACCGAGTACAGTTCATGTTCTGGTCCTTCAATGTTCATCTTCATGTTCATATTCATGCAATCCTCCTCCCTGGGCTAGCGGTTCCTTCTCAACTCTCACCAAAGCCCGACAAGCTTCGTTCTGCTCCAGCCCTTCAGGACGTCCGGTCCGTGACTTGGCAGTGCAGTGCAGCGCAGTGCATTCATTCATTGCACTGCCCTCGTATTGGCCTGATGGGCACTCTCCGCACTACTACTACCTGCTGCAGATTAACATCATCGTCATCATCGTCGGCATCCGGCTCGCCCAACAACAACACCAACGCCAGCATGAGCAAGCGCCAGCATAAACACCGGTATGAGAAGCAGCAGAAGATGGAATGAACCGTGCCGGAACCACTCACCCAGCACCTCTCCTACATACGACCGTCGGCAGCAGCAGCTAGCCCCCCCTCCTGTCTCCTGAATCCTGCCCCCTTCTTTTCCTTTACATACCAAGAAAGAAGAGGAGACGGGAGGAGTAGCAGGAGGAGCAGTAGGAGGTGTGGCGTGTCTGTCGCCAATTGGCCAGCCACAAAAAACCGCACGCATCCACATCCACGGCCGCCGTCAATCAAAATCCTCCCTCGAGACCTGGCCCGGGCCAAGACCGGGCGGCCATCCGACTCGGATGCATGTGCCAACTCATCCTCCATGGCAACACCCGGCCACCAATCCTTGTTAATACCGTTCAACGTTGCATACGGCAGTGCCACTACCGTTAACGTCGTTATCGCACGCGATCCACTTTGCTCGCGGCTCGCATGCTCACGAGACAGGAGTCACTTTTTCCGACTGCCTTCTCTGACCCCACTTGAACGAGCGCGCCCGCGGTTATGGAGACGATGCACCAGACGTTCCACGGTCCAAAAGGCCATGGCGCGTGGCATATCGCACGATGTGTCGCTGTCACCCAGCCACCCGGCATCCACCCCTGCCCTGCCGCCTCTCTCGCTCTCTCCCCTTTCCCACCAGATCCCCAAGTGGAGCCCACAGCGCCGCATGATCACCTTAACGTCTCCATCCGCCCTGAATTCAGGGCAGAAGAAGCCGTTGTCGAACACTGGTACCGAGCTTATTGGAAGGCCAGGCGCCACCGGGCCCGAGTGGGCACGCCGCAGAGCCCAAAGTCGGTCCTATCTGCGCTGTCTTGCTGTCTTGCTGTCCAGGCCGGTGCCGTACTGTACCAAGATACTACGGCACTTCCAGACACCCAGACAGCGCGCGCATGCTGGGGGCGTGGCAGAACCCACGTCCGACCGGCCGGGAAAAGAGGGCCAGCGCAGCAGCTCCTTGTCCTCGTGGTCCAATGTCTCTCGTCTCCTCTTATGCGCATGCGCTGACGGCTAGCGATGTGCAGCCGCTCGCATGTGTCTGCCAGTCTGCAAGTCTGCATGTGTCATATACTATTAGCCAGACAGGCCCAGAGCAGAGCAAAGAAGCAAGTCACGTTCAACTCCCACCCTCCATTACCAAAATCCACACGATCCATCCTCACCAAGCCTCGTACAATTGCGCCTCGCCTGCACGTCAGACGCCCGCGAGCACTGCCCGCCTGGGGATTGGCAGAACAGGCATCTTCTGCCCTACGGCCGGATGATCACTTCCATCCACGACCAACCGTCCAGACCGTCCCGCTGGAATCGCCCAAATCCGCCCTTTGATTCGCTGCTTGTCACTGCACTGGATCGAACATCTTAGCCGCGCCCGGTGAGAGAAATATCTCGGGCCCTCCGGCCCCTCTTGGGTAGGTACTCGCATGGGCTGGGCTAGGTAGGCTACCCGGCTCCACGTTCTCTTCCTTTACCTCCCTCCCTGTCATCGACGTCACTCTAAGCTCCATCCAGTGGTGCGGCGCGAGAAAAAAAAGGCGTCTTCAACAACTTTCCTTGATTGCCATCTCCCATGTCTCGTCACAGCGAGACCGGACCACCAACCCCTCAACCGGCCAGGTCACAGACTGCCTGCATGCATGCATCCTCCGCGCTCGCGCGCGCCCTCGGCCACCGAATAGACGGCGAGGGCCAAGCCACACGCTCGGTGCGCGTGTCTCAGCGCGATGCAATGCAATGCGGTTGATGTATAGGCGCGACACCTATCAGCACCCGGCACCTTCGCATTATCATAACGACATTAATTTGCATCTTGCTTGACCTCTCAGCTCTTGACACGACCATTTTTCATACCACTAATCGTTGTCATGCGCATCGAATAATGCATATGGCCGTGGTCTCACATGCAGGTAAGGTTTTGAGAACCGTATACGTGGACTCGTGCAGGCTTCGGTATTTGTCGTCGTATCGCGATTTTGGTAAACTCGCCGAGTTACACCACCAAACCGAAATACAAGGCGTATCTCTCTGGTTGGTTCCTTGTTTGCCACGGTTCAATCTTGAGATGCGTCTTTGGAGATAACCACCTGGGCATGTGCAAGATCCGAGAGCAGCCAGCCAGCCAGTCCCATGCTAACATCTCTTTCCCCTCTCTCGTTTCTTCGGTGCGTGTCTCTCACTCACTCTTTGCTCTCTTTTTTGTCCCCTGGTCCTTGAGTTTGATTTAACTCGAGAAGACCTAGCAGAGGACCGACCATGAGTAGTTAGTCCTCCGCCTAGTTGTCCGTCTCGGTGGGATGTACAGCCATGCGGGCCCGGTCTTGCATTGAAGTGTGCTGAATATACTAGTACGAGGGGTTATCCAAGCGGCGTCTCCTTGCTCAGTCTCCCTCTGACTGTCGGCCGCAGGGGTACTGCTATCATTATCCTACTGGCTATGTCAGCTCCGAAACATGAGTCGCTCTTATGAGGCGAGTCATCAAAAATTGTTCAACTACCGTGAGTCGTTATAATACCGTGAATCTTTCTATAACTACTATAAGTTAGTCTAGAAGGCAATTAGCGTCTGAGGTTGGTCCTACGCTGCAGCCTGAACGGCCTCTGTAATACCTACCGTGAGTCCACGTAGCCCTACCTACGTACATCCTCAAGCGCCGTGACAAACCGTGGGCATAGCTGGTTTCCATTTTAATCCGGTCACGATTCCGTTTTTTAAAAAGAAAAGAAAAGAAAAGAGATGCGGCGATCCCTTGATGCAGTCGTAAATGACCATGGCCGTCTCAGACGATTCATTGCCTGTTGTCTCTTGTCTGTGAATCAGACAGGGCATCAACTATAGTTGATCGACACACAAACACTTGAGTCCATGGACCAAGATGTGATTTTCTCCAATACGCGGCATTCTTTTTTTACCGCTCAACTCCGTCAAGGCGACCCCGGTGTTTAGAACGCCGGAGGGGATTACTTACGCGATGCTGTCGCGCGGCTGTCTGGCTGGGGGTCGCGGAAATCAATATCCCGCGAAAAGGGGGGGGGGCTCGCTCGCGATGCGCATCGCGCCGCCTGCGGGAAACAACCTGCAAGCAAGCAGAGTATGGGGGCGAGCATGGCTTGTAAGTTTAGCTCATCGGACGTGGTGTGTCCGCCCGGGCTTGTGGATGTGGGTGCGGTGCGGTGCGGTGCGGTGCGCAGGCACGCACGGCCTTCCGTCCGGTGAGGTCTCAGCAGCTTGCCCTTTTGGGCGTGCGTCCACGAGGAGGCCTGAGCCCGGTCCCATCATCGATCCCCGCGCGCTGTCTATCTGTTGGAGACGGAGGGAGTGAACCCTGCCGGTCCCGTGGCATCGAGCCGGAGTGGAATGTTATGCTGTATCCATGTTACCAATCACAGAGGATATAGTGCTCGGTCCTCCGCGTTGCAGGACTTAGCAGACTCTGGTTCTCGGGATAACTACATATTGTAACACTTGTTATCATGTGGTCCACCGCGGCGTCTCACCGCGCCTTATACCTAGACACGTACTCATCTTATGTTAGATAAGGAGCACAAAACTGGATGCATTATATCAATTTTAATATTCCCAACTGAGAATATGCCGCAGTGTTTATGGTCCGAAAGTAGGCAAAGCTAATAAGGTACCATGTTGAGCACGGTATACGCAGAATAGGTCAGTACAAACAACTTAATATCTATTACTATCCAGCTTTAATAACTTAATTTTTACTTCTTTAGAGAAGATTGCCTCTTAATTTCAATATACTGGGTCTTTTGCTTGAGGGTGCACTCTGGCTGAAAAAGAATCACTTTCTTTTCCTTGCTACTAGGTTTGACTCTGATGTTAATTCTTAGCATTCGATCTAAAGGCCTTGGAGTTGAGGGCCTTGAAGTTAGACAAGATATTGAAGGAGGATGGAAGGCTTTCTCTCCCTCTCCCAGGTTCCTAGGTACACATCCCCACCGGGGGGGGGAGGGCGGGCAACCCAAACGACCAAGTTTTGCTTCGTGATCACTTTTTGTCCGAGATCCCTTCCTTTGGAAGATCCTTGATGCCTGATTGATAGCGTAGAATGAATAAGGTACAGATATTCTGAGGTGTTTAAACGTTGTCTTTGAAGGAGAGGTATCCTAATAGTGAATTCAAGGCTCTAGACCCTATGAAGTCTGCAGCCTGTCAGATCACAGTATGTATAGTACACATCGATGCGGTATCCACCTCACCCTACCTTACATCCAGCCGGCCAGAGCAGTGGGCCGGTCAGCTGGAGCTCTCACGCCGGTTAGTACGTTGGTAGCTGAGGTCCCTTGGCGGCTACACACAAAATGGAAATCGGCACAACGATAATCCTCTTTGGCCCTTTACTTCAGCCCCTCGCATGCCTCGGACCGGCCAGGCTGCAAATTTGCAAGCAAACGAGGCCAGCTACTTTTGGTACAGCGACGCCATGGCAAGCACTGCCGATATTGACCAAATAATCACATTATTTGACAAAAACCTGACAGCTCTCAACACCGTCTTGGCACCCCAGTGGGTCTCCGCACCTTTGCTGAGGGGAACGTCGTCCATCCTCTGGTCATCTCTTATTCTGACTTGCGAGCGAGAGTATCAAAATTACGCTAAGTGCGCGCACATAACATGTAATACCCTCTTAAGTCTCCTTAAATCCAGCTAATTCTACCCACCACACCTCCATAATAGCTTTAAATAAAATAAGCCTTATACCAAAATAAAGAGGAAAGAAAGCTCTTTATTTTGATATAAGCTGTATTTAATTTGAAGCTATTATGGAGGTGTGGTGGGTGGAATTAGCTGGATTTGAGGAGACTTGGAAATCCAGATGTGTGTTATGTGCGCGCACTTAGCGTGGTTTTGATACTCTCGCTTGCAGGTCAGAATACCACCCTAATAGCCTGCATCTACACGGCGCTGCACCTCAACGTCCCCAAGGACACCAGTACCTGGGCTCTGCTAAAGCTCAAGGGGCTCTGGGTCACCATCGCGCTGCTGGCCCCGGAGGTTGTGGTTTACATGGCCATAAGCCAGCTGTTCTCTGCCTGTGAGCTGAAAAGGGGCCTCCATGAACTGTGCGGGGAGGACTGCGGCGTCGACCTCGAGTACTGCTTCTTCGTGGTTATGGGGGTATAGAGCTGAAGAACATGCACCCGGATTCGTGGTCATCGAGGGCCCAGCGCCCCTTTCTGTCTGTCTCCCCAGAGATGATGCTGTGGTCGGCCAAGCTTGACCGCCGTATGGCTGTCGAGGGCCAAAGAATTCAGGACAAGAGCAAGGCCGAGTTGCTGCAAAAGTGTCTTGTCCTGTTTCAGGCTACATGGATGGTTGTGCAGTGCATTAATCGGCGGGTTCTGGGCTTACCATTGACTATACTTGAGGTTCACACTATGGTGCATGTCCTGTGCGCTGCTGTTATGTATGCGTTCTGGCTCAAGGTATGTGGCCTCGTCTAATATGTGTTTCTTTATCTTGAACATACAGGGAGCGAACCTCCGAAGACTGACCCAAACCGGCCAAGTCAAACCAACCATTTCTGGCAGAAAGGGTGACGATTGAGTCGACGTGATAAAACAACAGAAACCCAAGGACGTGCGAGAGCCCGAACGATTCTATCATGATGGCATGGAAGAAATTGCAGCCGTATTTTCAGAACGAACTTTCAGGACACTTGGACGTCACGAAAATCTCTACGTCATCCCCAAGAGAGTCGGGCGCCGAGATGAGGTTTCACCTGGGATAAAACTGCCCGTCAAGAGCGAACTGGACAACACACGCCGCGGTGGAAATGAATCCTGGACGAACAAAGAAGAAGGGCCACCGGCATTCCCGTCGACCCCCTGCCGACCTCCGCGTCCCTATTATCGTTCCGCTGGAATTCATCAAGTTTCAACCCGATAGGCTACCTGGAAGCAGGTGAAGCTCTCCCATGCGGCCTTGCAAACAACGGCCGTAGATGGCGCCTCACCCCTGACTTATTGGAATACTGGAACCGTGTACTAGAAGGTCTTGATTTGACAGTCAAACGCCCGCCGAGGTCTGAGGCCGATTGGTTGTATTCAGCCCTCGAGGCAGAGGTGCCAGAATCTTCACTCGATGACTCCAACCTCCGTTTCCCATTCACAGATCTACTGTTATTGGATCACTTCCCTGCGAATCGTGAAATCCACCGCCGCCAGTTTTACATCGCCATAATGCTCCCCGCCATCTACGGCGGCATTCACCTGGCGGTAACGAGCTTCGAGATCCCCTCAGCCATGGAATCGCGGCTGTGGCTGTACTCGGGGTTATACATTGCACTTGGGCTCCCGGTATGGGAGATCGTTGCGTGGCTGATGGTCCTGTATGAGTCGACGGGAGTCACAGACACTTTTCTCAGCTGTCTGTGTTGCACACGTACGGAGGGGTGGCACAGATCGATCTGGAAATCTATACGGAGTGTCGCTGGGCGAGTATTCCTGCTTTTGTACACGTTAGCACGGCTCTATATCATCGTGGAGTCCTTCATGAGTCTGCGGCACGTGCCGATCGGTGTGTACCTGACGCCGAGCTGGCTCCAGATGATACCGCATGTCTGAGTCGGGCGTACTTGAATTGGATATGATCAACATCGACACCGCGAAGCCGGCCGTTCGCGTACAGACCATGGCGGCTGCGAGCTCAGACTGCCAATGACCTGTATGCCCACTTCATACCATGCCGCTCGCCAGCAAGTTGACCTATGTACCCTGTAGGCCGGTACCAGAGGCCTGAGCATGCCTGACATCCGAATACAAGCTCTCTCTGTCATCGCCTCGTGCAACGTACCCGCCGCCGGGGCCAGCTTGTGAACAGCGTGTGAGCCGCCTCAAGAATTGCACCTAGGTAGCTGACATCAAGCACTCATTCTGCAGGTGGGGGAGCAAAGGACGTCCTTGGGGCCCAGTGAGGCATCACTGACATGCCGGTATCCTAGCTGTCGTCAGCTGCCAGAAGTCTGCAGGCTAGGTGAGCAGGCTGGTCAGCTGGGAATGTTTTGGATGGGCAGAAGCCACATGTGCTTGTTGGCCGTGTTTAGTAGTCCATGCAATACATCAAGTCGTCTTCGAGGCCCTGAGGAACGATATAGAGCAGCCATAAGTCCACCTAGGATTTAGTATCAAGTTTGATATATTTTACTTCGCAATTCAATAACATGACGCAATAGATAAATGTGGCTGGGAGAGATCAGTTATATTCACAACCTTGAGAGCGTAGATTTCGCTACCGATACGGACTTTCCAAACTGTAGAATCATGTTGTCATAGCTACCGATTAATGTGGATGGAGCAAATTTTGTCGAAATTCTCCCGTTGTCGTTTGCGGGGGATGAAGCCCTTGAACCTGAAGCTCCTTCTAAGTTGGGCTGGTTGGGCCGGGGTTGACGGCGGTGCTGGGCATGAATTGGCAGGACAGCAGATTATCCGTCATGTATTGAGGACCTTGCTGCATGAGCACTCCCGTGATTCCTTCTCTTATCCATCACTGTTGTGCTGTGCACTACTGCGACCCGACATGACTGCACAGATAGCTCAACATGTAGAGTCTACCACCCGCAGCCAATATATAGCATCTATAGCCAATCTACATATGTCCGCACTTAGCAATCAGTCTGTCACGCATGCACGCTTACATCACTTAAACACCTATACTAGTAGATATCACTTACGGACGGACCTTTATCACCCATAAAGCTGTCTCATCCACATACCCAGCCACCAGCCCACATACTTTACTTACCTACGTACTATACATACCCAGGACACAATAATCCATAGCGAGGAGACAGAATATATATTTAATATTAATATCAGATGCATACATTAAGCGCATGGTTACGCCCCTGTCCAAGTCCGGATAAGACGGGCAGGGCGTCACCCGAGCAGTCGTCTGGACCGTGGTCCTCGACGGCCTGGTTGGTCCGGCGGGCGATGATCTCCGAGTATGGGTGGGGGGGGGGGGGGGGTAATTGGTTGCCTGGCGAGCACGGGAGAAAACTAGAATCATGGTCTCCCCTAAGCATTAGCAGGTGTGTCGAGTACCTAAGCATTCGTCCCTGACCATGTCCCACCTCCCGAGGGCAGCAGCTGGGTCACAATCATTTTGCCCTTGGCGAGGGCAGGCACAGAGCAACCCCCTGAGATGCTGCTACTTAGGAAGAAAAACTGCGTGGCCGTATGAGTAGGACTACCACCGGGCCTCGGGTCTTTGAGAGGGTGCGGGAGGTTGGTTGGGGCAAAGGCCATGCGCATGCCCGAACCAAGCCGCAGAAGCGTTCCGCTGCTGTGCTTCGACTGGATGTGGCGGTGGCTGCACAGCGGCATTTGACAGTCCAGGTGGGACGGAAGTGAGTTCCGGGAGGGGAGCCCAACGCGGGGCTAATCATGGATCGAGAGGCGGAAGATTGCCTGGCGGGTGAGGATTGCTGCAGCCCAGCACGTGTTTGGTTTCCTCATGAACCCACAACATGACCGGCCACCTGGCAGCCGGGGCGGGCCAGGGCGAGCGGGAGGCTCAGGGCCTGGGGCGACAAGCGATATCCCGGCGATATCAGGCGCACAACCGGATCTTGGCGAAGCCATCCTCTCTGATGGCGGGACGCATGGACTTTTATAAGAATTGTTCAAGTGCGGGGGGGATATTGTCCCGTCGCATGTATCGCTAGCATAATAATACATGTGCCCTGCCATGAGAGGCAGATCAAGAGGGATCGGCAAGCCAGGAGAGGAGATATTGGATTGTACCCCGAGTGGTTCGAGACGGGACCATCTGGAGCCGCTCCGTTGTCGGCTGTGCATCGAGTCCGATGGTGGGCTATTGTCGAGTTGGGGGTGCAGGGGGACACACACAGCGCGCGCGTGCGCTATTCGGGAGGAGTAGCTAATAGTCTGGTCGAATCTTGTCCCTGGACGATTGTGATAAACTCTGGAGCGGACTGATGACCGCTTGACATGGTTTGACGTGCACAAAAAGAATAATGGATGGACTGTCTGTGAGGCTGACACGCTCCTCCCCGCCTCGAGTTCCCACGATCGACATCAGCGAGCCGAGGTCGGGCGTGAGCGTCGATACACACGACCCCTTCTCTGGTCCACGCAACCATGGCAGTTACATACCTAGGTAGTAGATCCTGAGGGCAGATGGCGTGAGGGGCTAGTCTGTGATGGGACTAGGCTGTGAGCAGGCTAATCTTATCAATCAGATCAGTTGGGCGGTGGGGCAGCACCTGCCTCATGTCAGTCATTGCCTCCTTCTTGGTCCTGTCACCGATTCAGGAGCCGAGAATGGCCGTATGAAGAGTTTTCTGGCCCTGGATCCCCTGGATTGGCTCTTCAGTCCGGAACAGATAGGGATGCCACAGTCCCCGCCCGCCTTCTCTCATAATCTTATCAGATTGATCGCTCCCTCCTCCGCCGTCCCCTCTTCCACTCATCCGAACCTGCCGCTGCATTCAATCTCGGCCATTGCTGTCTGTCGCGGATTGTTTGGCCCCCAACCCGCACAAAGAGATTCGGAGATACTTAGCACTCAGACCTGCAGTCCGGCCTCGCTGCTTCTTCCGAGGTTAGAACCTTCTCGTCGCAATCTGCTGCGCCGCACATCTTCTCCTCTGGCGATGCCATCAACGCACCGGCACAGCAGCACAGCTGATGACTGACCCTCGATGACCACCTGATCTGATCAGCTCAACAGGAGAAGCGTCGACCATCAATTGCATCGTCAATGGTCAATCCTGACAATCCACTGTCGTCCGCAGTCTGCCCTGGCACAACAGGCCGTCCAATGAGACGGTAGCCCACCGGATCGGGATTGTTGTGGCCAATAGTCAATTCGACCTTGCCGACTGTTATTGCTAGTCCTGGCGAGCATTCCATCCAACACTCAGCGCCTGGCGATCCACCTCGCCATCCGATAAGCCACCGTCCCCAACAAGAAGAGAAAAGACAGGGGGGGACAGCAGCAGGGGGGACAAAGAGGGAAACGCAAAATGGCAGCCCTCATGTCGCCGACCAAGCCTCCTCTGGCCAGCCTCGCCCCCCTGAAGATCGGCCCAGCAGCGGGAGCTGGAGCTGCAGCAGCGCGCTCAAGCCCCGCCAGCTCGTCAGTCTCGCCGACGAATCCGACTTGTAGCGCCGCATCCACGCCGACCCCAACCCCAACCCCGACCTCGAGCAATCCTCCCCCAATCCCGACACAGCCCGCCAAAACCCCATCCGCCTCTCATCATCATCACCACCAGCAACACCCTCCGTCCTCCTCAACGCTGCCAATACCACCAACCGCATCCACAAGCAGGGCCCCCATCCAGCCTGCACAGCCAAGGAGGTCCCTCCCGGTGTCATCCCCGGCTGCTGCAGCCCCCGCCAACAACATGTCCGTGGCATCGGTCATCTCGCCGATGCCGGGCCCTCCCGCCGCAAAGGCACCCATCTCAATGACCACCAAGGAATGGGTCATCCCCCCCAGGCCCAAGCCCGGCAGGAAGCCCGCCACTGACACCCCGCCCACAAAGCGCAAGGCCCAGAACAGGGCTGCCCAGAGGGCCTTCAGGGAGAGGAGGGCCGCCCGCGTCGGCGAGCTTGAGGAGCAGCTGGATGCAGAGAGGGAGGAGCACGAGGCAGCCCAGGCAGTCCTGCACGACAGGATCCGCCGCCTCGAGATGGACTCGCAGGCGCTCCAGTCACGCTGCGAGGTCCTCGAGAACATGCTCGACAAGGAGCGCATCGAGCGGGCAAAGGAGGTCGAGGCGCTCACCGCGAGGCTGCATGAGGCCACCACCCAGTCACAGAATCACCGCCACCACCACCCCGCCCGCCAGAGCCTGCCCTCCATCTCGTCTGTGTCCGACCCGCAGGGCCCTTACGCACCACAGCCCTTGCGATATCACCACCGCCCATCGGCGCCGTCCCGTCTCTCCCATCTCGGCAGGGCCAGCACGTCCGGTGGCCCGACCGCCAGGTCCACGCCCGCCGCCACAGCCCAGCCTCATAGGCCTTCCACCACGAACTCATTCTCCATCTCACAGATCATCAGTCCCCCGGATGACATTGAACAGGCACCAACCACCTGCGGCTCGTGCGATGGTGGCGGCCACTGTGCGTGTGCCGAGGAGGCCATGGCCAACATGCCCGTTGGTTGCGGCAACTGCACCCTCGGCTCTCGCTGCCAGTGCCTCGAGGAAGTCCTCAACGGCGCGGCCGCTGACACCACCTATCCAGACGCCGAGACCAGGGCCGACTCGGTGGCGAATCTCCAGCCCTCAGCGAGCCGCACCGCCAAGCGGACCATCCGCTCCATCTCTCCAAGTTGCTCGGCCCCGGAAGAGAAACGTGCGCGACCGTCCCTCTCTCACGCGGCAACCGAGACGGATTTCACTGCCATGTTCTCGCGCCAGCCCAGGCGAGTTTCCCCACCCAACACCACCACCACCACCACTACTACAGCCCCACTACAGCCTGCCGCAGCTGCAATCCAGTCCATTGGAACGCCCTACAGCAACGCACCCAGTCCGTATTCCCTGGCCCCGGCCGATCCCCAGACTGCAGAATCGCCAGCCCCGGAGGACCGCTGTGGCTTCTGCGAGGACGGCACATACTGCGTCTGTGCCGAGGCAGCGAGAAATGCCGCGCTATCACTGCAACCCCCAGCGACGGAATCTGTCACCCTGCCGCCCATTACATCGTCGGCTTTGTTCCCCGTGCAGCAGGCACGCACGCCTCCGCCATCCGAGGGCGATGCCAATGGCTACGAGATCCTGCCTGACGGTGCCGTTAAGCTGCCCAGTCTGAAAGGCCTGTCCTCGCGGAACAACAATGGCCATACCGACAACAATGCGCATACCGACAACAATGCGAAGCCATCAGGTGGTGGCTGCGGTCCTGGTGGGCCGGGCACATGTGCCCAGTGTATAGCGGACCCCAAGTCGGGCCTCTTCTGCAGGTCCCTAGCTGCAAGCTTCAGCAAAAATGGGGGGCCCAGTGGGGGCTGCTGCGGCGGCGGGAGGGCCGGAGGTGGATGTTGCAAGGACAAGGCGCAGAGCACCAGCGGAGGCAGCAAGAGCAGCCCAGGTGTGAGGTTGTCGTGTGCGGACGCCTACAAGACACTGGCCAGCCACCGGAACTTCAATGAGGCGGCCGACGACATCGGTACATGGCTGCCCATGCTGAGGGCAGCACCTGCACGCCCCCGGGAGCCCGAAGTCGGCGGCTGCCGCGGGGGCAAGGGAGGTGGCAGCTCGAGGACGCCCATCGAGGTCGAGGCGGCCAGCATCATGAGCGTGCTCAAGGGTTTCGATGTGAGGTTCGGGAGGGGGGAATAAGTGTAGTTTTTGTTGAAACCTGCCTCTGATATGGCAGCGCTTCATGAGCTTGTCTGTTCGAGTTCTATTGAACTATAAAACGAAAAAGGCGTTTGGAGGGACGGGATTATATCATTCACGCGTCTGTCTGGCTGTCGTTGGCACACGACGTGTGCTCAGGCTGGGCTGAAAGGCTGCGTGCGGCGGGCTTTGGTCCGTATATGAGCTCAATGCTCAAGACGTAATAACTTCCATCTGTCCCGTTCTTATCATGCATGCTATGGGAATGTGCCTGGGCCGAGTGCACGCAAATGTGCGGACGGCATGTCTGGGCTTTGTTTGCAGCTGATTGGCCAGCCGGCTTTGTGGGGACTGGCTTGCAGGTGGCCTTGGGATATATACACAGTAAAGGCCAACTGGTAGCCTGTTTGTTCCATGACAACATGCCTCCACCCTTCCCTCTCTTCACACCCGGGACACAATGGCTCCCACCCAAGATACCTCTGCCGGCGGGCAGCTCCCACCACCTGCAAAACGGCAGCTTGCCTTGAGCTGGGGCGAAGGGGACATCACCTCCGTCTTTCACCAGATTCCTGCACTTAAACCCAACGGCTGTGCTGTAACGCACTTCGTTTTCCTTCCAACACAACACCCTGTCGCCTGCATCAAGTTCGGACGCCCTGCAGGTCAAAAGGCAGATGTCCGCAACCACGAATACGCATTCATGGCGCTCCGGGATATGCCGCCGGACCGGACACAGACTGCAGGCTGGGAGGGGTGGGGTGACGCTAAAATCGTTAGGATGCACTGAGGGGAGGGGAGGTTGTATCAAGGCTTTTCGGTACTAACACAATCGATGACTTGCGGTTTCGACGGTTAAAAAGGAGCAAAGACCTTATCGCCTCTCGCAATTACCTAAGCATGCTGCGAGCTGTTGGGCCCGGGAATGGGGGTCTACCTAATCTATGGACATGACATGAAGTCGATCTTGCAAGCGCGATATCGGGGCTGCTGTCTCCTCTATGAGTGGAGGCAGAGTGTAATCTAGTTAAATATAACAGCCTTTTATTATCCTTACCCCCCGCTTGGTTTAATGATGACCTCCCTTTCCTAAAATCCACCAGGAAAATCCTGGCCCGCTGTTATCTATCACCTGCCGTTAATCAGCACAGCTAACTCCGACCATCTACTTAGGTACGTTGATCATGTCAATTCTGCATCGATGCTCCTGCATCTCGATACTGTACTATGCCAGCGTACCAGTCACTACTCTAATATTTCTCGAAGTCTAGTATTTCCTGTTGCTGATATCGGTTGTCTGGTCTCGAGCCGTTGTTGAGCAGTTAGGATGTCTCTGTTATCGTCATCACATGCACCATCTCAAGGCGGCCGTTCCCAGCACAAGGCCGACGTCCGCGCCAGGGTCTGGGAGCAGCTGCGCAAGGTCGCCTATCCAGACTCGCGCTTCCACTACGACTTCTCCAGCTTTATCGCCGACTTCCAGGGCTCCGAGGGCGCCAACAAGACCCTGCTAGCCCAGCCCTGCTTCAGGGACTTGACCTGCGTCTTCATCGCCCCGGACAACTGCCTCGAATACCTACGGGAACAGGCCCTCCGGGCAGGCATTACGGTCCTGACTACCACCTACGGGATCCGCAGGGGCTTCAGGCTGCTGGACCCGTCCCTCATCGACCGGTCCCTGTACAAGTATGCCTCCACCCTGGACGGCATGGAGAAGGTCTCCAGCCCCGTCTCGCTCGCCGACATTGTCGACAGGCGCCTCGGGGTCGGCCTGATGGTCACGGGCACGGGCGCCATCAGCGAGCAGGGCGTCCGCTTCGGGAAGGGCCACGGCTTCTTCGACCTCGAGTGGGCCATGCTGTACAGCGTGGGCGTCGTCGACACCACCGCGGCCACCGCGGCCGTCGTCCACGACTGCCAGGTCCTCCGCGGGGAGGAGCTGGTGCCCGAGGTGTATGACACGGTGTGCGACCTGGTTGTCACGCCTACGACGATGCTGTCACGGATTGACCACGGCGGCGGCGGCGCGGCCGTCAAGCCGACCTGTGGCATTTTGTGGGACCGGCTCGAGCCGAATATGTTGCAGGATATTCCTCCCTTGCAGGAGCTTAAGGCGAGACAAGCCCGAGAACATAACCCGCCATTTTGATTGCTTAATTAGTACATGCATTCCCTATCCGGTCAAGTAGTTTGGAAGCTACTTAGGTAGGTACCTAAGTACACTATGAAACTAAATATCAGAACTTATATAAAAGATTCTACGTCCAAATTCAGTAATCTAAGCTCATAAGGACTGAAGGGTTCCTAATGATATTTAAAAGATCATTTTTAACTTTATCCTTTAAATATTAATATATATATGTGATGGGATGGCTCTACATACTGCTGGGGAAGCCCAACCTCCTGGTTGGAAATCCTGGTCTTTTGGCCCAACTGGCTAACTGACTAGTCGTAGTTGGTATGTCGCCTAGCAGTACCTGCTACGTGTCAATCAGTGTAGCACTATCCCCAGCTTTATAATGAGATCTTCCCTCAGTATTCCAATTCTCATTATACTTGATCACCCAGATTGGTCTTTACTCAGGCTCATCCTTCGTACTGATTTTCCTTGCATCAAATAACATTCGACCTAAACTCAATAATGAGTGTCACAACTGCTACGGTACTTAGGTAACCACCCCGGTGGCCCGCTATATAAACGCCTGCACTATGCCCATGGATCATAGATACTTAGCTCCTCTCTCTTCGCGCAACAGGTAAGTTATTTCCTCGTACATCTAGCCATGCTGTAGCAACAACGTTCCTGTGCGGCTTTGAGGTCCCGCGCTATATACATAACGACTTCCTCCTTATTAATAATTTTAATAAATCTAAGATGATTTGTTTTAGTATCCTACCCTACCATCATAAGGATGAATAGGTTACTATACTCCTACGTAATATTCTTAGCGGCATAAAGATATAGATCTTTATCCTATTATGTATCAGCTTCAACTTTATAACCTCGGCTTATGTTGCCTATAACTGGATAGTAATCTTTATGCAGTAGGGGCTGGGCTAAGGGGACTTTATAAATAACCCACCCTTGGGCTTTAAGGACCTGTGAAGAGAGATCTTATTATACTCTAACAGGGCTGAGTCTCTTACCAATAATGCAAGATACTAGAATGCAGTTTATACCGTTATTACTAACGAGCAGATATATATGCTGCCTAAGCTTTAGCCTTAACTACTGGTAGGTTAATCTGAATTCCCTGATTCTACCTGAAGGCTGATTTTATTCTTATCACTTACCCCACTTTCCCAACCCTTTAACCTCTTCTCTGTTTGTCTGCATATTAACTCGTTGTGTACCCTACGCATAATCTTGACCCACCGGAGAGTACATAATACGAGCAGTCCGCGCTGAAGCTGGTCTTGGTGCTATAGGTCTAAATTATGTGTTGACCGGACGGCAGCCTTTCTTTTCTCTTCGACGCAAGGGATGTTTAGAAGCTTTGGGAGCTTTGTGACAATCTAACCAAGGGAGACTACCAAATGATTTCCCTGGATGAGCTAGACACTATTGAGGAATGATTTCTGTCATCCACAGACGAGATGAAAGTTTGCTGACCAGAGAACTTTGAGTACCCTGCTACCTCAAAGCCAAGACACCTCAGCCGGTGTTCAACAGTGATGTTGACATGGAACTTGTGTACACAATGCTAAGAGCAGCTTACTCAGCTTCAAATGCCTTGCGAGACTGAAGGCTGCAGGATTAAACTCAGGCAACAAGATACGAATTTTTCATACGTACTTGAGCCTATTAAAGCGATTGCAGCTGCTCAGTAAAAGGCTGCGTCTCGGAAGTGATTATAGATGCTGCCTGATAGGTGTGTTCCTAAAAGCAGGCTAGTGTTTATTATATCCCTAATCAGACTAGTAGGTTGGCAAATGTGGTGATATTCGCAGCATAATGTGCAAATGGTGGTCAGATGGGGGCGGTTGGATGAGGCTGTCAGCAGCAGCCTGGCTACTGAGCCACTTCGTGATCCCCAGCCACGTAAGCTCTATTCTGCTAACAGCCTAAGTATTGGGATATTCTAGACTACTGGTATATTGTTACTTCAGGATTTCTATTTCTCTTACTACTCTATAGGGTATCAAAGATAAAGTATGTATAAGGTGTATCTGGGTACTGTGAGATTTGGTGGTTTTTATTAATAAAAGTAAATTAATAAATATCAGATGTTTAATCCTATATAAGCCTTATATATAGTACCCTAGATACTAATACATAGCACCCTAGCTACTAATATATAGTACCCTAGATACTAATATATAGTACATTCCTCTCTAAAGCTATTCATTCCTAAGGCCCCATTAGCTTTGGTCCCGAGCTAATATGCATTCCTGGGCTACTACAACATTCTCCCTAACACACCTATAGCCCTAAACATACTAGCCCTTATCGAGAGGGACATAAAAGGGGCGAAGCTCTCAAATCTTGCTCAAAATTGTAGAATTTCGAATAATACCTGGTTTTGCTAGGGAAAGAAGGAAGGAGGAGAGGATGCCTCCGATGAGATCAAATCTAGAAGAGCTAAGAGCCTCAGGGGCTGCAGGTGCCCAGTGTATGCGCCATCGTGTGCCAGTCAGACCCGCTCTCAGCCCGATGCAGCCATCACACTTATACTCAGCCTTAGCCCTGACTCACACTAAGTAAAGGAGGGTCCTAGGGGGGTTTAAGTATGATTACACGGTGGCCAACTAAGCTTTATGGGAATATCTTGGAATATATAAGGTGCAGTGCTGTCCTACAGAGGACCTTCTGTTGCAAAAAGATGAGTAGCGCAACAAGAATGGATCTCCCGCTTCCACCCCCTCGAGCTGTCATTTTCGACCTTGGTGATGTGCTCTTCGCCTGGTCCGCTAGCACGACCACACCCATCACAGCTCGGCAACTCAGGGACATCCTTACATCCCCTATCTGGTTCGCCTACGACCGTGGCGAAATTACCCGAGATGTTTGTTATCAGCTGAGCGCTGAGAAGTTCTGCCTCTCGGCGTCTGAGATTGCAGAGGCGTTTGCACAGGCCCGCAAGTCTCTGCAGCCTGATCCAGAGATTCTCTCACTTATTCAGAAACTGAATAAGAACCCTGCAGTCAAGGTTTATGCAATGTCCAACATTGGCAAAGAGGACTTCGAGGAGCTTGCAACAAGGATAGATTGGTCACTTTTCAACCAAGTCTTTACCTCGGCAGCGGCTGGCATGCGGAAGCCAGAGCCCAGGTTCTACAAGTATGTCCTGGATCACATCGGCCTAGCCGGCAACGAGGTTGTCTTCATCGATGATAAGGAAGAGAACATCTGCTCTGCAAAGTCTTTGGGTATTCGTGGATACATATTCGAGCATTCGAGGATTCAATCCTTGCGTACAATGCTTCAAAGTCCAGTTGGCAGGGCATGGACATATCTAATCAGAAACGCAAAGACGTGTAACTCAGTCACAAATAGTGGTGTTGGGTTTTCAGACAACTTCGCCAAATTTTTAATCGCGGACACTCTGAAGTACAAGTAAGTCGGTTTGCCCGGATGTCATGAAGAAACTACCGAAGAAATCCCATGGGTGACTGACTCTCGGTGGACAGAGCGCTCATCGATCTCCAGTGGGGATCCAAGACAACCTGGAACTTCTTCAATGGCAAGAAATTTATTCTACCTTTTTGAACCTCGATTCAAGCCCAAGTAAACGGGGACGCAACTGACATTTTTGATAGGCGAGACAGTGCTCGTACCGGGAGGACTGTTCCCCGACGACTTAGACACCACGTCGCTTGCTTTGCAAGTTCTGCAACCACCTTCCAAGGAATTGGTCTCGACCCTCCTTGACGAAATGGCCGGATACGCAAACCAGGATGGAACTTTCCAGGCAAGCCAATTCCCTCTTGAGGCCGCCCATAGCATTTCCACGACCTGCCCGGCTAACTAGGCAGACAGACGTATTTCGACCGTACTAGGGCACGAATTGACCCCATCGTCAGCGCAAACATCCTGGCTTGCTTTTATTACTGTAAGTATTGATAGGCCCTGGTGCATTGATTGTCCCATGCATGCGGGCCTGGGACGCGAGCCTTGCTGCTGTTCAATGCGGTTCTGACGATTAGTAGATGGTCGTGGGCACGAATTCCCTGAAACCCTGGAACTTGTGCGTTCGATGCTCTCAGATCGCTCTTACCTACAGGGGACACGATACTACCCCTCAGCCGACTGCTGTCTGGGCTTCATCGGGCGGCTGTTGCGGTCTTCGAGTGATCTCCACCTCCAGCTGACCCTGGGCCCGCTGTTGGAATCGAGAATGCGCGAACGACTCGGCCAGAGTGGAAGCGCACTAGACCTGGCCATGCGAATCATCACCTGCACACAGATGGGCGTTGAGTGCCACGACGACCAGCAAACGTTGCAGGGCATGCAATGTGATGACGGGAGCTGGGAACCTGGCTGGATGTATCAGTACGGGTCCACGGGCGTGAAGATTGGGAACCGCTGCGTCACTACCGCAATGGCAGTTGCGGCATTATCGATTAGGGGTGAATCCATGTAGTGCTTGTTTCGAGACGGGCATGCAGCTGTCGAGCAGCGCTACAGTCCCCTTCTCGCCCAGACGATTTTTTTTTATCGCTTTTCCTATCATCCATAGACCTCTCTGGTGCCCACGCATTTTATTTCACATGGCTGGCTTGATATATTGTGACTGTTGTGGCTTCTTCACCTAGATGACGTGAGAACATCCGCATGTACTTAATCAGAACCCTTGTTGGATGGGTCACGTATTGCAATACGAGTGGGGTGTTGTTCTTGTATTTCTCTCTGTCTCAAGTAGTGGGTGCAGTGGGCGTAGCCCGCCAGCTATCTCGGGTCTATATAGTGGGTGGTAGTTGCTTAGTAAGCAACTACGCCCTCTGGCTATAGTACGGTGGCTGTAGCGATAGCCCACCAATGTGCTGTTGCACACTATTATTGCCATACTGGTAGTCTTTTCTTTTAAAATCATAGTAAAAAAAATCCCAGGCGTGGGGTTAAACCCACGCTCTTGCTGTTGTAATAAGAACAAAAGCATTGCCGTATTCGTTATCAGAATCCCTGTGTTGCCGTTGCTTTTGGTCGTGGCAGCCCCTTTGCTAGGTTTGTTGAATATACCGTTGTGCCAAGTGCCCATTAAATACAGGCACCCGGAGAGGCCTGGCGTGTTATGGCGGTCCCTGCTTCCTCTGGAAGCTAGGAGCCCGTGATTGTACGGTCTGGCATAATATAGTGCTTTCCCTATGTAAAATGTCCGCTTTTATTAATGTGTACTGCTTATTTGTTATCTTTAGTACTTAAGGGTTTTAAAAGAAATGCGCGATAAGGATTTGTGCTTCCTTCGCCTGTAGGCTATAGGTTGAATAAGGATTTGCCTGGAGCTGGAATAATAATTGCCCGGACTCCCTAGAACTGGAATAATAACTATTTAGCCTTTTGGACCCCTTCTCTCTCTTTATTAAGTGTTAATAATTGACTAAATTGAGTATAGTCTAGATTAGCTGCCAATCTGATAGCAGATATTGATGATAAGTTTTGATGATAACTTGATCTGTAAAAGCTCTCTTCACCTGAGGCTATTTAGGGGAAGAATACTTAATAAAGCCCTTTCTGTTAGAGGCTAATAGCAAGAGTTGGTAGGTATAGATGAGGTAGTAGTTGGGTTAGGTAGGGATTATAGTAGATGGTAATGAATGGTATATTGGAGCCAACTTGTTAATAAAATGTGTAGTGGAGCGTGTAATGTCTGATGCTGCTCTTGGTAAGTATGTAAAATATATGTTGAGTAGGAGTTAAGATCGCGAAATCTTGATTGTGGATGCTTGATATGTATAGCTGGCAACTTAAGTACTCATAGGATAGTAGTAATCCTTGTTACCTAAATCCTTAGTGCATAGGCACTACTATAAAAATCTTGGCTATAAGGTCTTGCCCTTGGGATGGATTTGAACTATATACTGGCTAATTGTGTAGCTCCTTAGGGTAAGATATAGGTAATTAGTTGATGGGGATCTGAAGTTTTGTTGGTTGTTGGTATTATGTGATCCCTTTTTATATCTTAAGGTACTTATTGACTTCCATCTGGGGCTTAGGGTGCTGGGAAGTGGTGATTCTTCCTTTATATGGGGCAGCATTGGTGTTGCGTTAGTATATTACTGATTAAGTTGCGTTGGTTAGTTAATTACTATTGAGTATACTCTTGCTGGGTACGTTAGCATATAGCTATTCTTATAGTAATTGTTGTGATCCCTCGTATGGTGTTTAGGTAGAGGAAGGGGTTGTTGCTAACTGGCTATAGTTTATATATCCTTTTACCTTAATGATGAGGGTATTGTTGTTGATGAGGCATTCTAGCGCCTTATTTAGTGTACTCTTTATGAAAGTATCTGCTGGGTTATAGTCCCTAGTAATCTACTAGATCTTATGGATCTTATACTTCTTGTATAACTGCCTTAATGCTATTATATTGATTATTAGGTATTTCTCTTTTGTTATCTCTAGCTTAACTAGATATTTATATAATAAGTATGAGTCTATATAGATAATGAGAGGGATCTCTAATAGACTCAGGCGTTTAATAACCTAGCGTAAAGTGGCTGATATTATAATCCCTATATTAAAGTTGTTAACTATATTGTAAATCTTGGAAGCAAGTATACTGTATATAACCCTCTTATACTTTATTAATAACCAATAGAGGATGTTTCTAGTAATCTTTTATATAGATGGTTGCTTAATTTGCTTTTTATTTACTAGGGTAATTATATAGCTAATTTAGGAATTGAGGTCCTTATTGTTGGCAAAAGACTCATTTATAAAGATCATTAACTTAGCTGCTGCAAGGTCTAGAGGAATGTAGTTAAGGCTATAGTTAAGGTAGTCTGCTGTTCTTTAGCCCCCTATTTAACTTAGTATAGTCCTCTTCTTTAGCCTCTTGATTGTGCTATAATAGAGAGGTTAAATGCTGCTTCCAGATGGCAAATAGAAGCAGATGCTCCTGTGCGTTATTCTATATACTGTTGAATGCAATCTATAGCTATATAGTTAACTAGCTATATCTTTACCTCTTGGCTCTTCTATTTGGGATGCATAATGCTATTGTGTAATATTATGATCTTTATGCTGTTAAAGTTTTGTGATCTCTTGGGGGTTAATCTATCCTTTGGCTTATAGTGGATCTCCTCCTTCTTGATCTTTTGCTCCTTAAGTTCTGAGAAAGCTGGGGTATAGAGGGTGAGGGTATTGTTAGTCTATATGGTAGTAATATTAAAGATGTTCTTGCTGCCCTTGCTGCTGTGGTTAGCTATTAGGAGGCATGGGTTATATGCAGATATAATTATCCTTAGCTTCTTGATATGGTGTTTATGATATGTAGCCCACTAGTATATGCTGGCTTTAGTAATGCTATATAGAGGCTTGATTACCCTTATAATCATGCTAGCTGGGTATTTACCCCTTATTTTAGGAGGAAGGTAGTATAAGATGGGCCTCTTGAGTGTGGATTTTGACTGTAGATGGGCCTGGGTAATATTATGGAGTTTAAGATATAGTCCCTTAATTATTAAAGAAGGCATAAGGGTAAGAAGGAGTTAATAACTTGCATATTATACTGTTGGTGATTGTATAAGGATCTTATATTTTATAAGATCCCTAAAGCTAGCTATAATTAGGTGGGACTTCTTATATAGCTTTTTAGTTTTGCCCTTAATCTCCCTAATAATGCGAGACTTGAAGATCTGTATTTCTTTATGTTTTCTCTTATTAAACTGCTTAAACTGGAATACTCCTTGGCTGATTAGCTTGGATACTTCCTTATTGTTTAACTCCTTAAAGGGGTTGCCTAGGGTAGTGATAATGCTATCCTGGTGGAGCTTTAAAGCAAGTTTATAGTTCTTGATTTTATATTGGGTAAGGAATGTATGGGTGATGATCTTATCTTCCACCTTGTTATTGTTATTATTAGCAGTAGGGTTGTTGTTATTATTATTTATAGTAATGATTGCCTTCTGCTTGCTCTTGGTTCCCTGTGGTTGTCCTTGTTGTTAAGGGACTACTGGGTTAGGGATAGCTGGTATGGGGTTTGGCTTGAAGTATACTGGCTCCTTAGGGATGTTATTAGGGTTTGGCAGATTAATAGGTCCTTCTTTATCCTGGTAGTATGGCTGTATAAGGGTTGACTGGAAAACAACTGGTCCATTTGGTAGGTTAATTATTATATTGTGGTTATTAATAGAGAGTAGTTTGTATAGGCCTTACTACCCAGTCTTTTCTTGCTATATGCATACTTTGCTCTAGAGTAGAAGGCTTAAGATTCCCAGTATATCTGGGCCGTTCTTTATATGTAATGCTTTATTAATTTTATATACTGCATTAATTCTCCTAATCTCCTTTATTGCCTTTTATACTGCCTTGGCTCTCCTTAGAGTAGATGGCATAGGGGTAGAGTCTTCCGTTACACATGGGTATATTCCAAACATTAGGAGAGTTAGCATAAGGCCATCCAGGCCAACTATATTGTTAACTGCTATAAAGCTTGTCTGTAGTATAGCTTCCTTAGTAAATATGGTTGATAACTCAGCGTATAAGATGTTAAAAGCCCTGCGTAAAGGAGCGTAATATCGCTCTACTTTGCTAATTAACTAATGTGTTTCTATAGATATCTATTTATATATAATCCCCATAATACATACTGTACTCTTAAACTTGCCAGAAGCAAAGTTAGTCCCCGCATTAGATATAAGGCGGTTTAGGGGACCCATATATATATTAATCCAGCAACTTTATAGGGCTTCCTACATATCTTTAGTAGAAAGAAAAGGTAAGAATTGTCCGGCTTGGAAGGAAGTAGCTAAGTTAATAATATATAGTATAGGAAGGCCTATTAAGTACATTACATCTATAATAACCTTATAGTTAAAGTCAATATCATTATGGAGGTTAAACTTGAATCTTTAGGGCGTAGGAGAGTGCATTTAGTAGTAGTAATAGAACTTAGTAATAGCCTCTAATGCTAAGGAATCAATATTATGGCCCGCGCCTATTAATAGCCGGGAAAGACGATTAATAGATGGGTATCCAAATCATCTATATAATCGCTATAGTTCAACTTCCATAAGAAAGAGAATGGGGGTATTATTATTCTTATTAATATTCATAAGGAACTATGGGTATTCCTACTTCTAAGTAATAGGAAATATCTTCTTATGCTGCTAATTTAGCTTATATTATATAACTTTATTGGTTATATTTTATATAAAGAGTGAGTGCATATTTATATCTTGCATATATAAGAGGAAGGGGGTTGCTGTCTTTATTATATAGAACGTTAAGTTGCCGGCTGCTATATTAACTATAGTTGCTCCTATTAACTGTAGTAGTTTTCCTGGTCTAAAGCAAACTAATGCTTCACCTGCGCAAGACTTATCAAGAGCAATAGGTAATAGTTGCTACAGAGTAGTATATTGGTTGTACCCAGTAGTGGCTGTGCCAGTATCCGGGAGGATCCCTTGGAAGCGCTAGCGTGAGTAGTTGTTTATTATAAAGACTTCCTTAATATTGCCGGCTTCCTTATCAGCTTTATTATTACTGCTACTAATGTTATTCTTATTAGTTATGGAGCTAGGGCCGTCCTAGTCCTCCGCATTATTATTAATACTAAAGGTATAGAGGAAAGCTTGGTCTACCAGCTATATATAGTTTTCTTGGGCTTTAGTATCACTAATAAATATACTAGTGCTCTCCTAATTATTGCCCTTATAGTTAATGCCCTTATAGTTAATAAGGAATGCATGAAATTCATTATCTAAAGGGGGTTGGTCTATAGCACTATATATGTTTATATATATGCCTTTGGCCCTTTAGTGCTCCTTAAAAGAGTAATTTAATAATTAGCATCCTTCCTTCTAGTAAATAAAGCATTTCTTCTTATATAGGGGACCGTTTCTATTGTTCCTTTTATAGGGGCGGTTGTGTCCTCTAAAGAGTGGCTGGAAGTTGCCTTGGGGATGGTAATTGCCTTATCCTAGGGGATATTGCCTATGTATAGAGTTCCTCAGGTAGTTGCCTCCATGCTGCTAGTAGTTATTATACTGGTGGTTAAGATAGAACTGGTTACTATTAAGGTACTGCTCGTTATCTTGATCTTCATCCTCATTATAGTTACCATCCTGTCCATCGTTATTGCCTTGCCCTGTGGTGTATGACCGGGAGGGGCGTTAAGGCCCTAATGATATAGTATAATAATGGAGCATGTTATATACTTTGTTGGCAGTAGCTGGGGCTATTAGCTTAATAAAGTAGAACTCGGGTACACTGCATATAGTATGGATAAGGTTGTTATATAGTGGTTTATCTCTTAGTGCTTCTTTATAGCTAAGTATTTGGGAGTATTGCTTTATATTTTTAATTAAGATTTCCATTATTTCTGATGAAGTTTTGCCCTTATTCTTTTGCTGTGTTGATGCAAAAGTAGTAGTATTCTATATTGTTAAATATACTTGTTGTCTGCTATTTATATTAAATTATTGCTTGAGTTTAGTATATGCTATAGTGAAGGTATCCTTATTTATAATTGATTGTATATAAAAATTCTTAGCTTTATCCTTTAATATTATAGGTAATGCTGCCCGGAAGTGAGTTGGGTATAGGTGGTTGTTTTTATAGATGTTGTAAAAGAGATTGATTTTATTATTAAGTACTTTATCTGTTGCTCTAGTGAATTCCTCATTATTTGAGTAGTACTTGGCTATATTAGTAGATATGCCCTTCTCTAGTGGTATAGTATGTAGCTGTTGCGGAGGGATTGTGGTGTGCTTCTTATAGGCAGCTTGGAATTCCTCCTACTTGAGTGTTGATTTATAGCCATTAGAAGTCTTATAGTTGTATATGCCCTGTGGCTGATGGGATGGGGATTGAGATCTGGGTATGGCTGGGGTAGTTGTTATGAGCCAACACACATTGGCGGCTGACTACCGCAGAAGACAACCCCAGGCGGCCACGTCGGAAACCCAGGAACGTTTCCCGCCTGAGTCAACAGTGACGCACCAGACAACCAGGGTTAGGGTCAGGGACCCCCACTAGCCAGGGTGGACCGACAGGACCGACGAACGGTCCAGCCGACTATAAGGCTGGACCGCGCAAATCAACAAGCGGTCCATACGGTCCACCATTAGGGATAGATAAAGACTTAGAATATATAAGGATAAAGTTATTACCGCCGTAGATAGCTTCTATAGAATAAACCCTTTAGTCGTTAATCTAAGTATTCAGTCCTACCAACTGGATAGCCTTATAGCTTCTGATTATACCCTCTTCGTGCATAGTGTCTTTATATACTGCAACTCGGTTAACTATTACCTCTACGCCGCTCTGCTAATATAAACCCTATAGGTTACCTACTGAACCCCATAAAGGTTTGGTGTGATCATAACACTTAATATGTTAATTAAGGTTAAGTTAGAGCTATCTTCTATATAAGGAGAAAGGTCTGGAGAGGCTTAAGAAAAGAGGTCTTAAAGTACTAAAGGATGTAATAACTAAGCAGTTAGTAGGGCCCTAATTTACTTATATATACATACTTATATTATCTATATTCATAAGCTTTATAGTATTCTCCCGAGGTTTAAACAACCTTTTAATAATTAACAATATCTATTACTATTCTTTATTTTAATTTATAAATAAATAAATAAATACATAATTAACATAGAAATAAAAATTGTAATTAATATTAATAAAGATTATTTTATTGGAACTTTAATATTTGTTGATTCTTTTATATTTAATTTACTTCCTTTAAATTTATAGTGTTAATATTAATTCCTATTAATTCTTATTAATTACATAGCTTTAAGTGGGTATTAGAGTTAGTAAATTTAACAAATATTATACAACTAACTTATTTCTAATATAACCCACTTCCTAGCCAACTACGTTAGTTCGAAATTATATAATCAAAATTGCTAGCTAAGGAGCTCAGGTGTATAGAGCTTGCTACCGCCATGTGACCATTCCTCAGCGGCCAGCATACATCTCATGCACCACGGTAGGAGTATCGTGTAACTCATGCCGCGATGGAGCTGCATCTGCCTGCCAGAGCTGATAAAGCTGCCCATGCTCTGCTGATGAGAGCTCACTTAATGAACGTGGCTCAAGTTCATGCAATAGTACCGGAGGTTCAGAAACCTCCAGTGCGGCCTCCCGCTTTTGAGATTGACCATACATCGCTGGAGTTGAAGTTGAGATACTATCCGAACGATCGTGGTCAAGCTCAGCCAAGGGTGCATGGTTCTTTGGCCTCCGCCTCCTCAATGCGAGACAAGCAAGGAGGGCGATGGCCGAGATCGCGGCGACACCACCAACAACGCCCCCAGCGATAGCACCCACCGGAGTAAAGGAACTTCGGGAAGAGTCAGAGGCGTCCACATTGCTTGTGTTTGTGTCCGTTGCAATGGAGGGGATGTCGCCAGCTGTGACAGTGGCATTCTCAGTTGATGAACAGAGATTATCAAGCTCCGTGCCTTTGGTGTCGACAGCAACAAGATCCTGGTTCGCATTCTGGTTCGCAGGCCATATGGTGAACTGTCCAGCATCGTAATTGACCATGATGTAAGCTCCGGAGAACAAGTGGCGTCCGATTTTGATAACGTCATCCGAGTTGCCACCTAGCAGCGCATTTATCGTCACGTCGGGCTGGGTGTCGTTGAGTTGTAGGGCTCCAGTGCTCTTGTCAATCGTCACATCTGGTCTGATGTACTCAGAGTTGGGAACCTGAACGGTCAGACCAGTCGCAAATTCGATCGTGATATCTCCCGTGAATCTGAAGTGAGTGTTAATCGTCTATCGGAGGGGAACTGCACGCCGGTGGTTGCATGTACAGGCCAGCTGAAGGGGGGTCGTGATAATAACTCACGGAGTCTGATCTGCATTGTAGCGCATATTATACCACTCCAACCCTAGAGAACGACCAGATATCGAGGCATCGGTAATTTTTTGAAAGTTGGACCAGTACGGGTAGAAAAGCATGGTCGTAAGCGTGGGGTATGACGGGTCTACACAAGCTGTGATGAGAGATTGACTGCCATCGGGGAAGACGCTCTTTAGGGTACCATCCACCAAGTGAACCCTGACATCAGACAATGCCATTAAGAGACCGGTAGGACACCGATCTGAACCTGTTGAAATATGTGATGTATATCCTGTACCGCTGACTTTGGCTTTGTCGTATCCGCCAAGGACAAGGCTCCCTTCGAATTGCTCCGAAGCACCTGGCCCATCAATGCCCCAGTACCATGACCATGTCCGCGATGAAATTGTACCAGAATCAACCAATGCTGATAGCAATGTTGATCCTGACCCAAGGCCTAGCCCTGCTTGTGGATAATAGCCTTGTGCGCCCCAGTCAGCCTGTGCGATGCCGACTGGGAAGTTTTGTAGTGTAAAATTTGATCCGAGGACGACTGTGTCAGAATGTTGTTGCAGGTCTGGATGTTCACTGGCAAGATCTGACGCGAACAAGGATGAGATGTCTTCATCTCGCACTGTTGATGATTTCGTAGGGTCGTATGCACCACCGCGGAATGTCGTGCAGCCGTCAACCGACCACCCGGATGTGACGCTATTACAATAGCCACTCGTACCGTAAACAAAGGTGTTATTCATGTGGCTGTGTACTGATATCAGAGAGAGGATCAGAAAAAATCCATTGCGTGGGCAACATACGTACACGAGTGGTAGGAATGCTAATGATTGTGACGGGGTGCCTACCCCTACTGCCACTCCTCTCGCTGTCTGCCCATTGGAAAGCGTGACGTTGGCGACATCGAGTGACAGTGCCTGAGAACAATCGGAATGACCGAGAACCGCGTGCACTGACGCGGCCGCGCAAAAGAGCCTCGAAGGCTTGGGTATCATGGTTGCAGGATACACAACGGCACCGTACAGGAAGACAAAGAAAAGAAAGGAAATCATAGATTCAAAAGAGCAGATTGCGGTCGGGTAATGAGTTTCAAAGGACAATCAGGGCATGTAGATCAAGGAGAAAGGGAAAAGATGGAATCCCGGCGCTCGCTCAACGGAAGCCAAGCCAGCATTAGCACGGCAACATCGACGGCAGGATACCAGGAATCGGATCCGCCTGCCCTTGGGCGCATCCCTTGAAACAGGCAAGCGCTTCTACACCGTATTTGAAATGTTCAGATCCATCATGGGCCCGAGCAGGGGCTTCCTTTAGGCTGCCATGGAGGTAAGTCTCCGCCGTCCAACAACCAACGTGCATATTCTGCGACTCAGCTCATCGAATCATGCTTGCGGACAACTGCACTTTCTTGTTGCCCAAAATCCTCCTCAGGATCGACAAAGGCAGCCGGCTGATTCGCGATGGCTCTGAGTAGTTAGCGTCCCATCTCCAATGGCTCCGTAGCTTAGCTGGTACCAGGCGTGCTTTGGACGTCTGAGGACTTCCAAGGTGAATACCATGGAGCAGGCTTTAGTCGCTATATGGTTCTAAGCCTGATGTTTCCGGCCCGCTGGATCAGCCGGGAGCACGCAAGGATCGTTCTGCAACAATGGCAGACTGAGGGCCGTACAGTATGCTAGGTTTCCGAAGTCATCAATACAAATCATTGCAGTGCTTGCCATGTTGGAGGAGGCTACTATTCAAATCTGCCGGGCGATTTGACCGTGCAGTCTACAGTAAAAAAGCTTCAAGGTTTCCGAGAGACCTGCATTGTTCCCTCAAGGTATTTTCAGGAACAAACCCTAATTTAGGGGACTTGACCGCCAACTCACCCAATCCCAGTCTTTTAGACGGGCAAAAATCGGGTGCTTCCACATCTGTCGTCGAGGTTGTTATTAAAAGTGATGCGCGAATGTACCACAGTGAAGACAGACGATATCCGACTGGGCCCCGGCAGTGGGGCTGGGTATAAAGGTTAGCGCCCTCAGGCTGAACCTTGAGGCGTTGCCATCGTAGGCATGATGACGATCTGGGCAACTTCCGGCCTGTCAAGATGTAAAGCCCTTTCTCGCTGACTCGGAACCACTCATTCTAAACGGATCCACCTTTTGAGCTGTCTATTTTTTTTATTTTGGCTCTTTCACCCGCTAAGATCGTGTCAGCCTCATCACGAGGCTGTCATGCAACTTAGAAGGGGAAGCGGAAGCGTTCCTGAAGTCACCGATCTCATGCAGGCGCACACCGATATGGGCTGAATTTCGCGACATGCCTCAGCAAGATTGCGGTTACCAGGGCTGTGAAATGAACGTCAGAGGTTCCTGACCTTTGCTTCAAAATTACTCCTGAGGGATCAGTCATTCCGGTTGCATTCCGGATGGCAAGCAGGGGCATGGCCCCAGATATCACCTAAGTATGCACCTGTTGGTACATCCTGACAGTGGGCCAAAGCTGTTGGCGGTTGATTCTCGCACATTAATTGGCTACAGATTGGCTTTGTGGAGTGGCCCATGGACTGTTGGTTGTTACGCGAGACATCTGCCAAGGGCCAACAGGCAGGTGACAATCAGGCTTTGAAATGCTGCTCGCTTTCTACCAGGCTGCGCAATCTAAGGACCCCGAGTCCCCTGACCAGTGCCACCCGTGGGGCTTTTTGTTCGATAGGGGAACGCCACGATTTACCCGGAATCATCTGTTGTGTATCGTTTTCTCTAATTCGTTCTTGTAGCACTAAGACTACTCAGAAGGCCGCCTCTCGTTCGCGCCATCTCTTTCTTGCAGCTCGGCTCACAGCGTGCGAACAAGACCTTCACGTGACACAATGATTCCTCAGGCATTGCGCAAAAGCCAGGTGCTCGTTCTCATAGGCGTTGTCTTCCTGTTGATTGTGGCAGTTTCCCTACACAGAGCTGACATACTTCACTACGAGAATGTCTTCGACACAGATCGATTGGGCACGAGGCCGGACCCAGTGCCAAAGAACAACAGTCCCATAGCCCGCAAAATATGGCAGATCTTTTCCACCCCACAGAATGCCAAAGAGAAGCCTCCGAATTCAATCGATCCCAAGGCGCTCGGCGACACAAGATCGTGGATAGGGTTGAACCCAGGGTACCAATACGCACTCCTCGGTGCAGGGACCAGTTCCGGCGATGATTTCGTCACAAAACACTTCTCCCACGATGAGTCGATCATGGATACCTACTTCTCCTTACGGAACCCAGGACTCAAGACAGACCTCCTGCGCTACCTCGTCCTCTGGGTCGAAGGCGGGGTATACGCAGACCTGGATACCTTCGCAATGAAGCCAATCGACGACTGGGTGCCGGAGCACTTAAAGGTCGAGGGCACCGTTCGAGCGGTGATTGGGCTGGAGTGGGACCAGCTGGATGGCGAGCCTTGGCCGGGTTTTGGCGATGAGCCCTCTTATATGACACATATGGTTCAGTTCTGCCAGTGGACTTTCGCCGGAGCAGCTAGACATCCTATCTTCGACAATGCGATCCGAACATCTGTGAAGAGGATAGGGGAACTGGCTGCATCAAAGGGGGTGTCGATCTCGGAACTTGACCCTATTGGATATGTAAGTGGTTACACTCCCGGTAAAACACTGGGAATGTTGATAATTTGAGATGTATTCATGGAAATCTAACAGTGAGCAGGAAGTCGTCACAACCACAGGCCCGTCAGCATGGACAGATGCTGTGTTTGAGGAGCTGACCAAGGCCGACCCTACATTCCACGACCTGAAAGAGTTATCGGGAATGACTGAGCCGAGACTTATTGGAGACGTATTAGTAGTGACGATAGATGGCTTTGGAATGGGTCAGCCTCATTCACACGCAACGTCAGATGGGTCAATCCCAGACGCTGCGCTAGCAAAGCATGGGTTCCGGCATTCATGGTTGCCTAATATACCCAAATCTGGGAAAGTATCGTCCCGCTCATAGTTCTTGTGAATCTCAGAGAATTGAAGTCTTTTTCCCTGGGCCACTTGAGTGTTCAGCTAGTATATTTCATTATTGTATGCCACTAGTTTCCGAGGTTCGGATTGGTTACACGCTCCGCACCCAAGCTGTGGTGTGGGTAGGACGCGATGACAAGGATTCTACAGCGCGGCTCGCAAGGGTCGTCAAACACAGAAAGATTATACGTCGGTAGCTCGCTGAAGCAATCATGGCGCCTGAGACCTCCGCATCATCATCACCCCGCTATAAAGAGACGGCCAGGTCAGATGTCCTCTCAGACAGACGACCCGAGCGATTTGGTCTTGGTACGTCCATCTCGTACCGGCACATGGGCTTCCACGTCGCCTGAAGACACCGGGACTGTGGATTCTCTTCTGATACTTCTCTTCGAATGTAAACATGGGTGTGATATCACATACTTAGAAGATCAACTAGCTAAGCTTGTTGCAACATGCAGATCCCTGCAAGTTGTTTCCCATAGGACGGATCATGTCATGACTCAGTGACGAGCAAAGAAGGATGTTCCTGCGAAGAGATCCCAGAGACGATATCGTCACCTACACCAAGGCCGTTGAGAGTATCATCGACGACATGCTGAAGACCAGCAAGGTGGTCCGTGGCACTAAATGCATCGAACCGTTGGTGAGCTTTCTGGATATGTGTCGGCCCATGGCGGATGCTTTGAGTGGAATATATCCACTAGTAGGACTCATCCTCGGAGGAGTCTTCTTGGCCGTATCCGTGACCAAGTGCGTGGTCAAGTATCAAGAGGCTCTCGTGCAGTTTCTCATGAGAGTCACTAGTATCCTGGGTCAGCTTAACAAGTTCAGAGCTGCCTTCCCGGATTCGGCGTAGATAACAAACGGGACTCGTCAACATCTTTGACATAATCTTGAAAACGTGTGCTGAAGCCTCCACATTATTCTTCGATGATAAAAGCAAAGAAAAGTCCACCAGTCGACTTTTTTGGAGGTTATTTGAGAAGGAATCCGCATAATGGAAGCACTCCCTGCACACAGGCTTTTCAGGAAGCCTTCTACAGAACAGTCCAGTTTGTCTCTGGGCAAAGGCTCGGGGACTTGCATGGAGGCCAAATGATGGCACTGCGTATGCAACTAGAGACCTATAAAGCGGTACGAAAGAACGAGAGTAAGCGGAAATCTCGAAATGTGCACTTGCTCTCATTCTATGATAGCAAAGCGCCCCCTCCCCCACTTCTTTGCGAGAATTGTTAACTATCGTCAATTAGCTACTTGCTACCGTAGGCCTCCGCGAATCTCGATTCCAAATCCTTCTCACTCAGAAGCGGTAGGCCGACGAGGTCGTTATCTACCTTCTGATAGTAGGCCTGGTGCTTTCCAGACATGATTGAAGCCTTCAAAAATGCCATCATATCCGGGAAACTTCGGCTTTCTTTGGCAGTTGCCTCCAGCCTGTCGAACTCAGCCAGAGGGTCGTTGACCTTGGTGATGGTCCATTCGGCACCCGGCGAGTACTTCTTCGCGAGGTCCAGCAGCTGTGACTGCGTGACAACTAGCTCGTGTATGAAGAGGTTCTTATTCTTCGTCGGTTCCGGGTTCTTGAGAGCACCCACGATGGCTCGTCCTATGCCCTGCAAGCTTGTGGTGCTGATACGGCTGTTGCCGTCGTTCCAGAGCTCGGCTGTCTTGTGCTCCCAGTCAAAGGCGACGGGGTAAGTGAGGAGGAAGTCGGTGAAACCACCGATGCTGAAGATCGTGTAATCGATCCGATCCGAATTGGACTTCAGATATTGTTGAATTTCGACCATGCTGACGTGGTGGGGAAAGTGACTGGCAGCAGGGTCCGTAGTGAGGGTGCCGAAGTCCGAGGGGATGAAACGCCGGACGCCCGCCTCAATTGCAGCGTCTATCATCAGCTTCTGGGCGGGAATAGCCTCAGCAGAGACCGTGGAAACCACCGCGTCCTGGCCATTTAGGGCGTCCACCAGGCCTTGCTTGTCTTTATAATCCACAGCGATACGGCGAACCTTGGGCAGAATATCTTCATCTGGATTGTTCGAGCGACTGAGGACGGTCACCTCAAATCCTCCCTTTACGAGTTCGGATAGGACAGCAGATCCTAAAAGACCTTTCTACGCTTTGTTAGCAAAATCCATCCAGCGGGTGGTACCAGTGAGCACTTACACCAATGAGGGTGATTTTCTTGAAGGTGGCCATGGTTGCAAACTGAGTTCAAATCCTTGGTGAATGATGATGAATGGAATGGTTGGTCTTCATCACTTTGGAATTGTTGTCGCTTTATATTTTGGGTAGTGTCACATAACTGGGCGGCATTTATAAGCCTGGTTTGTGTTGGGGCTTCGACATGAAGCACTGTAAGTCGTTTACAAATCTGCTCAAGTGACTGCGCAACGTACCGCTGCGTAATGGATTTAGTTTCTGAGCATCCTAGCACACAATCCAGCAGCTAGCCGTGTGGCACGGGCAGAGAGCAGCACATGGGCGGATACAAAAAGTGCCACTAACATGACAGGCCAACGCTGCTTGTTCATCTTGTCGGATGTCGGATACAAAAAGGCTCCGCTCCGCCGTCTCAGTCCCAACGCCATTTGTATCCGCTCCGCCTCTAGCTGTCCGCCTCCCTACCCGCCTCCCCACCACGACGGATGAACAATATCAACATTACAAAGCAACTAAATATGGCTGATAAAGCTGGAAAAGAGCGTATCAGGAGTGTACGTATCGGCGTCTTCAACCACTCCGAACCCCGCAATTGACAATCCTAACATGGCTCGCCAGGCTTGTATTCAGTGTCAGAAACGCAAGAAACGGTGCGATGGGGAAAAGCCATCATGCGCAAATTGTTCAAAATTCAAAGGATCTTGCCAATACACAGAGAGGAGGTCGAGGGGTCCGGGGAAGAAGTGAGGATTGGTTCTGTCGGCGTTCGGTCCTCGAATGCATGGTATCTGACTGGTCACAGGAATGATCGCGTGGAAAACCTGGAGACGCGGCTGAAGACTCTGGAGTCTGCTCTGCGTCTCCCGGAGCGTGCCCCAGCTTCGGTGTCTGAAAACCAAGCGGCTAAAGTCGTCCAGCCTGTCCAGCCTCAGGGCTCCGAGGTTGACATAACCGCTGACTCGTCGCTTTACAACCAGTCTGCGCCGGTTCAGCTTCCCCCAAGCCATGTAGTTGTGAGCGGTGACAGTCAGACTGACCTGGGAGGGAATGACCTGACAGAGATCAATACGAATCCTCCGACCGCAATTTTTGCAGCGCAGCAATCTCTGTGTCCCGCACAAATCATCTCGAAATATTCCGAGTTTACAGATGGCCTCAATTCGGCATATCACTGGATACGGGGCCAGGAAAATCGTGGGCTTAGCCAAAGCCGGCTCTTTGCCCGACTGCCGACGTATGACCAGGTCCGAAGCCTTGTGGAACCCATCGTGGAGCCTCTCCAACAACATGGCGTCGCGATAAGCACCGAGTTCTTGGTAAAGCTGCTTGATGAGCAGTATTCAGCAGACCCTGACAGCTATGCCGATAATCCTTCCCGATGGGCCATAGTGAACTCATTCTTCGCGACCGCCATGCTTAACAGATCGACCACCGACTTCCTTGCTGAAATAATTCCGACTGCGTGGAGTTACTTCAAAAATGCATTCTCGATGTTCCCGGAGCTCATCACACAGGGAAAGGATGTCTCAGCATGCGAGGCATTGGTGGCGATGGTTATGTTCGCACAGCGCACTGCCGATGTCCAGCTTATCACGCAAGTAACGGCTGCGTTGACTTGCTTAGTCAAGACTTTGGGTATGCATCGCAAAAGATACTATAACTCGCTCGATTCAGCTGCCGTCCAAAGGCACCAACGCATATTCTGGGTCACCTACATCCTCGAAGTGGACGCGATGGAGAAGTATGACATGAGCCCGAGCCTTGAAAACGAAGAGCTGGGTACGCCGTTCGAACACGACGCCTCAACCAATGAATACACCAGTTCCCAAGAATACGCATCGCTTGATGTTCTCAGATGGAGGGCTGGGTTGGCAATCGTCCAGAGGCGCATCTACGAGCAACTCCGCCATATCAAATACCATGCCACGGAAAGGCACGATCTTTCGCACATCGTTGCGTCAGTGGACAAGCAGCTTCAGGCATGGAGGAGCAACCTGCCTGAAAGCATTTGGGCCATTGGCAACCACTTCGATGAGTCCGATTCTTCCTCTTCAATTACTCTGTTGCAGTGCGCGTTTTACAACGCCATGAGCAAGGTTCATATGGCGGTAGTTTATGACAAGGTTGTGAGACACTCACTAGACGACGAGAACATGACCTCTGAAGAAATTCCTTTGCATTTTGATACGAAGAGATCCTGGAATACGTCGGTAATTTCAGCACGTAACATTATTGCTGTGGTGGTGAACTTGGCCCCTCAGCCTTTTTTCCAGATATGGTGTGTTGTGTGATTTCCCCTGACTACATCGGCCTGGCAGGTCAAACTAACACCTTTTTTTTGCAAATAGGGGAAGTCTTTGCTACCCCCTGTCAGCGGTTCTCACTCTATTCTTGGCCATCCTTCGAAACCCAGCCACACCTGCGGCGCAGGATAACCTTGGCAGGATAGGACATTTCGTTGATCTATTGAAGAAGCTCACTAGTGACGGATGTGATGTGCAGAGGCTATGGAATGCATGCACTAAGCTCCATGACGTCGCTTCATGTGCTATCAGGACATCGCAGGCTGAGGAGCACTTGCATAGCCAACAGCCAGATTTAGGTCGACGCGCTACAGTGTCGCATCTAAAGGTAAGAGGCAGCAACCAGGCCAGTCGGGGCGGTTTCGAGAATGAAACTAACGGAACTTCAACAGGCGATCCGTGCAAAACTTTCCAATGCGCAGGACCGGCTTCAACTCGCACAAGGGTTGTTGAGTAATCATCCCTTTCTCCGGGTGGAAGCTGAAGAGACGTTCTCTGGAATTTCGGAATTTGGCACGCCACAAGGGATTTATGGAGTGTGTGTGCCTGACCTGCTCAAGTCACAAAACGAGCATCCATTCCATTCGGGGCTGAGGGGTTCACTATGAGAAGAAAAAAAAATGTACGCATATTAAACCATAGTCAGCTGGACTTTCGATGTAATCAAATGCGTGTTGGTGATTGGCGGACAGCGAAACATATTTAGGATTACATGCCTGTGATAACAAAACTTCATATAAAGCACTTGGGCTAAACACTGTTCACATGGTGCCAGAAGATCTGGCTAGTCTATCAAGGGCTTTGAAATTGCATGTGAGTTGCCTGAAGGTACGTACAAGTGGCAAAAGGTAAAGGTCTTAACCCTATAATTAAAATTAGGCAGATTGTTAGTATTGGTTAGCATGTACATATATAAGAATAAAGTGGTCGCAACTCTGAATGAAACGGGAAAATGGGTTCTACAGCATGAGAGCTACATTCGCTGGAAGAATAAATCTAATAAAGCACTTCTCTGGGTTTACAGGAAGCATGGCAGCGGCAAATCGCACTTGGCCGCTGGGGTTATTGAAGACCTGAGGGGTGTCTGCCAAGAAAGAAACGCCACAACTGCCAACATCAACGACAATGACCGTGGCGAGAGTAGTACCGTTTCTCAGAATTGCAAGTACAGAGGAAGACCTCATCGAACAGTCTGACGAGGATGGTTCGCGGTTGGCCTTGTGGCAAGAAGATACTGTTCCGGCGGAAAGATCAATCAGCAGGACACTCATGGGCTTCCTCCGCAGCACATTCCCCTACCAGAATTTGAACGTTCAGACAAGACATCGGGCACCGATTAACGGCGGCCAATTGCTTAGTTTGGTGGAATTTCGAACGTGAGGATTTTGAGAGCCCTGTATTCAGGTAAAAGCAGGAAGGTATTTGTGCCGCACAAACAGCATCTAAATTCGCTGTTGCTTCATTGCATGTCATGCCGACCAACATCATTTGACCCTAACAGCTTGGTATTCCCGGCTCTTGCGTTCTTCTGCCTTCTTTCTCAAGTTCTTTGTGTGGAATGCCCGCTTCCAGAACTTCTTGTGTACATTATCCCTGACAGCCTGTTCATTATATCCGAGCCCGTGTGGGAAGAATATTTCCAACATGGCTAGCCCAGCCGTGGGCACCCATTTCTCAAGATCTATCAGTGCTCCTTGGACGCCTGGAACATGGACAAGATTTTTCTGCGCAGCAGCTTCCGCTCGATCATTTGAGAATAGGTCTTGCAGTGCTTTCCAGCTGTTCAATCGAACTGGTCCTGCAGTCGGCGAAGCCATCGGAGGTGGAGCTGGCACCAGCCATTCCGGCACCCCGTCTTGCCTAGACATAGAATCCAACCATTGGGGCCTGGGGTGCGGCTCCTTGTTTTCGTGCTTACCGTTTGTAATATGTACTTGTGTCTTGTCGAACGCCCACAACACGAGCTCGGCGAGTCCATCATCTGTCTCTTTGAGGTCGACCACGGCGTCTAGATCGTCTTTATATGGTAGTCTCCGGCCAATAATGGTCGGAACTCGCAGTGACTTGCGTAGATGAAAGCTAGTGGCGCCCGGGTCCCTTATCGCCCCGGCCGCCAGGAGGTTCTGGAGCATCCCTAGGCCGCCGATGCAGACGAGATACCACGTGTGGTAGTTGATTCCCGATACGTTTATGAGGAGACAAGTCCAAAGAACGGCAAGTATGAGTGTTATTGCTCTTGTCTCCGGGCGGTGGGGCGAAGAGGCCGCAGCGAGGTGCTCGAGATCCCAGGACCCCTGGGATGCAATTATCACCATGATGTGACGACTGCCATTCCCCCGTGTCAGACAGGTCACCTTGGACCGCTCAACCCTTCCGGAGCTCCATTTCTCCTGCATCCACTGGGGCATGGAACACGTAAAAAGCGCAAGAAAGCTCCCGCAGAAAGTGACCAACGCGATTGTCCAATCTCCGTAGACACCCCAAGGGACTACTGCAATCACTGTCTGCACAAGTATAGCAGCCCAACCTAGCCACCAAACCCAGTCATGGTCCATACTGGCGACCGGCAAGAGATCATAGACATCAACGCGAAGCGACTCAGCCCTCCCACTATCCTCCACCGGCCGCGGGTCAACAGGATACCGGATCTCATGGTCCCGCAGCAGCCGGCCCAATGCCCACGACCTGTTCTCCCTCGCGAACCCCGTGGCGCAGTTCACAAGGATACAGGGGTAGTCGCACGCCGGCATGAGCGACATGTCGCCGAACGCGGATAGCAGGCTGGAGAAGCCGTACGCGACCCATCCGAACGAGAACGCCACGGGCGCGACCGAGATGGCAGGGCCGCCCTGCCCGAAGGGGCGGACCTGGTGGCCCACCTGCTGCGCGATGGCCTTCTGGACGATATCACCGCCAAGAAGGAGGAGGAGGCTGAGGATGTCGCGGGGGTTGCCCCACTGCTCGCGGAGGTCGGCTTCGGTGGTATTCATTTTTGGATCAAAGAGGATTGCGGCTTCACTCGTATGTTAGTTGTGTTGATATGATAGACGTTACCTAGGTAGTTATAGAGCTGAAATGATTGACCGGCTGAGGCACGAGGAGGTCGTCTTATACCGCAGCAGGAGGAATATGCTAAGCTGAGATCGGGAATCCAAAACCTGCATAGGGTGGTCAGCATCATGCTACACAGCGCAGAGATGGGCAAAAAATGCTGGTGGGGGCTATGCCATGCAGGGTGGGCATGGTGATACCGCTTCCGCCCGACCGAGTTGTGCTGATCCCATGGATCCTGAGCTGGGGAAATCGAATTGCATTGGACCTCACTTTTGGGGCCCTAGAATCCTTACAGCAGCTCATTCGGGGGCTCCGAGAATGTATCATTCATGTAATATTTGCTTACTCCCACAGGCTTAATTCATGTGTACCCTGTGCTTTGTTGAATCATGGTATTTCAGCCATGGTGATGATATTGAGATTTATTCAAACAAGAAAATGTTCAATGCATTTATTCCTGATTGAACCCTTGAAACTGTTACCCACTGTGAGCTTTCTCGAGGCGCCGAAGTCAATCTTGTACAGGACCACAAACTTCAACAAGGCCTCAGACTAACTACCTAAGTATCTGGTGTACAACACCGCCCTTTGCCCTCATTATAAACAATTGATCCCGCTCTCCACGAACGTTCCATTTGCTTCCACCTCTTTTTGCGTTCTCTATCCTCTACAAGACCCTGTCTTCTGCCTTCCTCTATCCACCTGCGGACCTCCTCCTCAACCTCAAGACCTTCTGTAATGGATTTGGAGATATCCCACATCACATAGCCGCATTTGCGCAGATATGAGTGCTCCGACCTGTAGGGAGTCTCTTTGAGAAGCAGCCCCTTGTGTGCCTCCAGTCATGTGCGAAACGGCCCGGAGTCCAAACCATCCATGCCGTCGTGGTCACCTCGGTTCTTGCCGATCAGCTTCCTGAGTGACCACGGACCCCACACGATCAAGTCGGAAGGGCCTCCGAGGGCTACTATATTAGCGTAGTGATTGGGCATATTGTTGTAAATTAGGCGCACTCGCTGGAGATGGGCCGCGAGTGCTACTGGAGTTTGTCGCAGGCCTTTCGACTCGAACTTCGGAACAGCCAGAGACGCTGCTCGTACCCCGGGGTCTAGTCAGGCTTAGAGAGAAAATGGAGGGAATATGTAAGCTTCACTCACAAGTCAGTGTTGTGAACGTTGCTTTACCCTTGATCGGTACTGTGGAGACTCACACATGCTTGTTTGTGCTGCTGTCTGGGAAGAACGAGATGCGGCCCCCCCCCCGGGAAAATTACCCCTGTACCGCACAGACCACTATAAAATGCTCGTCTTCACGCGCGCGCCCACGCAGCGCGAATAAGGCTTCTTCTTCCTCACATCCTCAAAATGGCCAGCCCTCCTCCTAAGCGCGCCCGCGTAGCATTTTCGCGCTCTCTTCGTACTTGGTGTATTCCTTGTATTTCACGCCTCTCTCGCGACCACTCTCACCGCTGCTGTGACCAGAAAGGGGCTGGAGGACGCTGTTCTGCTTGTGCACGTGGCAACCGCAAGTGCAGACCTCTTCCTTTTGCTGCTCTCGAGCCTCTCCAGGAAGCTATTCGCCTCTGTGAAGGAGGAAAGAAAGAGGAAGCTACAGAAGCAATCAAAGCCATACAACGACTACTCCGCCAACCTTTAAACCCAGCTCCAGAGGTCTCAACAGGAGGGGATGAATACCTAGCACTTATTAGGCGTGCTGTGAGTGCGTTTGAGCGGATAGCTAATGCTGTGGAGATACTTGCTGAGGGAGAGGATGAGGAATTTGAGGAGGACGAAGGAGCGGTGTAGGCGCTGCGTGGGCGCGCGCACGTGAATAGGGCATTCTATAGTGGTCTGTGCGGTACAGGGGTAATTTTCCCCGGGGGGGGCCGCCTCTCGTTCTTCCCAGACAGTGATTTAACGCTCCCCGATAAAGCCAGTCCACTGCATTCCGGCCCCATTCGATGTCGTGTGTCACAGTCTCATTCGAATGCCCTGGAAAGAACTTCCTCAAAGCAGTCGTGCACGCAGACAAGCTGTTCATTGACCAACGGCGAGAAAGCGTCGAAGAAGTAATGCTGCAAGTACCCGTCCCGAGTCTTTCTGATCTTGCTGTCGGGGTAAAAGTCGCTTTCGCTTTGAAAGACGAGGTTGCAGTATATCTGAAAGAAATACATGGCTCGTTTGATTCAAAAGATCTCACTCTGCGTGGGACGTTTGTTCCCGAAGGCCAGGGGTCGTGGGCGTGGGCGTGGAAGGCCCTTGGTGAGCGGCAGTCGCTCGCTGAGATAGCGCGTGCAGAAACAATCAACCATTGCGTGGGTCTTGCTGAACATGCTTGCTATAGTATTTCCACCTAGAACCTCATACTTGGTAATGGTGCCGATTTCGGGACAGATACTCGTGGCAATAGAGTCGCTCAACAACTAACTGTGATCAAACATCACATCCCAGCGCAGACACCATTCCCGAAAGGGTTCACCATTTGGCGCACAATGCCTGCCTTCCTGAGCAGCCATGAGCAAAACAGCTGACAGTCATGCTGAACTGATGTACATCAACTGGTAGTTACGTAGCTACGCCTGGCTGTATCACCACTCTGCATGAACGGCAGTGTCAAGCTGCTAGAGTTGTGTTCAATGGCGGATGCTACTTCTGTTAGGGCGGAGCGTTCCCGACCGAGGGAACCTGAGCCAGTTGTGGTGTCAGACGAATAAAAGGGAAGGATTAGCAGGCAGGGCGGAGCCTGGTCGTTCAGTAGGTGCCATTTGTTGTGGAAGAGGAGCTCATCCAGTAAAGCATATTCCTCTTTGTAAATGGGGGTGTCCTCTTGATCCGAGTCTCCGTTTTCCCTTATGAGGCTAGGGATAGCCATAAACCTTACGTCTCAGGCAAGCATGTTGGTGCGTCGGGCTGGTCCTCAAAGTAGGGACATCGCTACGGCATTATCGTTCAAATAGAAATCGGTGTCTCGACCCTCCCTCCAAGAGATAACACCCAGGGCGAGGAAAGCGCTGTCTCCAGTTATTATTGTACAAAAGAGATATGATAGCCCACCCTAGGTTCTCCCTCATGATACGGGGGAAAGGTTATACACGGGATATTTCAAGAGATACCGTCTTCGTCACTCTTCGGATCCCCAGCAGTTGGCATCTCACCGCGCCTGAGCTGAGCAAAGCAGGCGGCGAAAGCGCAGCAGATCACTCGCCACGCAACCTGGGATTCAAGGGTCCTTTCAATGTCTCGGAGAAAGCGGACGCAATCATCAGAGCCATCCAGCAGCCCTACTCCGGTCAAATGGATCAGGCTGTGGTCATCGGCACTCTCGATCCACCGTTCGATACTAGGCCGGTCCCTGAGCTGATCAAGCCGCACAACTGCTGGCGGTGTGGCTTTTGACAAGGGTGAGCCCCCCTGGGCCGATGTCTGACGGGATAATGCTGCTGCCGACAGGTGCAGTCCGCAGTAGCAGTAAATGTAACTAGTAGCGACCATGATGCTGAACACGTCGTAGCAGGCGAGCTTCCGTGAGCTGCGAGTCGCCCTAAAGATGCATGTCGCGTGCCACAGACACCTGCGGGCCTGCCGAGCGTTTTGTTGACAGAAATCCTTGAACTTCATCTTGGACTTGTGCATCGTCTCTTTGTTTGTCTTCCAGCCTGTTGCGGTGTGGATAATCTCGAGCGAGACGCGTCTCAAGATGGCCAGTGCGTGAAATAGCGTCTCTGTCCGACTGTATGGCACAGAGGTTGAGCCGTCCAGGGCTGCGAACGACAGCAGATCCACCGATATCTCCAGGAGCGTATTATCACTCCTCTCAAAATCCAGCTCAGCCAAAGATGGGGAGATTGTGGCCTGCTCGTTGCCTGTGTTGGGCGTTCCGAGAAAGGAGACGACCGAGGACCTGAAGTGTTGCAAGGAGCACAACTGGCGGGCCAACGCCCTCTCATCTATAAAGAGCTCCAGGAGCGCAGCCTTGGAAGCAAAGGCCTCGGACACGAGCATGGTTCTGGACCAGTCCTCGTCAGAGCGCGAACGCTTTCGCTCGGCTTGGTAAGCTACTCATCAAGTCAGTCATGCGGCCTTGTTCGTCGAACTGCAGTATATCAGGTACCTGGCAGACTCCTGTAACAGGACTTCCAGTCCTGTGGATTTCTGCATTTCCAGAGATGTTCCGGCGACGGAAACTGGCATTTCGCGTCGCGGAGTTTGAAAATCGTGGGAATATCAAGGAATAGGGACCCTAGACAGTCCAGTACTGTACAGACATGCTTTAGCTCTTCCTTCTTGACTGATGCAAAAGTCAGAAAGCCTTACCCCTCACGCATGTCACCAGCCGGGTTTCTTCTTCTCCAAGCATCCAGGCTTGCCACTCTGCTTCTACGCCGAGACTGTCGGCGGCTGGTTTTCTCTGCAGGTCTGCCCTGCTAAGCAGGTCCCAGCACAAGGTCACAAGCATGCTTCTCCTGTGCTGCAACATGATCTTCTCCTTGTGCGAGCCGGAAAACATCCAAAGCACGTGAAGGAGGAAGACGCACTGTACAATAGCAATGTCTGTCCGCAGGATGCGCTCAGAGACCTGCAAAAGGTTCTGGTCAGAGGTGTGCCACGAAAAAGACAAGGCCGGGGCCCGGATGGCATGACTCACAACGGACTCGACTGCGCGGGCGAGCAAGTCAACAAGTGTCAGATTATACCGTTGCGCGTCGGGTATCTCAGAGTAATGGCTGCCAACGGCCGCCGCAGCCAGCAACACGATCCATGTTACCTCAGGGGCACCCAGGCGACACGGGTGCAGGAAGGGGAACTGCGGATCGAAATGCTCAAAATAGAGCTCAATGAATGCGTGCAAGATGCGGTCATGGAGGAGAGGCGCGGCAGGGTCCTGTGTTTGCATCCTGTAAAAGCCATGCAGGCCTTCAGTGGCGTGCTCCGGTAGATGCGGAACATGGCCGTACATCTCAGCGCCTGCGAGTTCAAGACTGAGAGCTTGCAGCTCTGGAAAAGGCCTGCATGGCCGCGTATGGGCCGTGCCCATGTCTCTAGGGTTTGGATGGTCCCGCGAAGGTCCCTGGGCTGATTCCTGACAGGGTGACGCTTCGGCAATGGGTGATGATGCCGTGCAGTGGTGTGAAGCCGACGGGGTGAAAGCCAAGACGTGACCGTTGGCCTGCGCCTGGTCCAACATAACCCCTAATCCCTCCAACGTCCATGGAAATGACGAGTTGGTCGCCATGGGGTTACAAGGCATCCAAGGATCATCAATCACATCGATGAAGTCGATGCCGCCGCCGCCGCCAAACGGCCCTGCGGCGGCAAAAGTAGAGCCGCCCTGAGGCCCGGTAGCTGTGTCTTCGGGCAGTGAGGTCGGGACGAGATGGGGCAATGTGGACGGGAGGCTCTGCAGACTTGAGGGCATCACACGATGGTCTCTCCACGCCCCCGGCAGTGTCGGTAAATCTACGGGCACCGGGCCGTGATCCATCGCTTCCGTGGTCTGCGTGCCGAGAGGTGAGCCGGCTGCGTGTGCTGAGCGGGTCTGGGATGGTTTCTCGGTCACAATACTGCTGCGGCCACTGGAATCACCATCTGCAGTGTTGCCAGGCCGCGCTGCTGCTCCTTTGGCTAGCCCGGACGGCCGGCTTGGGGCGTACTGGCATCTTGCACCCCGGAGCAAGCACCTCGCGCAGGGCGACTTGCCGTCGCAGCGCTGCTTGAGCCTGGCGCAGGGCAGACATGCCTGGATGGCACGATGGCCGGGGCCCCGAGGCGCGCCTTCGTTCCCATCACCATGTAGGGTGCGGTGGCGTTGTAGCGTGTCGCTACTCCGACCACGTGTCAGCAATAACCAACGACAACGTGCCGGAGAAGCGGGAACAGACTACTCCGTACTGACGCACCTTCTGGAAAAGGACTTGGAGCAAATGTCGCAGTGGAACGGCTTGAGGCCAGTGTGCCGCAGGACGTGTCGGTCTCTGTGCTCTCGGCGTTGGAATGTCCCGCCGCAATGCTGACAGGACAATGGGTTCGGCTCCGCCTGCATGTTTGCACGGTTCGGACGGGCCCCCGTCATGGTGGTGCTGTCTCGGAAAAACGAGAGTTACCCCCCCCTGGCTAAATTAGCATTTGCCGCACGTGCCACCAAAATTTGGCTGGGCGGTCAGGAAACATACAATTCTCGCCGGAACAACCAAATCGACGACGTCGTCGTCGTCGTCGCTAACGCCCCTGAATAGGCAATTGCGAGAGTTTAACGATGTCTCGCCGTTGCCTGACTGCCACTGAACTCCAGCGGTTAGAGTTTTATTTACGCTCTGACCCAGCGCCACCTAACAAGTGGCTCAAAGCTGAGTTCCAGCTAAGCCGTATGATGGTTAAGAGATATCATCAGAGGGTTGCTACCAGCAAAACAGTCGTCCTAGGCATACTATTGCTATTGCTGTTAAATGCAGTTAAGCTGGAGCAATGGGCCCTGGAGGTTTGTTAGCATACTTTCCTCGGATAAAGCCATAGAGCTTAATTAACACGTGAATTATATGGGATAGGAGCTTAAGGATCTTCTGCTTGTTAAACCAGACCTCTATCTTAATGAAATGCAGTATTTCCTTGCTGAACAGTTCCGAATCGATGTTACCATGAAGACGATAGGCAACGCCCTGAGGAGTTGCGAGTGGAGTAACAAATGGATACACGTACTGGCCCGCCAGCGTGACGAGGGTCTCCGCAACTACTACCTCTGGTGGGTAAACTAGCGGTGCTATATAGTTGATATGTTTGTTTTCCTTGATGAATCGGGTCTTGATAAGCGGGATGGTGCCAGAAGGACTGGCTGGGCGCCTCGTGGGTACACTCCACGAGTGGAAAGTCTTCTCAAATGAGGCGCTTGCTGCCATATCCTCCTAGCAATTACGGTTAACGGCTTGCTTGCTGCCACAGTGTATAAGGGGCATATAATGAAAGAGTTTTTCCTCTAGTGGTTGTAGGAAAGCGTATTGCCAAAGATGTGCCCATACCCGGGCCGAAGGTTGATTCTCGTGATGGATAATGCTTCCTGGCACTATAGTGATGAGATCTATGAGGCAGTTAGCTAGGCAGGCGTGAAGCTTAAGTACCTACCGCCATATTCACCTGATTTCAACCCAATTGAGGCGTATTTTGGTGATCTGAAGTGCTATTTACGTCATCAGTACCAGTATAAGGCGTCTGACTATAACTCAGATGAGCAATTTGCGTAATTCCTATATTCTTATGCCTGGAAGGTTGGGTTGAGGGTTTCAGCCATCCAGGGATATTTCTGCTACGCGCGGGTACCAGAAGAAAGAGCAAAATGAGGCGGATATAATGGTATCGATTAAAAGTTGTGGGGATGAGAATTGGGGGAGTTCTCATTAAGTGTTGTTGCGTTGGTTGAGGAGTGTTTTGTGCAAGTTGACTAGTTGGTTTGGTGGCTAGGGGTCAATGCAGACGAATTAGTGCCTTATTATAGGCAAAAACACTTGGTTGATTTGGTGCCCTGTGGAAGGCACCTAAACACACTATATTTGCTTAAAATAAACAACTTTCCTCCTTCAGACTGCTTCTCGTCATTAACCACGACTTCCTATATGCCTAATTACTACTTTCCTTGCTCAGAAAGTCCTCTGGCGACTCGTTAAATGCTTCCTCTGACCCAGCAGACTAGGGAGGCCATGATGGCGGGCTTCTGACCCTTCGGTTAAGTGTTTGACCTAATTATAAGGCCTAGCGTTAGATGAAGCTAATCAGTCAGTCAGGTAACCCTCACGGGCTTTGTGGGATATGTACTCTTGATTTCTGCCTGGCGGTCAACTTGTTGACTATCTGATGGCCCCTGCTGTGGCAGCAAGTCCTCCTCCTTGTTGTTACTATTGAAGAAACTGGTGAAGTCCTCCTTCCCCTTTAAGTACGGCTTGACTAGCGTTCTGACTAGTGAGATGGCTTGCAGTCCCTGTTTGGCAAACTATATATCCTCCTTCTTGTGGAGCCTATAAAGGTTAAGTCCTTCCTACTTTATAACCTTCGGAAGTCGTTTAAGCTGCGCTCTCTCTAATAAGTTCTGAAAGTATATCTAAAGCGCTTGCAGTATAAATTCTCAATATAAGACTTTCTCATCCCTATCAACCCGTGGTAGTGATAATGATAGCACTACCGGAAGCCTCTGCCTCTATGGTGGGCTTCCTGGTGATGTTGTTGTCGCTAGTGCCAGCGTTAGTAGGTGCGGAAGCCTGTTAAACCCGTAAGAAGAAACAGGTGCTGGTGGTAATGGTGGTGGCCCTATTAAGGCTGCTTAGCCATACCCAGCCCCAGGCAAGTTAACATTAAACAATGGGTTAACTATTATATTAATACTACTTTCCCTCTGCTTTTGCTTCTGCTTCCTCTACTTCTTCCTGGGAGGGACCAAGCTAACTCCATCATTGTTAGACTCCTTATTGGCTTCAGCTTAAGCCTTCCAGTAGTTGAAAACGACTTCCGGTAGCCTCTGTAGTATGGCTTCGTCTGCCGCAATTGCGTCTGCCCAGTCTCTTATATCCTTATCTGATATACTTATATATGTGCCATCATTCTTAACAAAATACTACTGCTAGAGGGCATCCCCCTTATCCCTATGGCGATGATTGGCATTGCAATGAGCCCCTAACTTATACTGCTATAGCTCAATCAACTGCTGGTATGTAACCCATGTGGGAGTGCGTTCTTCTCCCATCGCAGCCAGTTGACGAGCGGTAACTGACCCAGCCTAAGGATTCCTAGGGACCGGGCTTCTGCTGGGCGTTGTGACACTCGTTGCCAGTCTAACTGCTGGGAAGCCGTCCTCAGGGGCAGCTACTGGCCGACTGATAGGGGATAGCCGGAAGACCTTAATTAGTGGCCGCCCTACTGGCTGACTACCCCGTGATATAGGTGTTTGTAATGCTGGTGGCAGCAAGGTGACCCTATAGGTATGGGTAAACCTGAGAAAGAATGGTCCCTTAACCTTGGAGAGCGTGTCTATGAGATTCTCATAGTTAAGTACTCTAATTGCCCTGTCTTAACCCTTTCTATGTTTCTAACTAATACATGTTAGACTTCTAACCTGCAACCCGACCAGCCTTGATGAAGACCTCTCTCAGATTGATCATAGTACCTAGGTTGTCCTCAAAGCTAGCCTTAACCTGGTCTAATATTAACACCTTATATTTGCCTATAATCCTCATGATCTCTAGGCTCTGGTATTTATTATTAAGTTATATGGAGTAGTATTCAGCTTGTGGAGGGCGAGAACTAGTCTTCTGACTAGTAATCTCGATAGTTAAAGTCAGAAGCACTTTGCCTAGGGGCGCCTGCTGTGGGCAACTTCTGAGCAGCTTAATATTATCGCTAGCATTATCTGCCGGGAATTCCACGTTAGGGGCGGAATCCTTGGCTTTAGCGGCTTCTGGTTGGTCCTCGTTTTCCTTATCACTAGGTATATCGTTATTGACTTCAGCAGTATTCTCTTGCACCCTCTAAGCCGCACATTCTGCCGCAGTTAACTTATCCCAGCTGGTCTTTAAGGCTGCCCGTGAGCGCTTCCGAGCGGTCTGCTGGGCTTCGGTTGCTTTAGCTGTTAGCTTCCAGGCACGTGCCTACTTAGGTGGCATAGCATTATCATTGGCAAACCGTACAATTCGGCTTCTAGAGCGGGTTTTATGTGGTAAGCGTTGGGTAGGCCGGGCTTGACAGGCCAGTCAGAACACGTTGTCTGCAAGGTTAGCTAGGCTAACGTTACCTTGTGCTAGGGCAAGCAGGTTGTGGGCACCTTCACGGGATGGGCTGGAGTTCACCATATAGTATGGCATCACTATTACCCGTTTGGGTAATTAGTATGTTCTGCTGGCGACGATGACGACGTTGATGTGGTTGTTCCGGCGAGAATTGTACGTTTCCTAACCGCCCAGCCAAATTTTGGTGGCACGTGCGGCAAATGCTAATTTAGCCAGGGGGGGGGTAACTCTCGTTTTTCCGAGACAGTGGTTCCCGCGCGGTCCCGGCGTGAGCCGTGGGTGCAGCTAACTACTGGCTGCTTGGTCGCCGTAGGAATTGTTAGGCTTCTCCTCTTGAGAGACCAGGTCGTGGCTGTCACGGGGAGGCGACCTCGGCTGTGGCACATCATCTCGTGTCAATACCCCGCCGGCTCCCCGCGCGGCTTAAATACTTACCCACAGCCGCGTCAACCATGTTTTAGCACATATTGTGCGGGCCACCGACGCCCACAAGACCTGGAGAAGTGGTCGGCCGACGTGACTGACAGTGGGCCGGCATCAGCGCAAGAATATCCTCTTCCAGGTACTCAGGCATTCTATCCATTGTTTACTAGACCAGCCTTCTCTGATCCGGCGATGGAAGGCTCAGCTCTGGAGTGGTTTGGTTCGTCGGGCTGGACAACGTGACTTGTTTCATGGCTTCCAAGGGCTGACTCTGGACAGGAGCTACAACGTTCCGGCTACGGGCCAGGGGCGTGACCATTTTCCTCGACACTTGGCTCGACAGGCCATCCATTCTGCCGTCATATCTCTCCATCGACGATGTAGATCATGCCGACTACATTTTCATATCCCATGCGCACTTTGACCAGTTAGTAACTGCACGCGGGAATCCCCATGCCAGTGGCGCCTCCCGGATGACCCTCACATGAAACTAACAGTGGAGTGAACAATAGTCTTCCTGGTGCGGATCGTCTCGCTATCAAGACCGGCGCCATCATCATCGCGAACAACGAGGCCATCAATCTCATGAGGGATGCCGGTGTTCCCGAAGACCAGTTGCTCCCTGTCCAGGGTGGCGAGCGCATACCTCTCTTCACGCGCGAGACCCGTGACAGAGCCAGTGCCGACCCATCCCTCGCTGCGCCGGGCTTTCCCGGTGCGCCCAAGAGACCACTGCACACACTGGCCGCACTCTCAGTGGACGTCTGGCCCTCATTGCACTGCTTCATGCCAGAGGATCACCCCGAGGTTATCGACACCGCAACCGTCTACAGGGGGTCCGCCAGCCCCTACAGCTGCACCCTCGACATCACCTTTGGTATGAAGTACGGCCTCTTGCGCATGGGCACCCTCATGCCGCCGGAGAAGCTCACGCCAGGCCACCGGTCCTTTATCGAATACGTCGGGGACCGCAGGCGCAACGTCTTCTCCCACAGCGACGGCGGGCAGCTCATGTTCAACTTCGTCATCGGGGCGAGGGCGCTGCTGTGGAGCGCGCACCTGGGGGGCTACGAGGGTGTCCTGAGGGACCTGCAGCCAAAGCCTGACATTGCCATCATGGCCATCGCCGGACGGGCCAACCTCAACGGCCGGCCGTTCGACGGCTCTGCGGCCGAGTTCGCTGCTAAAAAGGCCGGGTGGCTCGGCTGCCCATCAGAGGTCATCTGGTGCCTTCACGATGAGGCGTAAGTAGTACCCTGCCCAACCTTTCTCCTGAGAAGCCGACCTCTGGTCAGGACTGATAAGCGCACAGGTGCATCCCACCTTGGAGGATCGAGACAGCAGCGGCTACGGAGGCCGTGGAAAGGAACGGCAAGACCAAAGTACTGACGTTGAAACATAATGTGCCAACTACCTTGGATATATAGCTCGGCTCATCCACCCACGCCAATAGTAGCATGGTAAGAGACGCTGCCTAGCCGCGCGTTTGCTCAGCTCAGTCCATCATCTGAGACTCAAGCTTCTTCGTTCAAGAGCTTCGTCTGTGTACTTGAGGATAATGCTCCCACGGCGGCGCCTAGGCGCTGCGCGTGCGTACTTGTAAAGACGCGTTTCTGAAAGGGGCGGCGCGGAATAAGCTACAAACTGGCTTGGGGGTTGTGNNNNGGGCTTCCTAGGTCTCGCTTGCGAGGGACAGCGACTTGAGTAGCATTTTCCCCCGCACTACATTACATGCGACTCCTCGGAACGGCCCATGTCCACTTGAAAGCCCCTATGTGTATGCAAGCGACCTATTCGCAGTTCAATTCGTTGGCTCAGAATCCTAGCTCATCCCCGCGCGGCTTTCCCGCCCCCGTCGGCACGTCTTGACCCGCACGGCCTATATGGTGGACATGGGCCTGGGAAACAAATTACCAGTGGGACTTGGGTGTCTCCCGACCATGATTTCTGGGGTGTTCTCCGACTTCCAGAGCGGGAAAGAGGGGGTACTTCCGGCGCGGGGGTGTTGATATCGGTCGGGAGACCCTTATAACTATGTCTTGCATGGGAGATGCGGCATTGAACTCGTCATTGGGATTGACTGATAGTCTTCTTGAGCCGTTCATACTTTCATTTTTCAATCAGTTCACAGTCCCTTCCATACATCTCCACACCCCTCCTCCCCCATTTCTGGATTTTGTGTTGTGAGCTATCACCGTCCTCTTCCTGCCGAGCAGAGACCCTGTGCAAAGCCTCGTCATGAACACGCGCGGCAGCAGCCCTTCTGCTTCTTCGAAGCCATCGTTGACAGAAAAAGAGAAGTTCTCAGAAGTTCAATCTGCATATAAGCTTCCCAGCGGTATGGCCCAGTCTGCGACAAGTGGCAATGCAACAACCCCGGACGCGGAGCGCAGCACTTCCACATCGGAGAAGATTGCAGACACCAGCGCTGTAGAACAGGATCTACATACACCTGCTCCTGAAAATGACGATTTCCAAGAGGGTGGTCGAGAGGCGTGGCTTGTCGTACTTGGAGGTTGGTTCGGCCTGTTCTGCACCTTCGGCCTTGTGACTTGCGTGGGCGTCTTCCTCGACTACTACGAAGCCCAGCCCCTGGCCAACTACAGCCCCAGCACGGTCAGCTGGATCACAAGTTTTCAGGTCTTCATGCAGATGGGTGGATCGGCAGTGGTAGGTGCTTCTTCTCTGGGCCCAGGCAGAAATCCTGGGAGCATGGGATGTTTCCCATCAAAATGAAAATGACTGACTAACCACCTTGGCATCAATGACAGTGGGGGAGATTCTACGACTCGTACGGTCCACGCCGGCTGCTGATTTTCGGAACCCTGACCTACTGCTTCGGCCTCATGATGCTGTCCCTGTCGACGCAGTATTACCAGATCCTGCTCTCCCAGGCTGTCGTGAGCTCGCTTGGTTCCGGGGCCGTCTTCACCGCCAGCATGACCACAACAACATCCTGGTTCGTCAAGAAGCGCGGGACCATCTTTGGCATCGTGAACTCGGGGTCATCCCTCGGCGGTGTGGTCCTGCCCATCATGCTCTCGCGTCTCTTCAGGTCCATCGGCTTCGGCTGGACCATCCGTGCCGTGGCCTTCATGTTCCTGGCCCTGTGTGGCATCGCCTGCCTGCTGGTCAAGCCACGTGTTGCCCCCAGGCCCAGGCCGTTTGTCATGTCGGAATACCTCCGCTCCTTCAGGGAGCCCGTCATGCTGCTCACCATGCTCGGCGGCTTCCTGTTCTTCTGGGGCATGTTCCTGCCTCTCAGCTACATCATCATCCAGGCCACGGACAACGGCATCCCCGCGGGGCTCGTCCCGTACCTCGTGCCCATCATCAACGCCGTCAGCCTCGTCGGCCGTCTTGTCGTGGGCGCGCTCGCCGACGTCATCGGCAAGTTCAACTGTATGATGATCATCACGGCGTTCACGAGCATCCTGACGCTGGTGCTGTGGGTCCCCGGCAGCAGCAGCACGGGAGCCATCATCACGTATGCCATCTGCTTTGGCTTCGGGTCGGGCGGCTATGTTTCCATCTTCCCGGCGTGCGTGTCCCAGATCAGTCCTCAACAAGAGATCGGCACCAGGATGGGGCTCGGCTCGCTCCTGAATGCGGTCGGGGCGCTGACCGGCAGCCCCCTCGGCGGCGCGCTCATCTCCACCAGCCCTGGTGGCGACACGAGCTTCCTCGGCCTGCAGCTCTTCTGCGGCGCCACCATGCTTGCCTCTGTCGTCGCGTACGGCGCAGCTCGTTATCTCCAGGCCGGACTCAGGTGGACTCAAGTGTAATCTCCATATACAGAAGTGTTCCAAGGAAATGGATCAGATGCTTGAGAAAACAAGTTTCAGATTTGAAAATGCACTTCTAGCTACGACTGATAGATTATGGTGGTGGTAATAATAAAACAAGGCTACCAATATTTCGTAATGATCACCAGTCGTCAAGTTCTGTTATTAAGGTCTGGATAGTCTTTCGCTGGCTTCAGCTTAATCTCGAAAGGTTTTTTTTTTTTTTTTTTTTTTAACTCTGTCTTGCCAAGACGTAACCCCCGTTTACTCTAAACACGGTCATCCGATACATTGCACTCGAAGAAGGCAAGACTGGGGAAGTGTCGGCACTATACGAAATGAGCTTGAATTACGCTTCTTTCGATATTTGGGACATAGAAAAAGAGCTGGAACAGGGTGGGGGACCTCCGAATTCGGTACACATTGATCAGCTCGTTATGGGAGCTCTGGGGCGTCATCCTTGGGTTTCCAACCAAAGAACTTGAGGCATCCCATGAAACCCCCCAAAGCGAAAAGCACTACACGCAGTCCTAAAATGAGAACCTTTCCTCTAAAGCTTTCCAGATCCGGCAACTGAATAATCCCCCAGAAGTCAGTGAAGTGATCCTCACGCGAACCAGGTTCAAAGGCGGGGCGGGCATCTTACCTGTTGCTCACTGCTCTTCCTCACCCAGCCCATGGCCCTTGGCATCATGGCGCACTCATAATCCCTCAGCTTGGCAGATACTTGATCATCTGTGACCACACCGTTCGCCTCCTTCAGCTTTGCGAGTTCCAGGAGGGGCGCCAGCGCGTCGGCAGTGTCATGGATGGCGTTGTTGGCGCCCATGCCTCTTGATGGCAGCATGGGATGGATCGAGTCGCCGATGAGCCACACCCGCGGGTTGGCGATGCCGGGGTCCGCCTTGTTTGCCCCCTGCGCCAAGAGCTTCCGCCTCCAGTCAACTGGTGTGTCGTTCCTTGCACGCCTCATCGGCGGTGTGATGAGGTCCTCGTGGTCTACGGCATCGACCAGCGCCTGGAAGCTGGGGTGGAAGCCTGCCTCCGCTAGCTTCTGGCGCATGAGAGCCTTCTTGTCCTGGACCTGGGACAGTTCGTTCGCGGACGGCCCCGTCGTCCATCCGAGTCCAAAGAACAGAGATGCTTGAGCTTCGTCGTAGTTGATGGGCTTCTCCAGATCGCCGGGGGCCCTTTGACCTGAAGACGACATGCTCTCTGGTAGATATACGGCGGCGAAGACTACGGCCTTGGAGTTGGCCGTGTATATGGTGCCCTTTTCCAGAAGCTGCTTTGGCAGGGTCTGGAGGACCGACCAGGGCAGATGGCACTTTCCAAGGTAGCTGCCGCGTCCCGGGACGACCTCCTCGATGATGTTGTCGAGCCCGATTTGCCTGTTGGTCCGGCTGCTGCTCCCCTCGGCCGAGATCAGGACGTCGCAGTCCTCGGATGAGCCATCGGCAAAATGAACCCTGACGCTGCTGCCCCGTTCCGCATCCTTGCCGTCAAGGACCTCGTAGCGGACATATTTCCTGCCGTAGCGTATGAGATCCTTCTGCTGCAGCGGGGCTTGCAGGAAGTCCCGAAGCCGCATCCGCGCAATGGGTGCGCTCTTCTCATACGCCGGGGCCTTGCTCAGGTCCACCAGGACTCTGAGGTCGGACGGGCTGAAGATGCAGGGGGCCGAGGACACAACGCCCCCTGAGCGGCCGAAGCAGGGGAGCAGGGCCTCGTACTGCTTCTCTGTCAGGCAGGCTTTGAAGCCGGTGAGGGCGTGGGCCCCGAGCCGGATCTGATAGCCGCCCCGGGCGGCACCCTGTTGGTCACGCTCAAACAGCGTCACATCGACGAGGCCGGCGGACCTGTTGACTAGTCCATTGGCCAGACATGCGCCGGCGAGGCCGCCGCCGACGATGATAACCTTGAGCGGTGCCATCTAACCTAGGGCGGTGATGGAGGATCGATGCGTTGGATGGTGGTGATGATGAGACAGACGGGTGGAAAAGTCACGGTGGAAACCAGGCGCGACTGATAAATGCTTTTTGGGTCGCGTGAGATGACATTTATTTTTATTAACGGGCTGGATCTGGGTATGGCAGGACGGACAAAGCCACGGACCCGACTGGGGTGTAGTGTAGGCCGAACAGGATGGCAAGCTTGCAGGAAATTCGGAGATACTGCCCATCCAAAGGCCCGAGGCCAGCCAGCCCAACCGAATGCTCGGCACGGGTGGGACGACGTGGAATCTCTGACTGAAGCTGTGACACGATGTCGCATACCCCGCGCGGCCCATACAGCGTAGTTAGTGCCCCGTCGGCCCGCGGGCGGGGGACTATTGTGATGGTCCCTTGGGCCACGCTTGTTCGGGGGCCGCTGGGGGTGGAGCATCTCGCACAAGGGAAAAAAAAGGGGTGGGGGTGGTCGATTCTTTCAGAGCCTGCTGTTTTCTCACCCATGCCTCCTGCTCGCCTGACTTTTTTTTATTATTTGAGATCGGATATTCGCAGAGCAAAAACCGTATGGCATAGAGGATACATGCTGACTTAGCACCCGCGCCACGGCCACAGCCAATAGGAGGGCTAGGTTCAACATTACCTTACCACCCCCAAGTGCGAATTATTACTACTATTGCCCTACAACGCCACCTGTGCTGGAGCACTAATTGGCCCCGAATCACTGCTCACACAAGTACATATCATCAATACTAGGAGTCGATATGCTTCTCCAGCACGTGTGCATGATACACTCCTTGCTGTTTCATTAAACAAGGAACACTTTTTGCGAACCTTCTAACCCGGTCTATTATGAAAATGACAACGAGAAATTCGGTGATATAGCTATTAGGGGTGATGTCACGGATTGAATTGGCGTGTTTCGCGTCGGCGCAAATCGAATCCGGCCATATGAGAGCAAGGTATGCTGAATGAAATCCGCTGTCCTACCACTGATTAGATCAAAGATGCCATTAATCGAGGTATAGGTCTTTCTGTGGCAATAGTAGTGTGCAACAGCACACTGGTGGGCTATCGCTACAGCCACCATACTGTAGCCAGAGGGCGTAGTTGCTTACTAAGCAACTACCACCCACTATATAGACCCGAGATAGCTGGTGGGCTACGCCCACTACACCCACTACTGCAGACAGAGAGAAATATAACAACAACACCCCACTCGTATTGCAATACATGACCCATCCAACACTTTCTTTCACTGGTGGATATCCCCAGCGACCAACGAGCATTGCCTGGAAATTCACGTCACCTTTGAGGAATACCGCAACTTGTACGCCTCGGGACATATCCCCTTCTCAAAGAACGCATGCTTATCAGCCTTAGAATTCTAATATATACATCAAATATAACACGTAAATTTATTAATACACCTTAGCATAACCTTATTAAAGATGAATACTCCCATTTTTATTTTCAAGTATAATATACTTAAATCTGAAATTACTCTAAATTTAACTTTAAACTTTAATATAATTACAAATATTGTGACCTTTAATCTCATACATAAAAGAATAAAAAATGAAATTTTTGCCTCAACAAGGTGAGAACTACATGTGACAGAAAGGGGGATAAATTGAAGCTGGCATATGGCAATCAAGGTATTGTTTCACACGCTTTATAAAATGAGCGGACAACAAATATCAACTCCTCGATGGGTCTAATGGAACATCATCTGATGATTAAACCCCCATTAGGGGGAGGTGGTTAGTTATAAGGGTAGTATAATATAATTATATTTTGAAATTCAAAATTAGTATACGTAACTGTGAAATGAAATTATTGAAGAACCTTTAAGCCAAGAGGAATTGAAAATCTTAACAGACGAGGCGCAGAAAATAATAATACTGCAGACATTTAAGTCCACTAGAACCCCACAGATTACCATGATAATCACCAGCACCAGTTACTTGAACAACACCATTGGGACCTGGACGACCTTTATCATTATAATTGGCATAAGCATTAATTGCGGTGGGTAAGGTGAGTTTATATTAAGGGTGGAGTGAGGAAGAGCCCTAGTCAGCAGCTTGTCCTCGATGTTGGCCCAAATAAATTGGCACCAAGTTCCTTATGACCTATGGAGCAGCTGCTGATGAAGCTGAATTTGACAGGGATTCATCCTTCAGAATTAGGATTATGAAGCTTTGTTAAACGGCAATCGGGCTTATGGTTTGACAGGTGTGCTAAATATGCACGCGAGTTTTAAGGAAACTGGATTTTGGAGACGTCACAGTATGAAATTCAACGAGATAGAAAGGAACAATTATTGATGGAAAAGTCGTTCGTCCAAATAGCAGCAGAAATTCTTCCAACAGCGCCAGGGGTTTTACAACCAGGTGAGTTTTAGGGCTGGGCAGGATTGATCCTAAGGTACTTTAAGCTAAGCTTTTTTAGCGCCTTGGCAGAGAATGTATCTTTTTGGCCTTCCACACCACACTAGGCTCCGTTGCCTTTCTGGCCCCCAAAGCGCGATGAATGCACGGTGGCAAAAGGGGGTGCATGGCAGCCATCTTTGAATGCCTTATGACGTGTTAATTCCGGATCCTGCGAACCTTTGTCCTGGGAATTTTTGGCTTTTTCGGGCTGCCCGGTTCCCAGGGAAGACTTGGGACCTGGAAGCCACTTGGATGTCCCTGCTACCGTGATAGCTTCACGATGCCTGAACGTAGGATATTAAAAAAAGATAATTAGATCATTATACAGGCCTATTATACATTAACATAATATATTTTTAATTTTAAAGCTATGTAGAACATGAAATACATCTTTAATATTAAGAATTATTTTAAAAAGTAGTATATTCGCCTTATTATATAATACGAATAATTATAAAATATTTATTATTATCATTTTATTATTAAATTGTTTTTTTATTTACATAATCGCTACATTTAGCTGTAGTGCTAGGTTACATTCTGTTCTTGCAGTCAACTGTCTGGATTAGTATAAATGAACAAAGTATATGCTAGGGCAATTTCTGAGGTATTACATTTCAATAACGTTACACTACAGGTCCGTATTCCCCACAGCCCTGCTCCTTAACCTTCCCAAAGTCTTATCTCTAAGTCCGCAAAAAACAGGTAAGGTTTTACTCATCAGGCTGGGCATCGAATATGCTCTTCGGGGGTTCCATCGAAGGCAGCTCTTGTACAACGGTGCCTTGGGGCGATTTTGCAGCCATCGGGCTGCACTCAAGAGTCCTCAGAATCGCTAGGCTAGCCTTGAGTCGGCTCTTCAGGTCGTTTGCGACGCTGAAAAGCCACTGCAGGTTGATGCCGGCAAAATCACACAAGGTTCCGCCATCTGCAGGCGCCATCGCCTGGTACGCCCTTGCAAGGTCGTCAAAATAGGTCACGCGCGACTCGACGTTCCGCGACATTTTGATTATGGCCAACATCTTGTATTCATGGTCGTCCTCGGGCGTCAGCTGATAGACGCCGAGGGTGAAGCGGGGAGCGGCCGCGGCATCTTCCGCGTCACATGGCCCCGCAGGCTATAATATGGTAGATGGGCTCCTGGCTACCGCACATAGGAGCGCCACCTGGCTCTGGAGAAGTACGGCCATGTTAATGAGGTGCTGGATCCCTTTACTGCTGCACCTGGGGCACTCTTGGTACTCGGACAGCTGCATCGAGACGTCCTGCATCAGCGCCAGGATCTGGTCGAGGCCGCTCTTGTCTGGCTCCCGCACGGCCCTGTCAAGCCGGTCGAGCAGTTGCTGGTTCAGACCGAGGCAGCCGCAGGGACTGCCTAAAGACCGATCGGTACTGCTGATGATGCTCGGCCGATGTGTTGTTCTCACGGCTGCACCTCCGAGGCCATTGTCGTCCTGGCTAGCTCGCGCTGGATGTGGAAATTGTGGATTGAGCATGTCAAGGAAACCCATATTTGTAAATTGTGTGCCTGATTCTATCCATGAGTTAAGGAATCCGTCATTATCATAAAAAAGAGAATCATCGTTGACCTGAAAGGTTCCACATTAGCATTTGCCAGGAGAGAAACATACCCTATGACTAGCTGCACAGCGTTCAACACAACGTAGAAGAAGAAATTAAGTAGAAGCAACTCACGATGGAAGCTATTGAAAAGCAGGTGCCTTCTGTCAGGAGTCTCTGACTGAAATCAAACTGTGGCGCGTTCTCCGAGTCAGACAGATCCGTGACCCTGTTCGCCTCGTCAGTGGGCGATGCTGACTTTGGCCCCGGGTTTGTTGTGTTCCAGGAGCCATCAGTCGGCCTGCGCGTGGCTTCGGAATTACAGGCCTTCCGTTTCCCATGGCGCTGTGAAATCTTGTAAACACAGGTGGGAAAGCCAGGGAGGGTCGCACAACGCCTGCAGGGACGACCGCCAGAACATTTGATCCTCAAGGCTCTGCAGGCATTGCAGGCAGAATTGTACTTTGGGTGCTGCTGCTGTTGTTTCGGGTTCTCCAGCAGGTTCTGGGCGCGCATTAATGGCTGGCCTGTGCCAGCATCCCAACGGGATGTATAAGAGCTGGGAACTTCAGCGGCAGTCACCATGGTCATGACCCGAGAAAGCCTCAGTATTCGTTTGCCCCGGTGCTTTAGCACTGTCTCTGTCCGGCTTCTGAAGGAGAAAGATAGATTTGAGACAACGTCGTTCCTCCGATTTTAGATCAAGAGCATTGGTCTCTTCTGCCTGCTTGACTAATGTCAGGACACTTTATACCAGTCACGGATGTAGCATCCTCGCCGCCCTCCTATGAATCTAGACTCCAGACATAGAGTGGGTCGCACCCGGTGATCATATAAGTCAGACAGTACAATATACAGGGATTTTCCCTGTCAATCACGATTGTGTGACTTCAGAGAAGATGGCGAGGGGTCCCCTGCCTATGGCGGCTGTCTGTGCGTATTAAACTTTTAGCAAAAAGATGTGGAAAATCCCACATGCCCCACGGACACTGCGTAGGACACCCATGGACCGATAAGACCGAAATATATACCTAGGTGCACAGCTTCATATATACGATTATATAAGCAAAGATTAAGAAATATATTAGTGTCATTGTATACTAGTAATAATATATTTTACTTAAAAGTTAATATAAAACTTTTTTAAGTATCTTATTAATTTAAATATATTATACTTTAAGTGTTAATAATAATAAAGAAAAAATACTTTGTACTATTAATTTCTCTTTTAAAATATTATTATTACGCTATTAAATAAAAATATATATAAAGAACTTATAAATTATAAAGTTTTTAAGAAATAATACTTAATTATTATATAAATAAGATTTTATATTCATAAAATAGTACTTAAAATATAATCTTATAAGTATAAAGTACTAATAATATATAAAGTACTATTATATAATTAAATGAATAATATTATTGAAAACGGGCCAAAGAGGGAGAGCGAGAGGACAAAACCTCCACACACACAAAAAGGCACACGTTCTGCCAGAGCCCTGATCAAGCAACCACCCCAAGAGGAGCGTGGAGGGCAAGAAGAGGAGCCCCTGACGCGATAGGAGAGTTATGAGGGGAATAGAGGGTGCCAAAAAGGAGAGGCAGAAAAAGAGGGCACAAGAAATGATTTCACAGTACACACGTATATATCAGACAGATACAAATTCACAGGGTATAAAAAGATTGATTCTCTAGGACTAGAAATTTCTCAAAAGCAACGCAGGAAGGCCCCTTCTTATAGTCTTGGAGGGGGGGGGGGAATGCCAAGGCTGGTTTTCCTCCGGATTCCGAAACATGCCGGTTCCCCTAGACCCCGGAACATTATTTATATTATTATATTATATTAGTATTATAATATTTCTCGCTCCCTCTCTTCTTATTTCCTTATCTTACGGTTGGCAGTTAAGCTGATGAACTTTTAAATTAGGTCTAACTAACCCATAAAATGCGACATATTAGAGGGCATATTTTAAATAGCTGAGCTAATATAATAAGGGTCTTATATAGGTCAGATTAATAAAGGACCTAATAGATACCTCTGAGATACTTCTAGTGTTCGGGTTTAAGATTAAGTTTAAATTTAAATTAGTTTAGAATTAGTTCTAAACTAGTTCTAAACCGGTTGGGAATTAATTTAGTTCTGTCTTAATATGATGTTTAGCTGACATTTAATGTATCTTTTAAGTTTCCTACTTGTACCTTTTCAAACCCCTGCTTTGCCAAGCCGTCAGACCCGCTTTAAAACTTTGTCAGCCGGACTGGCAACCCTCTTCTCTTAAGCGATATTTTAAAACAAGCTTTCTTGGCGGCTTGAACCGTCTGTAATCGGATACTCTCGGGACGGCGGGGTTAAAACCTTAAATCTAAGCTATTCCTTTCTTGCATCGCAACCTCTTTGTAAATATATTACACGTATCTCGACTATTTTGCCTGCCCGCTTTCTGGAGTCATGCCGGCGCGCGCTGCCGTGTTCTGCGCAGTCGAATTGGCGTAGACTGGCACGCACTTGACTCTCCACCGATGAGGCGCAGTGTATATCTAGGGACCTGCAACTGCCGCCGTCATGAACAGCTTCTCACGCTTCATGAATAGGCTCAGAACCGCAACCAGGGCGCCGGCCGCTATGACGAGGATGTACGTGTCACTCATGGACGTGACGATAGCCTCAAGTACCTCTCCCCGGATACCAGGACCCAGACCTTCAAGAAAGTCCGCGGCAACGCCCGAGATCGCCGCCTCGATCCTCTTGAGGGGCAGGTCAGGCAGGAGAGTGTGAATCTTGGATTCGGCGAGGTTGAGGAAGATGGAATTGGCGATAGCAAGCGCCGTGGTGTTGCCCAGGAACTGCGCCAGCGTGATGAAGCCAATCGCCGCCGGGACATTCTCCTTGTCGACCTTTGCCTGCGCAACCGAGAACGATGCCTGGATCCACATGCCCACACCGATACCTATGAGTATAGTATAGCCATAGATACGACCAACATTGGTATCCTGGTCGACCGTGTACATCAGGGCCCCCCCGGCTACACAAATAAGACCGCCGAATAGGTACCACGGCATGTAGTAGCCGAACTTGGCCATCAACGAGCCGTTCACACCAATGGCGAAGATGAGGCAGAAGATCAGGGGAAGTAACCGCACACCCGTCTCGAAAGCATCATTACCCCGTGTAAATTGGAAATCGAGAGGGACGAAGAAGATTGGGACAAAGACACCAGCTGCCGAAGCGGCAGTGCAGATGAAGAGTATGATGATAATAGGCGACCGGATCAGCTGCACAGGGATCAGGCGACGCGGTAAGGTTACCAGCAAGGTCATACCTTGCTGGATTGCCAAGAGGATGAAGAGTACAACGGCAGCCACAAAGAGGCCAATGATCTGGCCCGAGTTCCAGGCATAGGTGAGGCCGCCGAAATTGATAGCCATGATAAGGCTGACCAGACAGCCCATGAGGAGGATCATGCCGGCGTAGTCAAACTCCTGAAGACGAGTTTTGTATGGGACCCCGGGGCGTGGATCCTTGCTGGGCAGCAGGAACAACCAGGCCGGGGCACAGGCGGCCCCAATGAAGAGATTGATGTAGAAGGCCCATCTCCACCCGACCTTGGATTGCTGAAAGGCACCGCCGACAAGGGGACCGAGGACTGTGCCTAGGCCCCACGTAAAGCCCGTACCTGACACATAGATGGGCCTTTCGGCAATAGTAGTAGTCTGGGAGATGAGAGTAAAGGCGCCGTTGTAAAGGCCAGAGCCGCCGATTCCGCAGATGACGCGGCCAACAATAAGTGCGTTCATGTTGGGTGCCGCGCCACAAATAGCCGAGCCGACCTCAAAGAGCATGACATTGAATATGTAGACCCATTTGGAGTTAAATTGGCCGTAAACCTGGCCCCAGACCATGTTGAAGCCGGTGCCCCCCATGAGGAATCCGACGTTTACTCATGCCAGGTCGTTCAGGGCGTCAAACTCGGTCACGATTGTGGCCTAGATGACTGCGACGATGGTGCCATCGAGCGAGTAGAGGAAGATCGAGGAACAGAGGGTAAAGGCGGCCACGGCCCACTTCCAACCGGTAATATCTCGGGGAAACGGGTCATCCGTTTGCATGTCTGAAGGGCCTCCATTTTTTTCGAGGTCGCGAGGGGACTGGTTGTCGGCGTCGGAGGGATTCGACTCTGGCGGGTTAAATGGCGCATCTGCGGTGTGATCTGACGCCATTGCTGCAGCTTGAACCTGGTCTCGAGACTGTGTCCCATGTCAAGGTCAGTTATGCTAGAGTGTAGTTATATACGCCCTTGTTAACTCACTTATACAATAGACTAGGTAGACTCGTGCTGAATTTGACTTGAGATGGCTGTCTGGCTTCAGCGAAGAAGATGGTTTTGTCGGCGACTTTTTATAATAGGAGAGGTCCCGAAAAGTTTGTAATTGTGTTTGTTTACAAACAGGTACTGGGATTTGACTACTGCTTGCTATGTCATCATTCAAGTACAATGCTGCGCCGCAAAAGGGGCTGTAATTTGTCATTGAAACGGGCTGGACCAATATGCAAGACAGTAGTAGGCATTCTGTGATGTTGTCTATTTAGCACCTCAGACGGAAATGGAAATACTGCTTCGCGGGAACGACCCCTGCAGCCTGGCGACGGCGATCCTCTTGCCATTGTAGGAAGGAAATTGCCGAACATCCCGGATCTCGATTCCCGACAAGGAAATAAGCTCTCGGCCCGAAAGAGTTTATTTGTAATATACTTACATGAGCTAGCGGCGTTTTCTAGCAACAAAATAAACTACCAAAAAAGAGTTGCAGGCGGTCACGTCATGCGGCTGTCAAGTCACAAATGCACCACGATTAGGAAGCGAACAAATGGAGATTTCTGGATAAAACTCCCACTGCTATTTTTTACCCGATATGGACACGTCACTGTGCCCCTATACCTATACCCCCTTGACCACCATCCCGCCCTCGCCCCCATGCAGCAAGAATAGGGTTCCTTCGACTAGGTCCTTGTCCCAGTCCCGCGAGACTTGAAGCTGCTGGAAGCGCCAGAACCCGTGGGGCAGACCGGTGTACACATGTGTCAGTGTCTTGGTTCCGGATTCATCTCGGAGCAGGCGAGCAAACAACATGCCCTCGTCGCGTAGAGGATCGAGGCCCGCTATCTGGAAGTATGCACGCCCCGGAAGGCCGGAGTGACGCTCGTGAAGCAGGAAAGACAGCCGTGGGTCGTCGACTGGTGCTTTCAGGATATCTACAAAGCCACGTGGGATTAGCGAACTTGACCTCAATGTTGTCAGGTTACACAAGAGTGCGCGTGAAAAGACGGCAGCAAGGACTGCGAATGCAGCTAGAGGGCCACGCACCATGAATGAGCTCCTCGTATATTGGCACGTTGAGGAGCTCAGCCATCTTGTTCTGCTCAATGCTGAGCAGTTCATGTTTCCACTGGGGCACTCGGCCAAAAGCCCTCGGTGACAGGCAGCAAGGGACCGAAAGCCAGAGCCCGGTAATAGGTGGCGTGATGCCCTCGTCTCTTGCAAGATAGGCAATGGCGCCCGCCATGTTGGCTCCCGCTGAGACGCCGCCGACGACGAATCCCTTAGCGAGGTCTACGTGCAGGGCTGATTTGGCATTCTCTGCGGCCCACTTGAACACGTCGTACGAATCATTGATGGATGTGGGGAAGACGTGCTTAGGCGCCAGCCTGTAGTCAACGTTGAGCACGCACATGTCGCAGCGTGCGCTGATGAGGCGGCAGTTATCATCCCCGGTCTCGATGTCGCCTGTGAGCCAGCCACCACCGTGGTAGTAGACAAAAAGTGGGCGAAGGCTGGCTACGGCCCCCGTATCGTCTCTCGGGTGATGCGAGCGCACCAGGATCGGATGGTTGTCCCGGCCGGCAATGTGGAAGTCTCGAGTAAGGACCTTGTCATCCGAGGAGATGAAGCGAATCCGAGGACCTCGATTCTGGATTTTCAGGATCACGGCATTCTGGTCATCGGCGACACCACCGCCAGATCTGAAGTTAAGCAGATCTGGCTCGGATTGCACAAACTAGTTATGTAACGTTAACTTGGGAGATCAAGGTTTCAGATGCATCGCAATCTCAATCGAGTCAGTGAACTCACATTCTCCCACTGGGGGTTGACTTGGGAATACTCGGCGTACTCCGACATGATTCATTGACGGCTCGGCCATGAGAACGTGTATGGCAACAAGCATTCAGGGGCACCGGATATTTATCCAGATACAACCCCAACACTGATGAGGCATGCAGAAAGCGGGGAAGCCAGACATGACTATGCTCCGCCGGTTTGCCGTTATGTCGTTATGCTTGCTTGTTCGGGCAATTTTCTTGCAAGCGTCGCTTAGCGATGGCAGGTCGGTCAGCCAAGGCTCCGAGGTGGCAACCGGGTGGGGACGGTGAAGTGATCCTTTAGTCTTTACAGGGTATGGTAGAAGCGTTCATGAGAGAAATGTGGCAGTATATTGTAGCAGCACGAATCAAGTTTACCCCTTATGCACACGCATAGGACCTGATGCATGTGGAATGGGTTACATCAGCCCACCGGGGCTGGTAGGCCTGGAACGGGAATAGAGCCGGGCGTAGTATGGGAAACTGCAGAGAAATACATTCTAAGCCAAGGCGACAAAACCTTAGCTAGAAAGAACTGCGTAGGTCTTATAATTACGGGAGGATTCAAGGAAATAGGAAAGAAGACCAGGAAGGACAATGTCCTTATATTAAGATTAATCAACTTTAATTAACATTAAAAATATATATAAACATCTTACATATATATATATTAATTTAATTTATTTCTCTGATTAATATTTATCACATAAAGTCTTATTTTCATAATATATAACTATATAAGCTTATATATATAATTATAAAATTAAATTAAAATAGTAATTATATATAAAAGCTTTCTTTAATAGATAAACTTTTAATTAATTAAACTTTATATTTATGAGACTAAGTGTTACAATTACACCAAACCTTTATGAGGTTTAGTAGATAACCTGTAGGGTTTATATTAGCAGATCGGCATAGAGATAATACTTAACTAAGTTTTAGTATATGAAGATACTATTCACAAAGAGGATATAATCAGAAGCTATAATGCTATCCAGTTGGTAGGACTAAATACTTAGATTAATAACTATATCTATATATATATCCTGACTCTTTATTTGTTATTAATAGGAGTAATCGTAATTTTATCGATTAAGCATTGCTTGATAGAATTAATACTAATTCCATTCATCATGGTGGGTCCCTGACCCTAACCCTATATGTATGCTAACTCTTTGTTCTAGTGATAGTAGGGTAGTATTATAACTCCTAATTCTGCTTTCCTTAATCCTGCAAATGGGTTCCTGGGGTGCCATCATATTAGCTTATAATATTATCTGTCTTCTTACTTCTTTTATACTTAGAAGTATTCTGTAAATTATTTCCGTTTGATATGTATTTATTGTTATGAGCTAACACGATGGCACCCCAGGGACCCATCTGCAGGACCAAGGAAAGCAGAATCAGGAGTCATAACGCTACCCCACCGGCACTAGGACAAAGAGTCAGCAAATACACAGGGTTAGGATCAGGGACCCACCATAATCAATAAAATCAGCATTAATTCTATCAAGTAACATTCAATCAATAAAATTACCATCAATCCTATTAATAATAAATGAAGAGTTAGGATATATATATATAGATATAGTTATTATTATAGTAGATAGCTTTCATAGAATAGACTATTTAATCATTGATCTAAGTATTTAGTCCTACTAACTAAATAGCCTTATAGCTTCTAATTATACCCTCTTTATAAATAGTATCTTTATATACTACAACTTAGTTAAGTATTACCTTTATACTGCTCTATTAATATAAACCTTATAAGTTACCTACTAAACCCTATAAAGGTGTAATATAATTATTATATTTTAATAACTAATATTCAGAATGGCTATATATATAACTAATTAAGTGATTTAAAGATATAATGTTAAATACCTCCTCTAATACTAGATAGGCCTAGGGCATAAGTGCCTAAGAGATAGCCCTATAAATTAGAGCCCTTTAATAGGAAATTAATTATGTCTATATGGTTCAGGAAGCTAAGGCGTATAAAATGAATAAGCCCAGCTCCTATAAAGGAGATAAGGGAACCCTTTAGGGATTCCTTACTTAATGCTATACTTACTTTAAGCACTATAAATTTTAGTTTAGAATTAATTATAATAATATTATCTTTACTAGATATTAGCTTAAATAAAATACCTGTTAGAATAGCACTTAGGATCGCACATCAGTATGGGGACGAGGTGGCTTAGTCAGCCACCTAGGTACCGCACGGAGGCCTTAAGCCCCTACCGTGTGCTTCCCCTCTCTCGTTTCAGAACCTAGATAGATCATCAAATAATAGAACCAGTTCGATAACTATTGTATGTACGTACTAATAGCTATATAGTAAAGGCCATTTAATATTAATTAGTGATTACTTGGTGCGATTATAGATTGGCAAGAGTGAAGAGATAAGCCCCTATATAACTCTCTAGCTGTACTGCTGAATGAGGATTGGGAAGCAGAATAGCTAGAGTTATATGCTTGTGCTAAGAGCCTAGGGATCTCCTTAACCAAGCTGCAGCACAGTACGAGAAAGGAGGTTACCTAGAAGACAATCTCTATCTATCTTATATGAATTATACCTATTACTATTAAATAAGGATTGGGAGGTAGTATAAGAGGTAATCCGTATAAGTAAAATAGAGGGAGTATATATAACTATATAATAAAATACCTAACATGTATAGTATATTAGAAATATTACAATATTACGTTATCTTAAATAACCCTAAGGATCTTTCCAGACTTCATGCCTGAGGATTGAAGATACAGTTTATAGTATATATAAAGAAATGTAAGAGTTAGTCATATCTTTAAGGTATTTAATGATGCTTAATTCTGGGATAGGATGGATTACCTAGGGAAGAACCAACCTTAGAGATATACCTTACTATATACTTTGTATAAGTCCTAATGGAGGATATCTAACTATAATTTAATGGGAATCTACTCTTAGACTCCCTAGTTGAAGACTTTAAGGGGTAGATTACCCACCAATTTAATTAGGTCCCTTATAAATTCAAGAAAGAGCTACTTCACCTAATCAGCAAAGAGGGAATATAAACACCAGAAGGATCCTATTCAGCAAGAATCATACAACTTATCAAGGCTAGAAAGGCAAGCTACAGGCAGCTATAGTAAACTTAATAAACCCTACCTAGCCCTATATAAGCTTTTAATATTGATAGGCTAGAGGTATTACCTATATAGCAATTTGAACTGATGATATAGTCTGAATCTTATTATATTTAAGCTACCGCCTCGTAATGAGTATAGATAGCCGAACCTGGACTCTATAGGTATAGTTACCTCCTGAGTGCGAGGATATTGCAAGGTTGGCATTTCCTATAGGAGCTTGGGGTACTTTATCGCAGCAATAGGTTAGTATGATAGTGCTCCTATACCTACCTGTGGCTGATTTCAATAGTCTTATATGGATGCATAGACTCCAGCTATAGCACTTCCATAAAGGATGGGGGAAGGGAATGTAATCTTAGGGAAGGCCATATAACCTGCTTTATATATAAAGCTAATCTTTATAGGTACTTTTAAGATTATAAAAATCAAGGAGATTTATATTCTGGATGGTTTGTGCTATAGAATAGTATTTAGTTCAGCGTGTGTGTGGTTCGGCAGGGTTGCAGGTGTGGTGCTCTGAGGCGGATTGGGATGATTGATAATGTTCTGGACAACTTTGTCTTGAATTAAGTTGGGCTTACAGAAGCCTCCTTATTCCCTCTGATGTTGTCTTACTCCTGGGCATGCTGCGGTAGGCTTTGGTGCAAATTTGCAAATTCCGGAGAATTCGCCCTTCTAACACACCATCTTTGGTTCCCAGCAAGCGCCAACCATTAGCCCTAGCTGCCAATTAAATACATTCAAACTTCAATCGGGCTATTCTGCACCAAGTTATATATTTTTGTGTAGAAGTAGGGTTATGCCAGAGTGCTTATTAAGGGTGCAAGATGGCGGCCAAAATAATCAGACTCACGGCACCAACTCGCTCTTGAGCGGCACGCCCTAGCGTCTCGCGCGCCTGTCGCCAAGGTTTAGTACTCCTTGCAAGAGTCTAGGGTTGTACTCCTGGCACGGAGTGCAACGGCCCTACTCGACGCGGTCCGTTTAACATACCAACGTTACTTTAGAGGATTTACTTAAGGATTATAAGAGGACTAGTGATATCATACTAAAGCTATCTCTAGCATATACTAACTTTCAATAAGCCTTAAAGATGCTTTTAGTACCTAAATTGATAACTACTAATTTTTGCTTATAAAATCTTTATAGTAAGGCTTAGCTCTATTATTCTAAGGATGTACCTAAGAATGCATTACCCGGTTCTCTGGGAGCAAGGAGTTACCCTAGACTTGCGAGTCAGGCGATTTTCGCTAAGTACGCCCAGTGCGTGCGTGACGCAAGATGAGTTTGGTGGCCGTGAGTCGATTATTTTGGCCTGCATTTGCACCTTAATTCAGACCTCTGCATTACCCTTATTTCTTACCCAAAAAGTATATGACTTAGTGCATTGGATAGCCTGATTTCTGAAGTTTGTATGTACTTAATTTGGGCATTGCTAGGGCTATGGTTGGCTGGCTGCTTGGAACCAAAGATGGTGTGTTGGAAGGGCGAATTTTCCGGCATTTGCAAATTTGCACCAGAGCCGACCGCAGCGTGCCCAGGGGTGAGACGACGTCGGAGGGTATATAAGGAGGGCTTACAGAAGCCCAACTTAATTCAATACAAAGTTGTCCAGACCATTGTCAATTGTCCGAATTCGCCTCAGGGCACTATACTGCGACCCTGCCGATATACACACACGCTGAACTGAATGCTATTTTATAGCACAAATTTATCAGAATAACTAATAGTAGTAATGCTTAGTATATAAATAATAAGAATAAGGAAAAGATAATAATTACTTATAGAGGGATAATAATTAATTATAAATTATTAGTCCCTATATATAACTTATAAAAGCTATATATATATTATTATAAAAGTAAAAATTAATAGAAGAATATATAGTATACTATTAGATAGTAGTACTTACAGTAACTTTATATCACTAAGCATTACTAATAAAGATTAAATCTTATAATATTGAAAGGAAGACCCCTATAGATTTAATATTATAGAAGGTATAAAAGTAGAATATAAAAATAGAGTAATTAATATAAAGATTAATTATTTCTTTAATTCAATCTAAGGATATATTACTTTTATAACTCTAAATATTATAAATATAGTATATTATAAATATAGTATATTATAAATATAGTATATTATAAATGTAGTATATTATAAATATAGTATATTATAAATATAGTATATTATAAATATAATATATTATAAGCTAATCTTAAGACTTTTATAGCTATATATTATAAATTCCTAAATTAATTAAAGTACTGGTGAAATCTTTTAGAATAATACTATTCCGTAAAAGAAGGTTATAATTAATAATATAAGAAGGAGTTATATTATTAAGGATAGCAAATAAGTAATATACTTAAATAGACCTATAGATACTTCTATAAGTAGGCAGGAGACCTAGCTTAAGAAGAATAGAGAAGGATTGAACTCCTTAAGTACCTTATAGAAAGGCTGAAGTTAATTAGGAGATTATTACTTCTAGAAGCAAAATAGTAATCTGCTATAGACTAACTCATAGAAGTCCTAACTAACTAGTTAATATACTATATAGTGGCAGCAAATATAGTAATACCTCTTTTATTTAAAAGAAGAAAAGATAGAAATAAATATAGATAAACTAATATAAATACTATTCCGGGGTCTAGGAGAACCGGTGTGTTCCGGAATCCGGGGAAAAACCAGCCCTAGCATTGCTCCCAAGGCTATAAGAAGGGGTCCTCCTGCATTACTTTTGAAAGATTTCTAGTCCTAGAGAATCAATCTTTTTATACGCTATAAAATTTTATCTATCTAATATATATATATATATTATAAAATCTTTTCTTATGCCCTCTTCTTCTGCCCTTCCTTTTTGGTACCCTTTATTCCCTTTATAACTCTCTTATCACATTAGGGGCTTCTCTTCTTGCCTTCTATACTCCTCTTAAGATAATTACTTAATCAGGGCTCTAGCAGAATGTATGCCTTTTTATATATAGAGAGATTTTATCCTCTTACGCTTCTTCTAGCCCGTTTTCACTAGTGTCTACCCTATAAATCAAATATAGGTTTCTTTAGCTTTTATATTCTAATACCTTATTTTATTTATAAGGTTATTAGCTACTTTAGGGGAGTAAATCTTTATACTTCTAGTACTATTTAAATCTAATTAGAGCTATAGCGCCCTCTTGCTCTTAACAGAGGATTTTGCTATTATATTAAGACCAGATTTACCTCTCTAAGTTGCCTATAGTTAACCTAGTAGCAATGGGAGCAGGTATATATAAGGCTGGTCTAATCTCTATACCAAGCTAACTCTATTACCTCGGCTATATCTTAAACCCCCTCTCAGAATACCTAATTTAGTAGTAAGTATAGAGCCTCTAGCCTAGCTATATATTCTAGGAAAAGCTATTAAGGGATTTATATCCTTAAGCCTTAGAAATTCATTCTAATTGGATTTAATAGCATTTAATTAGGGCCTATTTCCTTAGAAGAGATATAAAGAACTAATATAAAAAGGGGTTAGTAGATCTTAATTGCTTGCTTTACCTGAAACTCTCTTATCCTTAGATATAATACCTGAAGTTTAAGCATGCTAATTCCTTAATATAGGCAAACTAAGTATTATAAAGCCCTAGTTTATTTAATTAAGCCCCTCTTTAGTTTTCCCTTTTAAGTCTATATAACCTCTAGTTACCCTATTGAATACTATATCTAAGGTATCTTCTTAATATTATATGATATAGGGTTTAGGCGGCAGTAGTGCTAAACTTTATATATATCTGTAGAGACCTAAGGAGGTTCCTGCCCTACCAACCGCTATCCTTCTAATTGGTAAGCTTGGAGCTTATGCTATTATTAGTACCCCCCTGTAATTAGGATGACTAGTGTTAGTAGCATAAGGATATTCTGAATATTTATATTATTCTCTCCTCTAGTTGCTTGCAGTTAAGTAGCTCTTACCTGCTACTATAGCAAGACTTTATAGTATTTAATACAACCTTCAATACTAATACTATTTACTCTAATTATACCTAGTTATTCTTATATATATCTTAGTAAAACTTAAATAGTACTTAATACCTTTACTTCTTCTTGATATACTTAATAGAGAGAAATATTTAATATCTTTTAAATAGTACTTATATCTTGCCTCTTTAGAAAGCAGCTCTGGTATAGAGAAACATTTAACTTTATTATTATTATAAGGGACTGATTAGAACCTATTCACTCCTATATATATCTTAGCGGACACTGAATAGCACTTATGCTTTTGCCTTCCCCTAAGACTCCTAATATAGAGAAATATCTAATACCTTTAGATAGCACTTATATTAGGCTCTCTCTTAAGAATATAAAGGTATAGAGAAACATTTGCCTTTATTATTACTATAAGGGATAGATTAGGATTTATATCTTCTATTTATTTAATAGAGGATATTTATTCTACTCTCTTATTTACTAAAGGTTCTCCCTTTAGTAAATAAGAGCAGGATATAGATAAGGTAAGGGGCTCTTATTAAGGAAAGGTCTACCTTAAGGATGCTAGTCTCCTTAGGAACCTACCTCCCCCCTATCTAGAACCTCTAATTAGGAGCGTTATACTCCTATGCTACGTATTTAGGTAGCTTTTTAGTCTATTATACCTTTAATACCCTTTGGAAATGCTGCCCTTTAGGCCTTACTATTTGTGCTTTAGTTGACTCTATAAGTTAATGAGACTAATATTATTAAAGTTATTAATTCGGTAGAGACTATTACCAACCAGTTCTAGTATCTATTAGACCAGATACTTAGCTTCTTCCTCCAGGTTTATACTACCTTAAGCTTAGTTAATAATGTTTATATAATTACTATAGGAGAGCATGATTGGGTTGGTTAGAAGGGCCAGCTAATAGCTTACTATTAAATCTATAATGCTACCTTTTATGCTAATCTATCTAAGGTAATTAATACTATCTAGAGGAATTACCCTACTAAAGATCTAGAAGCCTGGAAGTACTGGATTGTAACTTATGACTAGGTGCTGGATTCCACTAACGACAGTCTAATCTTGCTAACCTAGCCGTTTTATTGAATCTTGCTGTTGACCCTAAAGAAGATATTAGCTATTAGAAGTATATCCAATAAGGAGGCTAGAACTTATAATTAGAGAACTTTTAAGATAGAACTTCTTTCTCTAATTAATAAGAAACTAGAGTAATCCTATTAAGATAAGTATAATAATATAAGAGGGGCTAGTCTTATAGTCTTATAACTTACTATCCCCCTTCTATTTACCTTATAAAGATATTTTACTTATAGCCTTAATCTACCCTAAGGATTATAAAATCATTAGTATAATCCTCCTCTTACTCTAATTATCTAAGATATAAGATTATTTAAAAGAGTATTTAGTTTAATGCATAGAAAGTTTATTAGGTATATAATAAGCCTTTTAGGTATGGGCCCCTAGGCGTATAGAGAGCCTTTTTCTAGATGATTAAAAGGCCTTCCTCTAGGCGCATGCTCCTCTACCTTCCTCTGCCCTCTATATGCCTAGAGGAATGCCCTTTATGCGCCCATGGGCCCAGACCTAAAAGGCCTATTACGCACCTAATAGACTTTCTATGCACCTAATGGACTTTCCATATACCTAGCTAAGGGTAAGGTAGGGCCTAAGTATAGGGTTAAGGAGCTATTAGTATAAGGAACCTAGGTGTAATGATCAGAGGGTTTCTGAGTACGTTAAACCTGAAAGATCAAGGGTTTATATTCGGAATACGTTATTAGACGATTAATGAGCAATATTATTAACTAATAATAATCACTAGCTATAAGGCTATTTAATGTTAGAATTAAATACTTAGATTAATGACTAAAGAGTTTGTTCTATAAAAGCTATCTACTCTAGTGATAACTATATCCATATATATATTCTGACTCTTTAGTAGCTTGTAAGCTCGCATATTAAGCCATTAAGCCATTATACAAGGCTTAATACTTCATCCTGTAAGCGGGCTTACATGGCTTGCAATCAAGTGTTACAAGCCAGACCCTAACCCTAATAAGGTAGCATTACTAATTGGATTAGGCGGGACGACCTTCTCAGGAGCTATTTCCCGACCTGCGGGGTTGTTTTCTGCAATAGTCAGCCGTCAATACTTAATAGTTCATAATACTATCTCCCTTCTTATTTCTTTTATCCTTAAAAGTATTCCGTAAGTTATTTTCATTCATTTATATTTTCATTTATACCTTCCTAATCCATTATATCATTCAGAATCAAGGATTCTTAGGTTTCTAAATCATCCCATCATTCCAAGAAGGTTAAATAACGCGACTCTTTATTATTTACCATTCTACAGGATACTATTATTATACAACCTTATTCTTTTTATAAAGCGCAGGGCATTAAGTTTTATAAAGTCTTTGAGAAGGCTTCTAGTTACTATACTAAATGTATTTAGTAGTAGTAGTTAAAGTATAATATTTTAAAGCTAAATAACTTAAAAGACCTTTTATATATCTTAGCCTAGCACTAAAAACTAGAGGATGAGATTAAGGAGTTAGAGGAGAAGCTCCTTCACTTGCGTAAGTAAAAGCATATGTAGCATAAGAGGATGTTTTAGGCCATTCATTAGGGTCTATTAAATTTAAATGAGTTGGATTATATGGAAAAGGAGGAGGCTAATGCTGAGTAGAGGCAGATTGCCAAGCAGTTCGCTAAGATCGCTTACTAAAGTTCCACTAAGGAGGCTAGTAAGATAGTGGTACAGGAGGCATGGTTGCATTCTAAGGGTAAAGTAGGAGGTTTTAATTAGAGTTCCTTAATAAATAATAGTACTAGTTCTGAGGAATTTGTGCTATGAAATAGCATTCAGTTCAGCGTGTGTGTGTTTCGGCAGGGTCGCAGTATGGTGCTCTAAGGCGAATTGTGATAATTGATAATGGTCTGGATAACTTTGTATTGAATTAAGTTGGGCTTCTGTAAGCCCTCCTTATATACCCTCCGATATCATCTTACCCGTGGGCATACTGCGGTAGGCTCTGGTGCAAATTTATAAATGCTGGAAAATTCGCCCTTCCAACACACTATTTTTAGTTCCAAGCAACTAGCTAATTATAGCCCTAGCAATACCCAAATTAAGTACATATAACCTTTAGAAATCAAGCTATCTAATGAATTAAGTTATATACTTTTTAGATAAGAAATAAGGGTAATATAGAGGTCTAAATTAAAATATAAATATAGACCAAAATAATTGACTTACGGCCATTAAACTCATCTTGCGTCGCGTATGCACTGGGCGTACTTAGCGAAAATCGCCTAACTCGCAAGTCTAGGGTAACTCCTTATATAAAGTCTAGGGTAACTGCTTGCATAAAGTCTAGGGTAACTCCTTGCACGAAGTGCTAACGCCCTGCTAAGCGGTTCCGTTTAACACCCCTTCTATTAAAGATATAGGCCTAATAGGCCTATAGCATTTAACCCTTACTCTTAAAATGGAAACATAAGAGAGAAATACAAGTAAAGAAAAGCCCCCTTATAGAAAGAAATCTATCTACTAAAGAAATAGTAGCTAGAGGGCCCTATTAGCCCTCTTCTAATCCACTAACTCTGCTAGACCTAGTAGGCCTAGAAATACCTGAAATTTAGGTGCTGGAAGGGCTTTTGTAAGCCCGTCTGCTATCATTTTACTGGTCTTGAGGTATTTAACTTCAAGGGTCCCCTTCTGAACTTCAGCATATAGGTAGTAGTACCTAAGAAGCATATGCTTAGTTCGTTAATGGTGTAAAGGGTCCTTAGCAGTGGAGATAGCGCCCGTATTATCTCCATAGAGGATCATTAGCCTAGGAATAGGCCTATTTAGTTCTATATAGAGCCCTTAAAGCTACTGGATTTCCTAAGTAGCCTCTATAAGCCCTATAAATTCAGCCTCTAGCGTTGATAACGCTATAGTGCTTCCTTGCTTTGATTTTTAGGAAATGGGCCCTCCTCCTAGGGTAAATATATACCCATATATTGATTTAGAGGAGGCCTTATCCCTAGTATAGTTGCTATTAGAATAGCCTATAGGCTCTAGGAGAGAGCTCTGTAGGGAGTCTTTAAGACCCCTAGCAGAATACCTAATAGTAAGATGTTGATGGCTATTTAGGTACCTAAATAGGTTCTGTGTAGCTACTAAATGCTGAGATTTGGATGCTTGGAAGGCTCTGGCTAGCTACTGGACCGGGAAGCTAATATTAGGCCTAGTTTGGGTAACTAAATATATAGCGGTACCTACTATAGCCTGAAAGCGCTTGTATTGAATTCGGTTGAGTATAGGCCCTTTAATAGGGCCTAAGTTGACTAAGTTTGGCTGGAGAGGAACTGAGATAGGCCTAGAACCCTCTAAGTTGAAGGTTCTAATAGCTTCCTCAATATACTGGCTCTGGGAGAGCCATAGGGTTCGATTAGGGCGGTCCCTAATAATTCGAACACCTAGAAAGAAGCTTGCAGGGCCCCTGTCTTCTATAGCATACGCCTTATGGATTTGGCGTTTTAGGGCCTGAATTTTGGAGATTCCAGGCCCTATTATTAGGCAGTCGTCGACGTAGGACACTATAAATAGGCCTGACGCCCTGCTGTAGAAGACGGCGGAGTCTGAGAGTAGCGGTTTGAAGCCTAGACCTTTCAGAAGGTCAATAACTATCTGTTGCCACTCCCTAGGGGCCTGCTTTAGGCCATATAGAGCTTTATTTAGCCGAATTATCTGCTGATCAGAGGGGTTATAGCCAGCCCTAGTTAATAGCCGATGAATTTGGCTACTAGTTTGGGCGGCAAATTCTTTGAACCCCTCTGGAAGCTCCATAAAGACCTGTTCTTTCAGCGTACTATTTAGGAAGGCACCTATAAAATCGATCTGCTCGATTTCCCAGTCAAGAATAGCAGCTAGTGCTAGTAGTACCCTCCAGGTAGGAGGGCTAGAGGTTGAGGCGAAGGTCTCGGTAAAATCTACCCCTTTCCTCTGTTGAAATCCTCTGACTACTAATCGGGCTTTAAATTTAAAGACCCTATTATTCTCGTCCTTTTTCTCTCGTAGGACTAGTCGACTGGTTATAGGCTTTCGACCTTCTGGAAGCTGATTTGCTGGCCAAAATTCGAGGGTATTTTGCAAAATTAATTGCTCAAATTCGCTATAGATCGCCTGTAGCCATTTAGCCCTATTAGGGCTTTTTAGCACCTGTTTCCAGGTCTGGGGGGCTGCAGCGTTTGTAGTACTAAACGCTATTTGGCGTGCTCTTTTGAAAATAGAGTAGACGATCTGTTTGGCGTATGATAGGTCCATTTCTTCAGGTAGAGTTGGCCCTATACCCTCTGGGGACGACTTTGTAGGGCCTAAATTAGGCCCTATATCCTCTAATTCCCCGGAACCCACAGTGGGGTCCCCTTCTGCAGAAAGTGCAGGTAAGCCTGAGAGAGGCTCTTCTGGGGGGTCTATTTGAGACCCAGCAGGTATTGTAGGGCCTGAGAGAGGCCCTCCTAGGGGGTCTATTTGAGACCCAGCAGGTACTGTAGGGCCTGAGAGAGGCCCTCCTAGGGGGTCTATTTGAGACCCAATAGGTACAGCGGTTGTAGGGTCTACATCCCTATGTAGAGGGTCTAGGGGACCCTCTAATACCCCTTCTGGCCCAAAACCGCTACCAGTATCTATACTGCTTAATTCCTCATAGATCTTGAGAATAGAGGTCTTTAGAACAGTATGCCGTTTAGGGATATATACTTGATATGTATTATTCCCTAATACCGCTAGCAAATAGCCCGTCTCCGTCCTCGGGGCTAGCTTGTAGCCCTTCTGACGCTTTTCTTCAGGCAGGAAGACCTCACAGCGAGCCCCTATAACCCTGTACCTCTTTAGCAGTGGTTTATGGGTTTTAGAGGGCTCTAGCCCATCGTACAGTTCCTGATAGGCTGTAAGGTCTCTATTTGTTAGGGCAGTTGAGTTAACTAACTCAAGTACGGCAGGTATAATAAAACACCATAGATATAGCGGTAGGCCTGCAGCAAGCATAGTAGCCCTAAGACGGTCTAGAATCACTCGAATAGAGCGTTCTATTAGACCGTTTTGCTCGTGAATATAGGGACTACTTGTTGAAAAGGCTATGCCCTTATGCTGTAGCCAGGCCTGTAGCTGGGCACTTATCTCCTTCCCGCCATCAAAATGGAAGCCCCTAGGGTACCGCCCAAATAGGGCCTTCAAGGACCTAAAGAAGCCCTTGATAGTATCCATCATTAGGTCCCCATCTCGATTTTTTAGCAGGAAAAGCCACCTAAACCTAGATTTTCTATCCACTATTAGTAGCCCAATAGGGCACTTATTATAGGGCATAGGCTTAATAGAAAAGGTATCCCCTTCTAAAGAGTCTAATACACCCTCTGGATCATCAATAGGCTTGTGATTTAGCCTACGAACAGCCTTAGCCCTATCACAGGCTAGGCATAGAAAATCCCCTTCTGAGATCGAATCAAAATTAGGTACCCCTTGGGCTATTTTAGCCGTCTTCTTTAGCAGACGAAGACTAATATGCCCCAATCTCTTGTGCCAGAGATAGGCTAGTTTGAGTAGCTTAGGGGACCCTTCAGAAGGTCTAGTGGCCTGTATAGGCCGTTTAGTGGCTTTTTTAGAAGGCGAGAGGCCCTCTAAAAGAAGATCTTCTAGGTCCTCTGTGGCCCTATCCCCCCTATTTCCTACAGGCGGTTCTACCCGCGGGGAAGGACCTGTAGAAGGGGGCGTGCGAGGGACCCGTACCGGAAGACCCTGTAACTCAGAAATAGGCGAAGCTGGCCTAGGTTCTGAGGCAATAGAGCCTGTAGAGGACCCAGAAGGGCCTAATTCTTCCCTTGTAAGAATAGGCTCTTGAGGGGTAGGGATCTTCTCATAATCCCTAGCTGCTTCCCTATTAAAAGGGGGCAGCACTATCTCCAAGGCGTTCGTACTACTACTGGGGACGTAGTATATACTATTAGCCTGAGTAGTATAGGTCTCTGGGGCCTGTATCCCCTTCTGAGGGATAAAAAATCCCGTTTTAGAAGGGTCTAGGTGCACGATCGGTTGCTCATCAGCCCTATATAGGGTATTCCTTGAGAGGTAACCCCCAGCACTATAGTGGCGAAGGCCACTAAAAATACTGATATCCATAGAGGGCACATACAGTGCCTCCTTTAGGACTAGACGCTTGGTCTTGGCTGGGCTTTCAGGGCTAATTACCTGAAATGTAGCAGTGCCTCTACCTGAGGGGTATACCCTACCCCCACCTGTTTGCAGGTACCCAAAATCGCCGGTTGTCACTAAATTAGTGAATAAAGAACGGCTATTTACTATTTGTACTGTAGAACTAGTATCGTATAGCAGGGCAGTAGGCCTGTTAGGCCTAGAAGGCTTAGGGCCCTTCTTGGGGGGCCCTTTTGATTGTGAACCCCTATAGCAGAGCTTATAGGGGCTTTCTGAGGCTATAAACGAGCTGTCTGAATCCCTAGCCTCATCACCTAAAGAATAGCTCTTGCTAGGAGCCGATTCTTCATCATTATAGGCTGAATAGCCTAACGCACAGGCATAGTCCCCTGAATTTTCAGGGGGCTTCCCACTGGGCGGTTAGTCTCTGTGGATTTTTTCTTGCCACTAGAGCCCCTGGATCCCCTATTAGGCTTATTTTCTCCAGCCTTTTTAGGGTCCTGCCCTTTGTTTCCAGTCTTTTTAGGCCTTTTAGAGCCTAAAGACTGATTTTTAGGCCCCTAAGGGCCTAAAGGAGGTTTCTATTCCCCCTTAGCAACCTGATAGAATGCTAAAAACGGATTTCTAGTTTCTTCTAGTATATCTACCATAAGGAACTGTAGGTTTAGTCTATTAATAGGCTGGCCCATAGCTTTTAGCATACGGATAGTTCCTTTAAGCCGCTCTACCTACTGTAGAAATGCTCTTTCCAAGGAGCCTAGGTACTAATTTATCAGGTTAGTTGGCTCTATTTAGGCCCCAGCAAGATATAGCCTAGAGATTAAGCTATTAAACCAAGCATTAAATTCCACTAGGTTTGTACCAGAAGTATATTTTAGGAAGTAAAATTCCCTATATAGCAAATCTCTCTATAAACCTATAGAATGAGAATACTAGTCCTTTAGTAGCTTATAGGCTTCTACAGGGCCTGAGATCTAAGCAATAGCAGCCTGTAGGCTTAAAGATAGGCTATCTCTTAAGAGTATTAAGAGAATAGCCTAATTACTATTACTTAGACTATTAGCTACAGAAGGGTTTGCAAGAAATTGGCTATACCCTATAGCCCATAGCATAATAGCAAACGCTTGCTTCCACTAGTCAAAATTTTCAGGGCCTTTCAGGTGATACGTCTCTAGGAAGGTATATACCTTCTTAGAGAGCTCCTTACTAAAATCCGAACTAAATCCAGTAGGTTCTGGCTGCCTTCCAGGGCCCATAGGCCTCTGATCAGAGCCCATAGGCCCCTAATCAGGGCCCGTAGGCCCTATAGAAGGACTTTCAACATCCATAGGCTCCAAGGGGGCCGTCTGGGGCACTTGAGGCGCTGGAGGCGCCGGAGGCGCNAGAATAGCCTGATCACTATCACTTAGGCTATTAGCTATAGAAGGGTCTGCGAGAAATTGGCTGTACCCTATAGCCCGTAGCATAATAGCAAACGCTTGCTTCCACTGGTCGAAATTTTCAGGGCCTTTTAGGCGATACGTCTCTGGGAAGGTATATACCTTCTTAGAGAGCTCCTTACTAAAATCGGAACTAAATCCAGTGGGTTCTGGCTGCCTTCCAGGGCCCATAGGCCCCTGATCAGGGCCCGTAGGCCCTGTAGAAGGACTTTCGACATCCATAGGCTCCGAGGGAGCCGTCTGGGGCACTTGAGGCGCTGGAGGCGCTGGAGGCGCCGGCTGGGGCGCCTGCTGGGCTACTAGGGCCGATAGGCCCTGAATAGCAGTAGCTAATTCCCCTAGCGTACCTTGAAGGGTATTGCTAGTGGCTACTTGCTGAGCTAATAGCTCTTATATAGACTCTAAATGGGTGTTTAGGTCTAAAATCTGCTGATTTTGCAGATCTAGGCGCTCTAATAGAGCCCTATTCCCCTGGGAATTAGGGGTAGTCCCCTCTATAGGGGCACTAGAAGCCATATTAGCTATTAAGGAAGACTAAATACACCTAGAGAATAGGTATATAAGGGGCAGAATATTACTAGAAAGTATAATTCATAGCAACCCAATAATATAGTTGTATATTTCCTTAGTGCCTATTCCGTAGAAATCCTAGGCGTAACTCTCTAACATATAGTCTCTGAAGTGAAACTTTCCCTCGTACAAAATTGCTAGCGTTTGAGTTGCAATTATAAGAAATGGTGTCTGCAGCACAATGTGCGCTAAGGGCCATGGGTTTAAATTACCTAGCAAGCAACTTTTTGCTCTTTTTGCAGTTATTTCTGGGCATTACAGGCCCAAACCAGCAATATTTTTGGCTGGTCCGCTAATCAGTGCAAATAGCGCTATAGCATACAGATAGGTAGGCTTGTTTAAGGTCTGAATTCAATATTGTTTCAGGGCGCTAACTGCTAGAGCCAGGCTCATAACCTCTAATGAATTTATGCTATAAAATAGCATTCAGTTCAGCGTGTATTTCGGCAGGGTCGCAGTATGGTGCTCTAAGGCGAATTCGGATGATTAACAATGGTCTGGACAACTTTATATTGAATTAAGTTAGGCTTCTATAAGCCCTCCTTATATACCCTCCAACATTATCTTACCCCTGGGCACGCTGCGGTCGGCTCTGGTGCAAATTTGCAAATGCCGGAAAATTCGCCCTTCCAACACACCATCTTTGGTTCCAAGCAGCCAGCCAACCATAGCCCTAGCAATGCCCAAATTAAGTACATACAAACTTCAGAAATCAGGCTATCCAATGCACTAAGTCATATACTTTTTGGGTAAGAAATAAGGGTAATGCAGAGGTCTGAATTAAGGTGCAAATGCAGGCCAAAATAATCGACTCACGGCCACCAAACTCATCTTGCGTCGCGCACGCACTAGGCGTACTCAGCGAAAATCGCCTGACTCGCAAGAAGTCTAGGGTAACTCCTTACTAGAAGTCTAGGGTAACTCCTTACAAGAAGTCTAGGGTAACTCCTTGCAGGAAGTGCCAACGCCCTGCTGAGCGGTTCCGTTTAACACAATAGAATAATGCTATAGGGTTGGAGATTTAGAGCTGCTTGCTATCATTAATGCCATTGCAACCTAGCAATACTATTTGCAATTCTCTTAATATACTATTACTATTATAATGGACCACCTTAACCTAAAATACTAGTACTTAAAGCAGAACCTCTCCGCAAGATAGCTGCATTAGCTTGATGCCCTTGCATTAGTAGATATAGTGATTGAATATAAATCAGGGGATAAGAACCCTACGGATAGTCTCTCTTAACAACCTAACTATATGCACAAGGGATAAGATAAGGATAAGCTATAAAGATTAAGTGACTTTATAGCGCTAAGAGAAGTAAGAAGCCATAATTGCAACTGCTAGAGTGCAGACTTGCATGTGGGAGAAGAAGGCCTTGAATACCGTAAAGAAGCAGCATTAAAGCATATAGTACGCTTAGCGCATACAGCCGCTTGGGACCAAAGTGCACATTCAAGTACCCTTCCACATAAAGCAGAAGAGCGAAGCGCGGCAATAGTGAAGACGCAGCTTGAACAACTAATAATAGCGCACTTATAGACCTTATAATAAGAAGACATTTTTATACAAAGCGAAGCATAGCGCAGGAGGCGCGAGCAATGCGTAAAAGCTAGGAAGATGTAGCGTCTATAAGATAGGCTGCTATACTTTAGAAATAGGGTTTATATACTAGATAACCCGGCTACGCGAATGTAATTACTACATACCTATTATAAGGATTAGATAGCGGGACACCTTGGCATAAGCAAGATAATAAGGCTACTTATATGCTGTTACTACTGGAACTCCTTACCTAAAGACGTAAAACAGTTTGTTAATACTTATATAGTATGCTAGCGCACCAAAACGCCCAAGCATAAACCACTCAGCTTCCTCATACTGCTACCGCTGCCCTTGCAACCATGGGAGGAAATCTTAATGGACTTTGTTACTAGGTTACTACCCTTAATCAACCCGTATAATAATAAGCCCTATAACTTAATCCTTATAATTATAAATGAGTTTATAAAATATGCGCTCTATATTGCAACAACCTTATAGTTAATAAGTAGCGGCCTTATGGATATACTTATAAAGCAAGTCTTTATAATATTCAGGGTCCTTAAGGGAATTATATTAAATAGAGGGAGTCTCTTTACCAGCCATTTTTAGTTAGAACTTTATGCAAACCTAGGGATAAAGTAGCGCCTAAGCACTACATTCTACCTATAGACAGACAGTTAGACGGAACAATAAAATTAAAACCTTGAATATTACCTCCACATATATAGGAATATTGAATAAACCGATTGGGCGCAGCTCTTTTACTTTGCATAATTTGCATATAATAATTTAATGCATTTAATAATTAAAACCAGCCCTGCATTTACCCTATTTAGATATAACCTATAAATACCTACTAATGCACCTTTCTTAAAGGAAACTAATATTCCCTAAGCAATTAGGATAAGTTGTAATGATCAAAGGGTTCCCGAGTACGCTAAACCTGGAAGATCAAGGGTTTATGTTCGGAATACATTGTTAGGCGGTTGTTAAGCAATATTGTTGACTGATAATGATCACTAGCTATGAGGCTATCTAAGGTTGGGATTGAATACTTAGATTAACGACTGAAGAGTCTGTTCTATGAAAACTATCTACTGTGGTGATAACCATGTCCGTATATATGTTCCGACTCTTCAGTGGCTTGCAGGCTCGCACGCGGAGCCATCGAGCCTTTGCATAAGGCTTGATACTTCATCCTTTGAGCGGGCTTGTGTGGCTTGCAATCAAGCGTTATAAGCTGGACCCTAACCCTAATAAGGTGGCGTTACTGATTGGATCAGGCAGGGCACTCCTTTTGGGGGTTACTTCCCGACCTGCAGGGTTATCTTCTGCAGTAGTTAGCCGCTAATGTGTGTTGGCCTATAATACTATCTCCCTTTTTGCTTCTTTTGTCCTTAAAAGTGTTCCGTAAGTTATTTTTATTTGTTAGTACCTCTGTTTATGCCTTTCTAATCCATTATATTATCTGGAGTTAAGGATTCTTAGGTTTCTAAATTATCTCATTATTCCAGGAAGGTTAAGCAATGTGATTTCTTGTTATTTACTATTCTATAGAACGCTATTATTATGCGGCCTTATTCTTCTTGCGAGGCATAGGGCATTAAGAGTTGCAAGGTCTTAGAGAAGGCCTCTAGTTATTATACTAAGTGCATTTAGTAGCAGCAGTTAAAGTATGATATTTTGGAACTAAATAACTCTAAGGACCTTTTATATATCTCAGCTTAGTACTAAAAATTAGAGGATGAGATTAAAGAGTTAGAGGAGAAGCTCCTTTATTTATATAAGTAGAAGCATATATGGTATAAGCGGATATTTTAGGCTATCCATTAGGGTTTATTAAATTTGGATGAGTTAGATTGTGTGGAGAAGGAGGAAGCTAATGCTGAGTAGAGGTGGATCGCTAAGTAGTCTGCTAAGGTGGTTCACTAAAGTTCTACTAAGGAGGCTGGTAGGATGGTAGTATAGGAAGTATAGCTGTATTCTAAGGGTAAAGTAGGAGTTTTTAATTAGAGTTCCTTGATGGATAATGGTATTAGTTGGTCAGAATTTATAGGTATTAGTAATAAGGGTAGTAAAGGAAATGTGCCTGTGGGTGGCTTGTCTTAGTGCCTGATTTTTATTACTGGGAATGGAACTTGTTTAACCGTTGTCTGACTAATTCTAGCTTCTAGCTATCCTTAGTTTACTGGTTATGCTATATTATTCCGGTCTTGTTTTTTTTTCTGTGACTAGTATTTGCTGGGGTATGGGGTGTGGATATTGGTATTTGTTTAGATGGGTTTTGGGTATGACTAATATTTGGGTTGTTGGTTGGATAGTGCGACTAGTATTGGTGTGTTTTTCTGAGGAGTTGATTAGCTGCTGGCTTCCGGTTATTCCCATTATAACTAGTCTCTTGTTGGTTGTTTTCCCTATTTTAGCTGTAAAGTCTAGGGTTTATTATGTGGTTTTATTATAATGTTGGTTTATTGTGGCTTATTGTGTGTAGGGTTTTCAGGCTGCGTTTCTGGTTTCTGGGACTATTCTATAGTGGTTTATATATAGTACTTTTTAAGTTCATTATAATAGTAGGTTAAGTTTTAGGCTGGTTCCTATATGTTTTCACTAGAGTTATAGCCTTTCCACTTGATGAGGTACTCCATTATTCCTTAGTATTATCTTAAGTCTATAATATTCTCTACTTTATATTCCTTATTATATTTATTAAGGGTTTTAATTCATATTTTAAGTTTTATATTTTTATATACTAGTTCTAAGAGTAAGATATAAAAGACTGGGTGTTATTTTATTCCTTTAGGTAGTAAGAGTTTATAATTAGTATCTAAAAGTTTTCTTAAAATTTTAAAGGGGCTAATTTTCTTATAGTTAAGCTTTTTATTAGGTTACTTAGTTTTAATATTTCAGTAAAGGAGGTAAACCTTATCTCCCTCCTTAAGAATTAATCTCTTAATTCTTTTCTAATTTATATATTTTAATATTTATTTTTATATAAAAGAAAGTTCTACTTAAATATCCTTCTAGATATATCTCATTCATATTACTTTTTATTCTGCTAATTCCACTAGGGTATTATCTAGGAGTAATTTATAGTATGCCTGAGGTTTGTATTTATAGAGTGTAAAAAAAGGTAACTGCTTAGTTATGCTAGTAGTTGCGCTATTATAAGCAAACTATACTAATGATAGCAGTTTAACCCAATTATCCTATAATTAGTTGATATAGTATTAGAAGTATTATTTCATAATCTAGTTGATTTATTTCATTTATCCGTTTATTTATGGATATACTGTTATTAAGAGCTTGTGCCTTGCTCTAAGTTGCTTTATTAGTAACTTTTAAAAGTTTAATATAAAGAGCTTATCTCTATCTAAGATAATTTTATATAACATTCCATAATTACTTATAATGATTTATAAGAATATATATGTAAGTTCTTCTATAGTGCTGGCTTCCTTATATGGTATGAAGTATATATACTTGCTCAGTCTATAAATCACTACCAGAATACTATCATACCATACTCTAGTTAAGGGTTCTTATAAGAGAGGTAGCTTAATGATGAAGTCTAGGCTGATGGATGACCATACGGCCATAGGTATCAGTAGGGGTTTTAATAATCCATATGGTTTATATCTAGAGGCCTTGTTTTTATTATAGGAGTTGCATTTGCTAATGATATCTTAAACCTTCTTTTTAAGGTTAGGGATCTGGTAATTCTGCTAAATTCTTTTGATTGTTGCTATAACACCTTGGTAGCTGTGTGCTGGTGCTTTATGTATTTCTGTAATCAACTTGTCTTATTGTTTTAAATCGGTAGGGGTTTTTCTGGTTTGGAAGTTGACTCTAATTGTAGCGTTAAGCTTGCGGTTAAGAATGAGGCTTCCATCTTCTTGGGTTTTAAATACTATTTATTCCGTGGGTGAATTCTTATTCTAATGATTGGGTCTTTAACTTAGTGTGTCTGCCCTTGCATTTTTAACTCTATCTATATGGATAACCTTAATATTAAATTATAGTAAGAACTCTATATATCTGACTTATTATTTATTAAGAGTTTTAATTATTATAAAGGTTATAAGGTTCTTGTGATTTATATAGAGTTTGATCTGCTTTTTAGCTCCTATAAGGTAGTGCTATTATTCCTAGAATGTATATACTATAGCTATGAATTCTTTATTTAGTATAGTATATTGGGTTTCTAGTTTATTAAACTTCTTGCTAAAGTTTATAATAATATATATCCTTCCTTAATTATCTTTTTAAGTAAGTTCTCTACCCGCAGTATTATCTAAGGCGTTTATATGGATTTTAAATTCCTTCTCTAGGTCTGCTTCCTTAAGTACGGGGTCTTCTATAACCTTAATATCCTTAAGTATCTAGAAAGCTTATTATTTAGCATCTATCTATCTAAAGGTATAATTCTTCTTGATAAGGTTTATTAATAGTTTTGCAATATTACTATACTGTGTGATAAACTATTAATAGAAGTTAGCATATCTAAGGAATGCCCTAATATCCTTAATATTTCCAGAGGTTGGCCATTCCTTAATTGCTTTAATTTTTCCTTCTTATATCTTGATTTTCCTTAGTTTGATTGTATACTTGAAATAGTTAACTTTTTGTATATGCTAGTTGCATTTTTCTGGTTCTATTAAGAGATTGGCGTTCTAAAGTTTTTAGAGAACCTTTTTAATATATTCCTTATAATCATTAAGGTTTTCTGAGAAGATAAGAATATTATCTATGTAGGTAATAATAAAGATATTAAGGTATTTACTTAAGACTTAGTTGATTATTTCCTAGAATAATGCAAGTATATTAGTTAATCCAAAAGGCATAATTATTATCTTGTAATATCTATAGCATATTTTGAATGCTATCTTCCATTCTTCTCCTTCTTTTATTTAGATAAGGTTATATCCATACTTTAAGTTAAGTGCTATAAACCATTTTGCTCCTTTAAGTCGATCCTATAGTTCCTTAATAAGCAGGAGAGGGTATTAATTCTTAATTATAATATCATTTAATTATTAGTAATTAATACAAAGTTATAGCTTGCTATTCTTCTTTAGTATAAAGAGGATTAGGTATCCTGCTGGTGATCACGATAGCCTAATGAATTCCTCCTAAAGGTTTTCATTAAAGTATTCTCTAAGTACTTTAAGTTATTCTTCATTAAGTCTATAAATGGGCTTAAATTAGGATATTATTCTAAGTTTTAGTAGTATTTTATAATCCCATTATATATATTATAGTAATATAATTTTAAGTTATTCTTAAAACACTTTCTTAAATTTATAATAGTCTTTTAGTATCTATACCAGTCTATTAGTCTTATCTTCTTCTTTTTCTTCCTTTAGGTAAAGCAGGTATTATTATATTTCCTATATTATATGCTAACTGGTTATATTGGAGTGGTAATCTCCTAATTAGCTTTAGTCCCTCTGTAAGGCGCTTGAGTAGCCTAATTCTTCTCTGCCTTCCTGGAGTTAGGCCTTCTGTCCGCTCCTAGAGGTATTTATAGGTCCATTTGAGTGCATTACCTATTTGCTATCCTTAGTAATATAACTCCTTCTCTTACCATTAATTACAACCTTCTTCTAGGGAACGGCATTATCCTAAAAGATCTAGCTAGTAGTCTAATTAATTTAGGGGTTATTCTTTCTTAACTAAGGTATTCCCAAGATCAACTAATAATTTATTATCTCAGTAATATTAAATGATAGTAATTCCATATAGTTATAAATCTAAACTGGGAGGGGATTAGTCTCCATATTAATAACTCCATTGCTATAAGATACTTCAGTTCCATTTACTATATTGAGTCTATAGGGTTCCCTTTTCTTATGCTATAATAGGTAATATTTATTTACTACCTTTGGGGAAATGAAATTCCCTTATGCTCTACTATTGATGAGTGCTGAGCATATATGGACTCCTAGCTCAACCTAAACCGTTAGGTGGCTATAGTTGCTTGTTGTTGCGCATAAGTACCTCGTGATATAGTTAGTTACTGCCTAAGGTTTTATAGATAGCCCTCCTAGTTTTTTAACTATTTGTCCGCGGCTAGGACCTTCTTAATGCTCTTGAGATTTCGCTTTATAATGTTTTGTGATTCTTATAGGTTATCAACCAGCTGCTGCATGCTGTAATCCTGTTCCTTTATTATTGGAGTTTTGAGCAGCAGCCCCTGCTGTCTTAGTAGATGTTAATCTTGAGCCTTATTGAGTATGTATACCTTGCAGGTTGGCTTATTATAATTTGCCCATCCGTTAGGGTTCTGGAGGCATTTTAAGGGTGTGTAGGAGTCCAGCCTTATTAAGGCGTATCCCGTCTTATTGTATTTTTAGTATAGGTGCTAGTTCTTGAAATTATTGCGCTTATATGTGTGTTTAACATCCTTGCCTAGATATCATTAGGGAAACTAGTTGTGCTTGGTTTTCTTCCTTATGTGTTCCTTATATCTATTGTAAATATATAATACCTAGGAGATGTCTTTGTGCTTGTTGTGTGTTGGATATATGTATCCTGTATCTCCTGGTCTTCTGTATTCCTAAATAGGTTGTCCTATAGTTTCTTTAAAAGGTCTCCCTGCGATTATAACCGCTATAATGTTAGTTCTTGGGGCTAGAAGGGGCGCTTATCCTAGGTAGTCTTGCAATTCCTTCCACTAGGTTTGTAGCGCAAGTATGGTCTAAGGGATAGGTTTTCTTTCTATCCTGGGGTTAATCTGTAAGAGTTCCTCCCTATTTCCTACCGCTAGGGTTCTTCCCTGCTTTCCTAAAGCATTCTTAGGAAATCATCTGGTAGCTTCCTTATTACTGCAGTAAGTAATATAGCTATTATTAAAGCAAGCTATCTAACTAAGCGATATATATGTCTTTCTGGACTCCTAGGGATTCTTCGTTGGTGGGATAGGCTGCTATTATGCCTTATCTTTCTAATATTTCTCGCATTAGGATTTGGTATATTATGAGAATTATAGATTATTATAAAGGTCTTCTTTATTAGGGTTATAAAAATTACATCCTTTATCTGGGTCTTAATCTGGGTATACCTGATATTAATTATATACAGTTATTCTATAGATGTAGTACTTATTTATAAGTTCCCATTATAATTTGGACCTGGGTGGTCCTTGCGTATTACGGGTAGCTATATTAGCTTAATAAGTAGCTTTATTAGCTTATCGGGTTCCTTTGGGTACTAACTTCTAGTCCCTATTTTTCTTTAGAGTCCTACATTCTAAAGCAAAGTATCCCATGTTATTATAGTTATAGTATTTAACGTTTTTCTTATCCTTACATTAGGCAATATCCAGCTCTATGGGTCCTACATACTACTCCTACTGGGTGCTTAGTTTCTGATACTTCTTTCCTATATTTAATTTATACTTATAGAATAAGGTTCATTTAGAAGTTCATCCTTTCTTTTCCAAGAATCATTTATAAAGTCTATTATTAATCTAGATAGCTATTTCTATATAGCATAAAAAGTTATCAGGTTGGTTTATAACTTTGCTAAGTTCATCCTTTACTTCATCCTTTAATTTATAGTAGAATATGAATTTCTTTATATTATTAGTATAGTTGATTTTAGTATAGATTTACTGGAATTCTGCTGCATAGTTAATTGCTAAACTGCGCTACTTATAATTCGCTAGGTCCCTTTCTGTCTGCTATTCCTCATTTAGGTTCTAAAATAGGGACCTAAGGGCATCTTTATAGCCTTTATAGCTGCTAAAAATCTGTTATGTTTCAAGCTTATAGGCTTTAAATGATTCTACATTAATAAAGTTAGTTAGGTAGGGTTTAAACTAAGCTAAAGCTTGTCCCTTAAGGAAAGAGAATGTATGCATAACCCTTTTTCCGCTAGGATGCGCATCTAGTCCATGGAAGCGCTGGTAGGCTTTAATCTATATTAAGTGTGCCTGAAGTTATTTAGTAGTTCCGTTATAGGGGGCTAGAGTGTTAAGCTTAATATATTCCTTCATTTAGATTGGGGTATTAATGATATTGGCTCTAGCTTGGAGAGTAGTGATCTTTTATTAAAGCTATTTAATTTCTATATTACATTAAGCTTAACCTTTCATAAGGAGGTGCAACTGCCTAACCTTATTAACTAGTTCCTGGACATAAGGGTTCATAGTCTTATTATTAGTAAGTTCGTTCAGCTTGTGGAGAAGGTTGCGGGTAGGGATGGTTATTCCGGAGTCTGATATCATAAAGGGTTCCATATGTAATATTGCTTAAAGTCCGTGTAGTAATGTATAAATAAGAGTTATTAAAATGTAATAATTAAAGGTGTTAAACGGAACCGCTCAGCAAGGAGTTACCTTAGACTTCGTGCAAGGAGTTACCCTAGACTTTTAGGCAAGGAGTTACCCTAGACTTGCGAGTCAGGCGATTTTCGCTAAGTACGCCCAGTGCGTGCGTGACGCAAGATGAGTTTGGTGGCCGTGAGTCGATTATTTTNACACACGCTGAACTGAATGCTATTTTATAGCACAAATTCATCAGAAAAGGGTTCCTAAGTATGCTAAACCTAGAAGATTAAGGGTTTATGTTTAGAATATGTTGTTAGGCAGTTATTAAGTAATATTGTTAACTGATAATAATTACTAGCTATAAGGCTATCTAAGGTTGGGATTGAATACTTAGATTGATGACTGAAGAGTCTATTCTATGAAAACTATCTACTGTGGTGATAACTATGTCTATATATATGTTCCGACTCTTTAGTGGCTTGCAGGCTTGCATGCCGAGCTATCGAGCCTTTGCATAAGGCTTGATACTTTATCCTTTGAGTGGGCTCATGTGGCTTGCAATCGAGCGTTGCGAGCCGGACCCTAACCCTGATAAGGTGGCGTTACTGATTGGATTAGGCAGGGCGCTCCTTTTGGGGGTTACTTCCCGACCTGCGGGGTTGTCTTCTGCGGTAGTCAGCCGCCAATGTGTGTTGGCCCATAACATAAGTAAGGATATTAGATCTGCATATGCTAGAATTATACAGTATCTACACCATGCTAACGCTAAGTATATGAAATAGTATAATAAGCAGCACCTGGATAAGAGATTTGCTGAGGGTGACTTGGTGATAATATCTGCCAGGCATTTGCAGCAGAAATATAGAAGCAGCAAACTTACAGATAGGTACCTAGGTCCCTTCCGTATACTTAAAACGATCGGCCCTTATAGACTTGCCAATAAGCTAGACCTCCCTATATCATATTATATCTATAATATAGTTTTAATCTCTACACTTAAACTATTCCAGCCTTATAATAGTAAAGCGCCCGAGCCATGATCGGATATTGAATTGAATTAGGGTAATATATTTAAGGTTGATATCATATTAGGGCATAGGGGACTATATTTAGCACGGTAGTACCTTATTTGCTGGAAGGGCTATAGTAGCGATAATAACTCGTGGGAGCTACATTTACACATTGCGGATGACTTAATTTATAAATATAAGGCGCGGATTAAGAAATGATGTTAGCGCGCGCTAATGCTGCGCGAGAGATACGCCTAAATAAATATAAAGAGACCTTATATTTGGCTTAAAAAAAAACCCTAGCACTAATACTATACTTGCCCACCCACCTAGGGATTTAATGTCGCCCCTACAACACCCATATACCGCACCCGCGAGGGCGCAGCGCCCCACCCACCCGCGTTTTTACTAAAGTTATCACCCCTTAATACCCCACCTTACTCCTCTGCCTCGGCCTCGGCCTCGCTGCGCTCATGCAGCACACACACGTCGCGCGCAAGGCGCTCGAGGGTGTTGGCGCCGCGCTTGAGGGCGATAGCACCCCGGCGGACCAGGGATAGCATCTTGTTATTAGCTATAGCAATAGCAGCAGGCGCAACCTGTGTAGGCGCTGCGCCCGCACCCTTAGAGGGCAGGGTATAGACCGCCTTGTAAAGGCGCTCTGGGTCGCCCCTTGTGAGGAAAGCAGCAAGGGGGGCGCGGGTACCAAACGGAATCTAATGCTATATATTAGCAGCGCGGATATATTAGGGGCATAGTAAAATGACTTATAGTAGTATAAATATAGTTCCCATTGTTGCAATAGGTGTAGCAGCGACCCACACCTATACAGATAATTAGCTATACGCGCGCTGTATGCACGCTTAGCATTTAATAAGGGCCTACTTATTGGACTAGTAGTAGCATTGGTAGTGGGGATCTTTGAGGAGGTGGCGCATATAGCGCGCATACCACTTGCCCACTATATAGATAGGGCCCGGGGCCTTCTTCTATTTCTTAGTTGGCTATAATACTGCATTAGTATTGTAAAGGCGCAATATAAATTCATGTAATGCACTATAAGGATGCTGTAGTACTTACTAGAGGGGTGGCGCCAGCAGGAGAGGGAGGGGAATGGGGAGGCTATATGAAGAATTAGCCAACTATAGCATACACCTATTATGTATATAGTGTATATAAGGGCCCGAGTTAGGAATAAAAACTTATAAAGCTAGAGCTAGAAGCGGGAGCAGCAGAAGATATCTAATATAATAATTAATACAAGTATAGCGCCCGCACTATAATATAGCGCTATAGCATGAGGAAACATAATATAAAACTAATAGTTATTAATATCTAGTAGTAATTATAATGAAGTTAGCAGAGACCTATTATTAAGCATACTTTATATATGCTATGTAGATAAAGACATGGAACTTACTATTGTTATTATTGTTGCTATTATTGCTGTTACTGCTGCTACTACTTTTATAAAAAGAAAAAGAGAGAAGAAAAGGAAGAGAGAGGGAGGTTATATATGAATAGCTATGAGGGTGTACTGCTGGTATGATGGTAATAATGCTATTTAGAATAATAGCTAACCCCTAAAGATAATAATAAGGGCGCTAATAATAGGGATTACCTTAAATAATAAGAAAATCCAGTTAGACCTCTGATTATGCCTTATTACTACTGCAACTAATTAGTATTTCCAACCCTAAGCAATACTCAACCTAACTATTATTGTATTATACTATAATAAGAGTTGCATTACGCCCTTGGGATTAGTAATGTGCCGGATGTACCGCTATAACTCTCTGTGTATGTAGCACCTATGTAAGAGAATGGCATTAGGATATTGCTCCTGGGGATAGGAGCTTGGAAGGAAGGGCAGCCTGTTAGGACCTAGGGTTGCATGCTTAGAGGAAGCATTGAGGAAGCAGTAATATTGCTACCTAGATCTATGCTGGGCCATAAAAGGAATAACTTAGGGCTAGGAAGAATGACTTAACAACCCTTAGAATGGGTAGAGCATGAAATAAAGGCTAGTTATGACTGCGGTAAGGCCGCGCAGAGATTGCATAGTGTAGATGCGGGTTGGTCTATAAAAGGATAGCTGAGGAAGGGGATGGGAGAAGGAAGGAGGGGGGGTAACGATTAGTAGCTCCTCGCTCCCGAATATACTGCTCCCTTACTCCGCATACACTGAGCCTACGCTGCATGCACTCATTCACTCTACTCGCAACCCTACACCCTGACACATATCCGCTACCTCCACCTCGACAATGAGCCGAAGGGGACACCCGTGACTGGGCTGGACTGCGGTTTGTCCGAGAGTACCACTCGCTCGCTGCTTTACTGTCCAGGGGAAAGGGAAAGATATCAGAGTGTTGGAGCGCCGTACATCACTCTCTTTCCATGGACTCATCGATAAGGACCAATCCTCCGGTGTTCACATTGATTGCCCTCGGAAATAGTTGCCGCGGCATGCTTCAGTTGTGCGAAGACTATAAGCTCGAAGCCAAACCAAGACAAATTGAGTATAGTGGCAGAGCTGCAGGCCTGCGCGTCTTCCAGGGAATTATCTGGGCAGCGATGAATGAATGGCAATTTGTATGGCTACAGCTTCTCGACTTGCTAGACACTGAATTAAGCGTCAGCGTGCGTACCCTAGTCTTCTATGTTAAATTTTTTTTTCGGCTCTACCTTTCCATTGTTCGAGGCCTCCTTCTCTACAAGACGCTCCGGGAACGTGGTTCCATAACCTCAAGCTACCAGGCGCTGACATTGAACAACCACCGGATCACTTAGACGATGTACTCGATACCTCTCTGAGAGATAAACAGCTGCTCGGGGACCCTTTCGCGCGTTCCAAAATGCACTTCGGTGTTTTGGAATTATTGCGCAACATGTCAGAGTGGCGAGCACAAACATGCAAAGACCTCAAGGCTTTCGATCGCCTGTTCTATGGACCCAACGAGTTCACAAATATGAGTTCTTGTATCGTGGAAAATTGGAAAGCTTTCAATAGGTACATTTCCGATATTGAAAAGGATTTTCAATGACTGTCACGAATAAGCCACTGCTCTATTCGTGCAAAAGCGACGTCGCTACTTGCCATAGGCGTAGTCCTTATATTGCGACAAGGACGCATTTCAGAAAACCATGACCAGAGCAAGGGTTTGCGCGACGATGTAAGTATTACCTACGATCCCCTAATCTATCAACTGATCTCTGCGTTTGCAGAAGGGAACTTAAAAGTTTATTGGTACACAATCTGACAGCTATTCAACATGATTACAGTAATGGAGGCAACGAGATCGACATCTCTGAACCGGCACGTCATAGTACTCACTATTGTCACCGTCGTCTTCTTACCTCCAAGCTTCGTGGTAGTGAGTAAATTGAATAGGCCTCGAACGCCAAACTCACAGATCAAAGCTTTCATTGTCTGATAATTTGAAAGACAATCCTTAATATCCAGACTTTTCAGAAGGGAGACATTGGCGCCACCTACAAGGTTACGACAGTAATTCTATCTCTCATAACGTATCTCGTGGCAATCCTTCTCGTCATTATCGTGGCGAGATGAAAATTGTTCTAGAAGGCCACTAGGTCGAACATAGACAAAGCCTTTAGGACAGCGAGAGAGAAGATGTCCGGAATTTCGCGGAAGGTGGAATGGGTGAAAGATCTAGAGAAATTGTTTTCTGAGACGCCATGATCTAGCGTGAGCTCAGCACAGGCTCATCCGTCTCTCTCTCTCTCTCTCTCATGATCAAATTCATGATACAAGACGCGTGAGGAGCAATAATATATTGCGATGATGTGTTCTGTCTACATTCATGTGTTGTACTTTGCTGCAAGAAACTGTGACGTTTGTTTGACGACAGTCACAGGTGGGCTTTGAAGGCGTCATGGCCTGAGTAGCAGGGCGAGGCGGATGATTGAAACGACGACCTCAAGTCGCAGAGCAGCCGCCCGGTGGTCTGGAGAAGTTTCAACATACCCTATGACGCGGCCTCGAGTTTTGTGCGTCGATGCGTGAGACGGAGGTTGAGTCACTCCGAACTGTTTCACAAGGTCAATCTGACGAGCATATGGTGCTCAAACGGCCCCGTACGGCCGCGTAGCAGGGCTCTTTTTTTAATTGCCGTGAATGACAGTGCTTTATTTCAAGCCCCGGAATACAGTCAGATCGCTGTGCTGGGTCTGAAAAAAAAAAGAACGACAAAAATGATGCTGCCTGCTATGTACGCCAGGTAACGATTTCCCGACCTGCAACTCAGCAGTGTGACAAAGTTCCATTGTGCATCTCGACATAACCCGATGTCTGCCCTGCTTGATTTCCTATGAGCTTTGTCCCCTTAATTCATCCTCCATTCTTGCAGCATGAAACATGGAACCAAAGTGACACTTTAACGGCGCCGCAGACCATTTGGCATCTCATCAAGACGGACCCGTGAACGACAGCCTCCTCCAAACAACCTAGGGTACAAGGAACACGCAGTCGCGCAACTGATTATTCGCTGTCAGAAATTTCTCGCTACCAGGTTGCCGCCGCTCTAGGTACTACGGCTACGGTATACTTGCGTCGTGCACGTCGTCGTAAGCGACTGGCCGGTCGAACCGCCATGAAATCTGCCCTCTCGAACTGAGGTTTCCGCTGCATGGAAACCACGACGATAAAGAACCTTTCCAGTGTGCCCATCATAACAGTCGCAGAGCGGCCGGGGACCTCGGCCTGGGGCTGCGTGGTTAAGCAGAACCGAGATGTGGATATCGATGCCTACCGGGGACCGAAAGATGACTCCTAGAACCCACACTGCCCTCGTCTTCCTATTCTTTGCAATAACCGCAATATTCCAACTTGCCCTGGCCCACCCTCAAGACATCCTCATAGGCGACGATTCGAGACCCGACAGTATCTCAAGCAGCCCTGGTGCTACGGTCCCAGTAGGCGACAGCAGCTCGTCTGCCGACGCGAACACGGATTGGAGCACGCTGTATGCCATTGGGAATCAGTCTTTTGGGGCGCAGTTTGGAAGTGGATTCGTTGTGGGCTGTATAATCGGTGTTATAGGGCACGTGCTGTACAGGATAATATCGAGTGGGCTTCCACGACGACGCTCGAGGCGGCCCAACCGGGCTGGGGCCGGTACGCGCGGAAGCCAGCTTGAGAATGGACCAGAAACAAGAGGCTCATGACGGTGTTTGTAGTTGATTGAGTGGGCGTTGGTATACAGGAGTATCTCTGCGGAGCAAATGGCTTGTCTGGAGCCATCGAGACGACCTGGGGCGCAGTCCTGTCATGTCATGAGACAGGTGGCTCCAGCCTCGGTAGCTTGCGCTTCCAAATGACCTAATTCGTACAGACGTCCTCCGCACATTTCTTCTTTCAAAGGCTGGAATCATTCACCGACTGACGGTGTTCACCAGCCACTCGACTGCACCCTTTACGCCAGTCTCGATAACCCTTCGATATTTGAACCACAGCAGTGCTCCACCCGCAACCAACGGAACTCCGACAGCCGCCCCAAAGACCTCCAGCAAGATCTTGCCCTGGTAGTCACTCCTCGCAATGACCTCTGAGTACCTCTCGTTGCTGAAAGACACCCGGCTGTATTTTGTCTGCCAGCCCAGGCTGGGCACATACTTGCTCAGGCTCTCCTCCAGGAACTTCCTCAGCCTGTAAGTCGGGCTCAACACGCTGGCGCGCATCTCGACGTAGTTTTGCAGCGCCAGGTCGTTGATGCTGTGCGCGTCGGGTACCCGGTGGGCGGTGTACTCGTCCAGAGCCCTCACACGGTCCTCACCAGTGTGCTTGTCCAGGAACGTGAATAGGGTCCGAACGTCCTCCAGGCCGGCATTCATGCCCTGACCATAGAATGGCACCATTGCGTGTGCAGCGTCACCGAGGAGAACAACTGACGACGAGAAGTGGTGTGGGTTGCACTTGATGGTGATGAGCGGCAGGTGGGGGTTCCGCTGGAAGCTCTCGATGAGGTCGGCCGCGGGGATGAGATCGGTCACGCCGGGGAAGTACCTGTCGAAGAAGGTTGGGATGTTGGCCGGGTTCTCCTCGAGGTAGGCGTACTTTTCGCCCGGTGCGAACAGGGTGCACGTGAAGGTACCGTCCTCGGACGGGATCGCGATGAACATGAACTCCTTGCCGGGCCAGATGTGCAGGTGGTTCGGGCTGATGCGGAACCGGCTCATGGGGTTCGCGGCGTCAAAGTGCTGCCGGGGCTGGATCTGGAACTCGCACCACTGAGCGTCGATGTACCGCTGCTCGTAGTCCATGCGCGTGTACTTCATCATGTGGTACCGGACCGAGGAGTGTGCGCCGTCGGCGCCGATCATGAAGTCGAAGGGTACCTCGATCTCGTGTGGCCGGCCCTCGCAGGAGCCATTCCTGTGTTCGAACCAGGCCTTTCGCTTCCGGAAATCTGCGCCTGTGAGCTTGTGGCTGAAGAAGAACTTGACGTTGGGCATGCTCTCGAGCACATCGAGGAGACGCTTGTTCAACCCGCCACGGTCCACGGCGAAAATCGTCTGGAAGTTGCATCAATTTGAGTCCGACAAGCCATATCTGACTGAAAACTGTACCCACCCGTCCATGTACGTCATAATCCTGTGCCTCCTCGTACAAGTCTCCATTTGCTTTCCTGCCGTGGATCATGCGGCCTCTCATGGGGATAGTGGCGGCCAGGACATGGTCCAGTAGCTTGCGCTCACCCTCGGGGGTATTTGGCTCTGCATTTTGCATGGCAGTTATGCCACGTACTGAGAGAGCAAGGTTGATGGATTTGGTAAAGTTCAGCGGTACAGTTGAGGGGTCTCTCAGGTCTGCACTTTCTCCGTCAGCAGCGAGTCAGGACAAAGGCAATCAAGCTTGGGGTGATCAGAACCGCCTGTGGTAGCATCCACCGCAGGCTGCAAAGACTTTGAAGCCTGTTGGCACCCTATGCTTCAACATCTCTCCCATACCATTTCTGAGCTCGTAGATCTCAACCTCGTAGCCTCTCTGTGCAGCATACAGAGCTGCCAGTGAGCCAACAGGTCCGGCACCCACCACGACGACCTTGGTTGACGACGACATGATGTATCAGATGCCTCTGGGCGAAGAAAGACCGAGAAGGCGCGATACTAGGTGCTCATATGGCTGCCCTGATATTCTTTGCTCATCGAGAGACTATGAAGCTCATGTGATTGGGAGATTTTCGGAAGTCGGAAGGGCGGAACTTGAGGGTGCGGGACGGCGGAGCAGGAAGAGGCGTCAGCTCTTGTCTCTGCGAATAACCTCAGCAGATTTTCGAACCGTCCTCGAGAGATGTACGTGGGCCCGGAAGCGGAAGCAGAAATGGCTTGGTGATATTTCTGCCCGTGTCTGAGTCATCTAGTACTTGTCAACACATACATTACTATGGAACTGCCGCAGAGCCCGGCCGATAGTATCTTGGCCTTGATGATGCCGGAATGCTCTCGGCCGATCGAGGCACGGCTACTACCGGGCCATGCCGGCCAGCTGGCCAAACACTGGACCTCAGGATTCAGGGTTCGGCCAGAACAGGACCCAACCCCCCCCCTACGTCCCCGAACATTGAATCTCAAGTGCAGTGACTGTCAGGGTCCTCGGCCCAACACAAAGCGCGGGCAAGGTAGGTTCAGCCGCAGTCCCTGCCCCCGGCACGCTCTGCTTGTCGCCTGCAGAACACGGATTTAGCGACTGACTGCCCGCTGGTAGTGAGACGAAAAAAAGTGTTACGACTTGTCTGAACCCGTATTTCTCCCCCCTTCTTTTTTCCCTTACGTCTGGAGGCTCAGTCAATCTTTTAACTTGGTTTCAGATCCGAGTACAGCGTTAAAAGCAGCAATTCCCGGACCCAAGCCTGCCCCAAGCCGTCAACGACCTTTGCGGCTGACACGCCAACCACCCCGATTACCATGACCGACGAGCCTCCCTCCAAGCGCAAGTGCCTCAGCGCCGACTGCGACAATGACGCCGGGTCGCTCCAGTGCCCGACCTGCCTGAAGTTGGGGATCAAGGACAGTTTCTTTTGCTCCCAGGACTGCTTCAAGAAGAACTGGGTTAGTCCGTCCATGCCTGGGAGACGAAGCCCTCCTTGCCCCACCTCTGCAACGCCGCCCCCTCGACATGATGCGCGCAGCGCCGGCAGCGGCCCTGTGAGGCTCGTAGCTGACCAGCACCTTTGTTCAGGGCAGCCATAAGGCAATGCACAAGCAAGAAAACAGTATAATCCAAAATACCTTGAACATCCCGCCCAGAGTAGTATCTAAACCTGACCCAGAGACCGGCTTCTACAACCCCTTCCCCAACTTTTCGTATACCGGCCCGCTTCGACCCGTATATCCTCTGTCACCGCGACGCGAAGTCCCAAAGACCATCCCCCACCCAGACTACGCCGACGATGGTATTCCCAAGGCGGGACGGTCCCTTGTCAACCGGAACAAGGTCGAGATCCTCGACAAGAAGGCACAGGATGCGATGCGCAAGGTCTGCCGCCTGGCGAGAGAGGTCCTCGATATCGCTGCCGCTGCCGTCCGGCCCGGCATCTCCACCGACGAGCTCGACAGGATTGTACATGACGAGTGTATCAAGCGCAACGTGAGTAGTGCCCGTCAGGCCACAGGCGGATACACTAGGACGAGGCAGGGAATACAGAGACTGACATCGGCCCCAGTCTTACCCGTCGCCCCTGAACTACAACCCCTTCCCCAAGTCTGTCTGCACCTCGATCAACGAGGTCATCTGCCACGGTATTCCGGACCAGCGCATCCTCATGGACGGCGACATTATCAACCTGGACGTCACGCTCTACCATGAGGGCTACCACGGCGACTTGAACGAGACATACTACGTAGGCGACCGGGCCAGGGCGGACCCTGACACTGTGCGCGTCGTCGAGGCGGCCAGAGAGTGCCTGGATGAGGCCATCAAGCTCGTCAAGCCAGGCACGCTGTACCGTGACTTTGGCAACGCGATCGAGAAGCACGCCAAGACCAAGAACACCAGCGTCATCCGGACCTACGTCGGCCATGGCATCAACACCATCTTCCACTGCCCGCCAAACATCCCTCATTATGCTAAGAACAAGGCAGTTGGTGAGTGCAAGCCCGGCCAGACATTTACCATCGAGCCTATGATCGCGCTTGGCAAATATCGTGATATCACATGGCCGGACAACTGGACTAGCACCACCATCGATGGCAAGAAGACTGCCCAGTTCGGTAAGTTGGCCCGTCCGTCTGAGTTGCGAAGCAGTCCATGGGGGGATGTATCTCAACTGACAAATATCTGTAGAGCACACCCTGCTCGTGACTGAGGATGGCGTGGAGGTACTTACTGCACGTCTCCCCAACTCCCCTGGCGGGCCTATACCTGTGCCTGAAAAGGCTACAAATGGAGCCGAGTAGATGCATCTGTTGTTGACGCAGACACGGTGGCGGTCTTAATGTGTGGCGGGCCATAAGCGTTGATTATCCAAGTGCACAGCATTCTGTAGCTTGGCCAGCATGAGCAAGCGATGAGTTTCTGCGAGGCCTGTTGTTTGCGCATCGAGTCTGCCCATGTGCCCGTGTATTTACTTGCCCTGGTCGCCGATGCGGGACCAAGACTGCAGGTCACGTCAAGCGTCATTGTCTTTTGGCAGCAGTCGGATCTGCCTGCAAAACATCATTTACTACCTAGGTATATACTACTGCTTAACAGTGTTGCCATGTTGGGTGTCCGTAACTGAGCATAAGTGATGTGCTCTGGTTGCCGGCCACACCTTTATCTGGCGGCAGTCTGGGCACAGGGATCCTGGTGGCACAGTAGCAAAAAGACTTGGGACGCAGAGCTCGCGCCACATACTGCCCCAACAGCCCAGCTGGCCCCCCCAGCGGCCCCGAGCTACCCAACCCCTCGGAGCTCTGCTATTGGCTGCCAGACGAAGAAACCGCCCGAGTGACGCCCACCTTCAAAGCTCTGAGGCTTAGAGAGGCAGCATTTTTTTTCTTGGCGTGGACAGTCGGGGCTTGTGCAGCCTAGTGTACATAGCCTGGTGTGTGGAGGGCGACCAACATCATCCCGTCCTCGATTTACCTCGCCCTCCGACCTGCACCGCCGCTTTGGACTGCTGCAAAATCACAGGACCTCGAGGACAGATATTCACGTCTGCTCCGCCGCTGCCAACCTCTCGCCCCCGTTGAGCTCTCTGCGCCGTGTGTCTCCTCCCAATACCGAGGCCGCAGCTGCCGTTGTTGACATCTGGAGAAAATCCTGCGCGCCAGTTCCTATCCCAGCCTACCCGTCCGTGATAAGCTCGCCCTCGCCCGCTTCTCCACACCTGCCTGCCCACCTCTGCGGGATATCCAGATCTCTGTCCAGTATCCTTGCGCACGCACACGCAAACCGAACAAACACACACCACACCGCATCGCGCCGCTTCGGGTCAAAGCTCGCCGCAGTCCCAGCTCCATAGAGAGAGAGACACCACAGTCGCAACTACATCGACCAATTTGGATATAGCTCCAGCACAACCACCACCAAGATGTCTGGCGAGGCGTGGCTCTTCCTGTTCTCGGTGCTTATAAACGCCGTCAACTTGTTCCTCCAGGTCTTCTTCACCATCATGTACAGCGATCTCGAATGGTACGAAGCCCGCGCCTCCTCCACCCCCCCCCATCAGCGAACAACCACTGCTGGTTTGGTGTTCCCTGGCCATGCTAACGCGACATGCCCTGCAGTGACTACATCAACCCCATCGACCTCTGCAACCGCCTGAACACCTACATCATCCCCGAGGCCGCTGTACACGGATTCTTAACCTTCTTGTTCCTCATCAACGGATACTGGCTGCCTCTCATAATCAACCTTCCGTTGCTAGCCTGGAATGCCAAGAAGTATGTCGTCCAGTCTCTGGGGCCAGGCAATGCGCCCGGAGCTTTCGGAGCTCGTCTCGGGACCATGACAAGATGGCTGACCGAGTGCACTCTAGGATCTTCGAAAACACGCACCTGCTGGACGCGACCGAGATCTTTAGGAAGCTGAACGTCCATAAGAAGGAGTCCTTCATCAAGCTCGGCTTCCACCTGCTCATGTTCTTCTTCTATCTCTACAAGATGATCGTTGCCCTCATTAAGGATGAGGCCAACTAAGGGGCGAGCTCCCAAACGATCTCTCATATGCGGTTACGGCCTACCAGCGGCCTCTCCATGGTTCTTGGGACGGGACCCGACGGAGAGGATGGGCGCCACAGAGCAATCCAAGGGGGAGAAGGGGAGGGGCACGCCTACACACCGCTACGAGGCGACTACGCGGTGGTCCGGGTTGCGGTGCGGATGGAGATGCAGATGCCTAGGCCAGGGCAGTGATGATGAGTGACAACTATGACTATGGCGACGGCTAAAGAGGGGATGGTGGTTTAGCCTATGCTGGGGCCAGCGTAACAGCAAATGCAGCAGTAGCGGCAGCGCGTACCACGACAGGGACGCACGCAGTTGGATGGGATGACTTGCTTGGTGCGTGAATGGGGGGATACGATACAATGTCTCACAATGTCGTGACGATCATTCGTATGAGGTCGTGCAATAATCGGCGTGGCGGAGAGGAGTCAAGGGATTATATGAGAGCAAATGCATTTATGGATGATTGTCACGATAAACTGAACTCCTACCTCTCCTGCATACGCGGCGTTCTCTATCCGGTGCGTCTGGGACTCGGAATTGGTTTGGGGTTTGGGTCTTGAGAGGTCCAACACATTGGCGCCTGTAGCAATTAATACAGTTTCACAGGTCCGAGCTTTGATGCAATGGGCTGATTCGCCTAGAATGCCGTTCTTGAGGGCACCATGACTGTGGATTTATTTATTGCCGGTGATGTGATCTTCTCAGAGACACCCTCCATTGTGATTGATGCCCCATGGGATGTATCCCTCTGCATGGTACCCTTTGGAGATGATACCCTCTCTCTATTGTATAATCTCCTCTATAATACTCTTCTCCGTGGTGTCCTTCTGTCTGATACCGTTTCACAGTATACCCCTTCAGTGCTGCACCTTTCAAAGGAAGTATATACAGTACTATCATGACACTGTCTGCGGGATACCAGGGTTGGGACAAAGGGTTGCAACCCTAGGATAGCGTGCAGTCGAACGTAAGCAGTGCCTCTCCCGATAAGATTTAGCATACACTAACTACTACAGCTGCCAGGAAGGTACAAGGCACGGGCCCCCAAGAAGTATTGATAGGTAGTCTTCGGCCCCTCGACCCTTGGCCATAAACTTAGACCAGAACCATAGCAGAATCAAATACAGAACCAATTGCTACACACCCCTTCACAACTTGGCTCGGACACGGGAATACGTTGACAAAGATCACCAAGGTGCCGGGTATTTAATCGCACCTGCATCCTCACGTACAGACAGATGCAACTAGTACCACACACCAAATCTGCTACAGCTATTCCCACACTACACTACACCACACAGCGCCACACGACGACAGAATGGCCGACTTTGGCGCATACCCGCCAAACATGGCGCCTCGAGATGCCCTCATCGTCCGACAGGAGGCCGAGCCGGACCATGCAGTCGTGCCCTACACTGGGGAAGATCTCGCGCGGCCAAAGGTCGGACCCGCCAACCCGTTTCGTGACGAGGTCTCCCACCCGTCTCTCAAGCGCAAGAACGTCCTCACTGGATACGCGACCGAGACATACCTCAGCGAGCACGCCTTCCGAGCTAAACACCGTGCTGTAGAACGCGGCGAGGGTCCAGAGAGGGAGGACAAGAGTGGCAAGCAGATCAAGGAAGAGGCTGCTGCCATCCGGGCCAAGAGGGAGGGCAAAGGCAGCGCGCTCATCGCTGAGGGTGACGGCGAGTACAAAGGGCCCTGGGCGAAGTACAAGAGGACTGAGTACGAAGAGGTCGACGACGAGGCGGAGCTTGGCAGCGACGACGAGTACGAGGTTGTCTATGAGGACGAGGATGCCGACGACGTGGTCCAGAGTGGCGCCGTGGTTTCCGCGCCCACAGAAGCGCTGGCAAAGCGGAAAGCAGTTGAGGTACTGGGCGAGGAGGCTACCACCTTCCATGGCGAGAGCGAGTATGACTACCAGGGCAGGACGTACATGCACGTCCCACAAGACCTCGACATCGATCTGCGCAAGGAGCCGGGCAGTGTCACCAATTACATCCCCAAGAAGATGGTGCACACATGGAAGCACCACACCAAGGCAGTCACGTCTCTACGATTCTTCCCTTACAGCGGCCACTTATTGCTGTCGGGCTCTGCGGACACAACCATCAAAATATGGGATGTCTACCACCAGAAGGAGCTCCTGCGGACGTTCTCTGGACACACAAAGGCAGTATCAGATCTGTCCTTCAACAATGATGGAACGAGGTTCCTGTCGGGGTCGTATGACAGGCAGATGAAGCTCTGGGACACGGAGACCGGCAAGTGCATCAGCAATTTCAGCACTGGCAAAACCCCACACTGCCTCCGTTTTAACCCGACGGCTGAGCACGGCCACGAATTCCTGGCTGGCATGTCCGATAAGAAGATAGTTCAGTTCGACACGCGGGCGGGCAACGAGACGGTCCAGGAGTATGACCACCACTTGGCAGCCATCAACACTATCACCTTCACAAAAGACGGCGACCAGTTCATGACTACGTCTGACGACAAGTCGCTGCGCGCATGGGACTACAACATCCCCGTCCCTATCAAGTACGTCGCTGAGACGTACATGTACCCCATGACACGGTCGGCCTTGCATCCTTCTGGCAAATACGTTGCGTACCAATCCTCCGACAACCAGATCGTGGTCTACAATGCCAAGGACAGATTCCGCCAGAACCACAAGAAGAGCTACCGTGGCCACAATAACGCAGGAACGGCTATCGACATTGACATCAGCCCCGACGGGCAGTTCATCGCCAGCGGTGACACGGCGGGATACCTTGTCTTCTGGGACTGGAAGACGTGCAAGATGTACCACAAGATCCAGACGAAGGACCCGATCACGTGCGTGAAGTGGCACCCACAGGAAACCTCCAAGATGGTATCAGCTGGAGCAGATGGAGTCATTCGGTATTGGGACTAAACGGCATTGCAAATTTTTGGTGTTACGTGGTCTTACGAATAATTCGGCATCATTCAGTGAATTCTTTTGCAGCACTGCAAGGCATAGAGGACGCATTTAGGAGGTAAATGGCTCAATTCTAAATTCTACCAAACCCATTGGCAACCCAAAATTCTGACACACTGAACTCCTCCAGCGCCTTATGCTAGTTCATCACTCATAACCCAGTTGCCTTCTCCACATCTTCACAGGCAGCGAACCGAGGATGTGATTCATCGTCTCCAGCCGCTGCAACTCGACGCCAGGTGCCGTGGCTATATCAAATCTATCTATGTATTATACTCGCCACACAGACGGTGTGCTCTATATACGATATGTTGCGACCAATGCAGCGTCGGCCACCTAGAGTCATTCGAGTCTGCAAAAGGACCGAGCAAGTAGTCAACACTGCCTCGGAAGGCTGCTCACCTGGATGTCATGAAGTAAGGCTGCAACTCCTCGCCCTTCTCTCCCAGCCAGCGCTTGGGAATGGATTTCTCTGTCTCATAGAAGACGCTCTCGTCGTGGCAAGTGAACATGGAGATGCTCACGCGGGTGTTTCCGGTGATCCACTCGCCCAATATCACGACTCCCTCGGGCGGGGTGGCGCGAGGTAGGCCGTGGGGCGTCGGGGGGAAGCGGCGCGGAGACTCGTCCAGACAGGCTTGTAGGGGAGTGGGGGGTGCTTTACCTTGTCGTAAGGAGTGACGACCTCATCCGGGTCGAGGACGGCGCCGAGCTCCTCACAGAGGCGGCGCAGGCTCTCGGCGTTTGTAGCAGCTGGAAGGTGACGTTAGCAGTGGCGATGGGGGTGGTGATGCTGCCGTCGTCCGTCATGGTTTTGACCTCGGTCAGGGTCTCGGCCCCGCTCGAGCAGGTTCGGCGAGCCGGACTTGTCCTCCATTCGGGCCTGGAAGAAACCGTCGAGCTTCTCTACGGCGCGGTAGCGCTCTAGAGGCTCAGGATGATGTCGTCCTAGCCCTTGCAAGACTCGGTCATGCGGCGGTAGAAGGGGACCACGTTGGCCATCTTGACGATGAGCTTGTACCAGCCGTAGGACCAGGTGAGTAGCGGCTGCTTGCGGGCGGTAGGGTACAGGCACGCGCGCAGGTTGGTCCTGTACGCGGAGCCGTCCCTGTGCTAGGTGACGGCGCGGTCGGTGCCCTGGTCCAGGAAGCCGGGGCGGTCGGTTTGCCCGATGGCGTCGACGGCGAAGAAGCTGTGTCGCATGCGGTACTCGATTTCGAGCTCCTCGGGCACCGGTCAGGTGCCCCTCCTTGTGCAGAGGGGCGCGCACCGCCCGTCAGAGTCTCCGGTTATTTATTCCGCCTTGTCAGCGGCCTTGTGCTCCCAATTGTCTCAAGGTTCTGAAGGGCGTACGCCGAGGACAGGCAGCACCTTGCGCTTACGGGCTTGCTCGACCTCGTCCACAACGTCGGCAAAGTGGTAGTGGGTGCCGGCGAGGAGCAAATACGACTCATCCTTGGCGCAGGGCGTGCCGTGTCCGTAGATGTTTGATTGCGTGGACGGTGCCGGAGAAGAGGGTGTTGGGCCCGGTGCGGAAGGATGGGCCGGTCCTTGTGCAGCTTGGCCCGGCACCTTGAGCGGCCGGCTGAGTGAGCCAAGATTATGAAGGTGGTGGTGAAGGTGCCAGAGGGGGCTGAAGTCGGGGAACCTTCGCAGGCCTGGGGAGCAGAGCTTTGAGGTTACCAGTTGCCGTTTCTCTGATTCGGCATGGTGGTTTCTCTTACCTTTAGGGTCTCGGATGTACTCAACGAAGGGGTATACGGTGAAGTAGGACAAGAGGAGCAGCAGCAGCCTGCGCCATAAGGTGTGGGAGCCTGCTCCGATACCAGAGGGATCCCCATGAGGGGTTGAAGGATATTCCGTCTTTTCGGTCAAGAGGTGAGGCTGAATATAAATACCTAGGTATGGTTGATGGATGGTTGGAAAGAAGGGGTGATTTATGTGAGGCTTGGGGTGATATCGAGTCCATGTCCAAGATATGCCTCTTAGAATTGACAGGACTATTATGTTTAGTAGTGTTTTTGTCTCAGAGGAGAGAATCAACGTTGTCGGCAAGACAAGTCGCAGCCGCCACCATCGCCTAAATATTCACAAACTGCCTCCATCACGGGATGGGCCGTCGTTGCATAATACTAGTGCTAGCAGTCGCCCGTGCGGGTCGTCGGCACAACGATCAAGAGGTTTCATTAAGACAAAGTCCTACTTTAGAGTTTTGGGTTTTAATCGTGTCTAGTTCCCTGTAAATACTGAAGTACATACTAAGGTTGGCCGGCGGGTGATGTCAGGATCTCCTGGTCCGGGTTCATGGCCCAGATGACGAGGTAGTTGCCCGTCTCGTGGTTGATTTCTCCATGACGGTCCGGACGTACCCATTGCCCTCGGGATAGGTCGTCGTACTACCCTAGATCCAGGTGCCTTTGGCCACCGGGGTGCCCACCCGGGTCAGGGCATTGGGCAGACGCCCGTGGTTGTGGCTGTGGCTGAGGCCGTGACATGATACCAAACAAGAGACACTGTCCAGCAGCACTTGAGCACATGTTTTTGAGCACGAAATAATATGCCTTCTCGCCCCTGTTTGGGGGGGGGGCCGCTGCTTGGCCTTGCTACTGTAGTATACGACGAGACCTGACGACCTGAGACCGGAACTGGGACACAGCATATCAAAAACACAGGGCTCCAAAATGGTTCCAGACCATCTGACATGCGTAAAGAATACGGGCATATATGTCAGTGGCTTTGGCAGTCAGTGGGACGTGCAATGCCTAAGTGATTCCACTAACCCTGGAAACAAGAACGCGGATATTCGCATCCACAAAAACGGATGGTACATCCATACATAATCACGTGATTGGCTGCAGCCAATCAGATCACTTCGTTTAACATCATCGCCCCACACCCCTTGGTGTTTTTACAGCTGCAGCTCCTAACGCACTACAACGCCCCCATCGCTACCAACTTACAAACGACAACCCTCAATCAACGCTTCGCTGTAGTAATTAAATTCTCATTGGAATCAATCATTTTTATATCAAAAAGAAGATCTAATCAATCAGATATTAAATTTTTAGCGTTATAGTAATAGCATAGGTACCTAATTATTCAGGTCTTAAGGCGCAGTAGCAAGCTAACTATGCTAACTGGAATACCAATATTACTGCTATAAATCATCATCAGCCAGCACTTTTCAACCCTCCTAACTACCTCAAACTTTTTCAGGGTGGATATAATACCTATAAGGACCTTAAGGCTGATTTAGATAAAGCTATAAAATCTACTGGATTCCTTATAACTTCATAAAAAGCAGACGCCAAATGCGCGGTATTAGTCTATAGCAGAGGTACCCTGTAACCCTCAACTACAACAACAAATAACGCCTTAACAATCAAAGCAGGCTGCAGGTAGCGAGCCCTTACCTATACAACCCGTGCGACGGCTGGCAAGTGGACCCTCATGATCTAGGAAGGTATGTATATTTATTACAGCCTTTAGGAGGTACCCAAAGCCCAGCGAGGCTGGGCGAAGCTATCACAAGACCATCACAACTTCCTTACCCGCACAGCTACAGACCCAGCCCTTGTAAAGCCCGCAAGACTTACAGCAGCTCTGCGCCAAGAGTACCCAAGTGTACTATTGGGGCCAAATACCATAAAGAACTAGCTTGCAGACTTTCGTAAGCAGCAGCAGGGCATCTATATACCTACCCAAGCAGCAATAGACTAGCTTGAGAAGGAGGGCTGCTAGTACTATTAGGCTACTGATAAGGAGGGAAGTATTACGGGTATCTTCTGGTGTAAGAAGTAGCAGCTGGCGTGAGTTTGAGAGCCACGCTTCACGCGTAATCTCTCGCTTAACTATACCTATTTAACCAATAGCAAGAAGATGCCCTTCTTTTAAGGCACGGCAGTAACCCATATGAAGAGGATATTGCCACTATTCCAAGGGGTTATTAATAATAAGAGAGAACCTGGCTTCTAGTGGCTTCTTGAGCAGCTTTACGGTCTTCTCTGCAAGTACTAAATTAAGCCTCCAAGGCTCTTTATTACTAACTACAATAATGCTCTAATTAACGCCCTTAAGCATGAATTCCCTAGGGCATGCTATCAGCTATATATCTTCCATATGAATATGAATATTATCCTTAACATCAAGAAGAAGTAGCGTAAGCTGGGAGCCATGGGGCCAGCAACGGGAGGCCCTAAGGCACTAGCAACAGGAGGCCCGGAGGAAAATACCACGAAGGTTACCAAGGCTAAAGATCTCAATAAGGAGGATAAGGATCTTGCTTCCCTTATAGCGCTAGCAAGAGGGAAGGCCACGGTACCCTCACGGGTGCCTAACGAGGTGCCATACACTCAAACAGCCCTCTTCAACCTCCTCAAGTTCATAGAGTACTCTATAGATCGCGAGATCTACAATACGGCTTAGCAACAGCTTCAAGAGGTCTTCTCAGATCAGACAGCAATCATCTAGTACCTTAAGATATAATACATTAATAAGGCTGAAGAGATTATTACTAAATGGGCAGCCCATTAGATCTATAAAACCCTTAACTTCAGCTTGCATATAACCTCCTCTACTAAGCAAATGCACTAGAAGCTAAAGGTATACCTGGGCTATAGGATAGGGAATCTTCTCTATCTAATAATAGCTAATTATAAGGCTATCAATAATACTACTTGTAGCCTCTATCAGAAGGAGGCGAAGCAGAAGATATCATTACTCCAGAAGTTCAATAATCAGAAGTAGCTTAATTAGCTGCTACTGCAGGTCTTAAGGGCAGCGCTAGAGATACTCACGATCGAGCGCCAGAAGGCATTAAAGATGCTTCAAAAAGAAGCCCCACGGGGCTACTACAGACCTTCTAACTACAGCTATACGGTCTACACACAGTATGGTATAACCTATGCAAATTGCATTGCTGATAAAGAGGAAGCTTTGCTTCCTCTTGAGAAGAACAATGTGTATAAAGACTACTACCTCAATCATAACCTCTCCCTTAAGATCCCTCTCCTCAGCATATACTCGCTAAAGAAGGTTACCGCTATAAAGGGCAGACCTCACGAGAATGCACCATTTGCAGCTAATAAAGAGGGTCTCTTCAAGAGCTATGGGAAGGCAATAATGGGTAAAAAGATAACCTCCACCATAGCAAGCCTTAGCAGCAGGGCTAACAATAAGATAAGGGCAACGATAGCTTCAGTATAGCGTGTAAATTCAGCTTTCAAGTGGAATAACAATACCCTCTAGTCCCTAGATAAAGAGGACGCTCGTAGCAGCGATACCCAGCACGCTAGCATCCGTTAGAAGTAGCAGCCAGTAGGAAGGGTTATAAAGAAGGCAAAGCAGCAGCCTCAGAAGCAAAGGGCGCCATCAGACATCACGAGAACCTCAGCAGCAGGCACACCCTCAAGCATAAGGTCAGGGGCTAAGCAGCAGCATACAGCAGCTATCAGAAGCATCAACCAGTTGCCACAAGTAGATCTGACTGTTAAGGACCTTATTGGCAATAATAATGATAACAATAAGGTGAAGAAGGAGATTTAAGACAAGATTATAGTCCGTATAGACTAGATATATAGCAAAACACCATTGATTTGAGCGATTCCTACTATAGCGAGTATAATAATAGTAGCATTACCAAAGCAATGATGAGGACTACCGGCAATAGTAGCGGCTAAGGTTAAAATAATAGTTTACATACTAATTTCGCTGGTCTGTATTATATATGCACTGGGTCGGTATATATGTGGATGTACCATCCGTTTTTATAGATGCGAATATCCGCGTTCAGAAACAAAGCATAGTTATCCAAGACGCATATAAATTCAGTTCGTTTTGTTACTCCATTTCATATATACTTAGAACTCAGACAAATCTAGTACAATGATTTCGAGGCGCTCAAGGCAGATAATTATTCCACACCATATGCGTATTAACAAGGTGACAGACAGTAGACTCTTCAATAGAACCATTGAAGTATTGTCACTTGAGCAGACCCGGTAGAATCTTACACATTCCCTACTACTGGTGGTAACGGATTGCTTACATTTCCGTAAGATAAAAATGGGAATGGACACAAGATATAGACTTGGCGAGACACTAGGCGAAATGTTTCACGAGCTTATCAACTCTCGCCACTTTGCATTCAGGACTTGGCGGCATGTGAGAGCGTTCTTGTGCTCCGAGCCCTAGCTTTTCTAGTTCCTTTTCTTATAATTCTTTTTCTGCCTTGCTACCTTTGAATTTGCTACCTTCTTTGGAAACACTTTGAGTCTGAGGCAGTCACTGGGGGCTGCAGTCAATTGAACCCTACGCATAGGGACGGTCCACCAAGTAAGGTTCCTACCTGCGTCTGTAACTATACTCAAGCTGGCCATATGCCCACTTCACAAAACTATACCATAAGTTATTGCTAGAGATTTTGCTTCCTGTCACAGAGACTAAAACTTGAGAGTGCTTCGGAACTCTTTTGACTTGCGTTACACTACTAAATTCAAGGCCTTGGGTCCGGAACTTTCGATAAGAAAAACTCGATATCTGCACACTCCATCGTCCAAATATCACACAGCTACTGGTACAAACAAGGGGAACCTGGGAGTCTGACGTGTTTTCTGTCATTAGATGTCTCCTCGCATTGAATTATCTTTATATCGATGTCCCGGACTCTCTCTTCTTTCGCTTCCGGGTTCCAACTAGAAGTCCTCTGCTATCTCAAATTCTGATGAAGTCGTTTCACCGCAAGAGGTTGACCAATTGTAAGGATTCTAAGTTAACACTGGGGATTGTTCGTAGTGCATGTACCCCCCCCCCCCCCCCACACAACAAGGGCCGCTCTGCTGGAGCCCAAGTAGAACCTTACTAGTAGCTTCGCTTAAATAGGGAAGACTACAGCTGGACAATCTGTGGTATCGACATCGGGTTGCTCCGTGCCAGATATGACCTTTGACCTTACCTGGCAGCCGGTAGGATCTCTGCAAGTGACGAGCTCTTGGGGCCAGCGAGACGGAAATTTCAGCGCACCAAGGGCAAGTTGGCTTGAAATGCTTTCAGACGCATGCAAAGTGTCCTGGTCATGTCTATTGGCTTGGTGGAACGGTGTCCCGTCCTTGAACTGTCGCATTTCTGCCAGTACCTCGTTACCACCCAATTCCCGCATCCGGCCCCAGCTTCCCACAACTCCTAGGTGCGATCAAAAACAGCGGTTCGATCAGTGCGACCAACCGAGGCACGCTGCCACACACACACACACACACATACAGAAAAAGAAATTAAAATCACAGGCAGTATATGCACACATGTTCGTAAACCGTCCCACCTACATACATTCCAATGTGTTCCTAATTCCACAAAGACGAACGCCAGGCGTATCATGAGGTTTTGCAAAGGCTGCTACGCCAATCCCTTGCAGCACGATAATGAATCCTCGGAAGCTTTCATCAAGCTCCAGTTAGTATACGGAGAGTGCGGTGGTCCTACCAACCCACAGTCCTGATTACCACCGCCTGCCGTCTCGGATCCACAAGCGCCCCCCCCATTCAGCGGGCCGCCCGTCAGTCAGAGCGACTCCCCAGGCCAAAGAACTTGCCAATCCGCGACATCGGCCGGCGGTGGCCCTTCTTGAAGCCCTCGTTGTTGACGAGCAACGAGAGGCGCGTGGCCTCCTCGAGGACCTCAAGCACGCCATCGCCCGTGCGCGCGGAGCACTCGAGGTAGCGGACGGCGCCGATACTGTCACGCAGCTGCTCGCCCTGCTCCTGGCTGATGAGCGTCTTGCCGTGCTTGCGCAGCTTCTCGACCGTCTTTGCGTGCCAGCGGATGTCGCTCTTGAGGCCGACGAGGATGATGGCGGCGCCCGGGCAGTTGCGATTTATTTCTGTCACCCACTAGAGATTTCAAAAAAAAATAAGTAAAGGTTAGCATGCAGTCTCTTGTATGCAGACATATGCGCTCCGCGACTTTGAGGTTGCGGGGTGTAACCCACCCGACCGAGATGCTTCCCCTTGGCATCAGTAGACGCGATGTTCACGCTGAAGCAGATCAGCGCCACTTGCGCGTTGCTGAGCCACGACGGGTCGTAGTCGATGCCCCGGATGTCCCACAGCGACAGCTCCACGGCCTCCTCGTCCACCGATACCTTGACCGTCTCCGTCACGCCGCTGCGGTCGCTCGCCCCCTTGGGGTAGTGGCCCCGCGCCATGCGCGTGATGAGGCACGTCTTTCCGCAGCTGAAGTTGCCCACCACCACCACCTTCTTGCGGATGAAGGGCCCCGGGTACTGCGGCACGTACACCAGCGGCGTCCGCGGCAGCGGCTTGCCCTGCAAAAATGTCTGCGTGTTCATGGTCGACATGGAGGCCTGTTCGCGTAGCTCTTGCGAAGGCGGTGGGTGCTGTTGTGGTTGTTGATGCGGGGGTTGGACTGGCTGGTGCCCCGCCGCTTGCTGCGGCAGGACCTGATCACCGGGATGGGCTTCCTGGGCGGCCGGTGGCGTTACTTGTGAAACGTCAATCTGGGAGAACTGCAGGTGACCGTCCCGGAGGCTGCCGGTATCGCTCGTGCCCGTCGATGCTGCGTAGCCCTCGCCCTCGGCTTGCTCAATCTCGCCCTCCGTGTCGAACGTTGAGATGGACCTGTCGAAGCTCGTCCCGTCCGAGATGCTCCGGCCCGAGTTGTTCGTGTAGACCTGCCCGACCAGGTCCACTGACAGCCGGCCCATGATGTGGACGGGAACCTGGGCGAAGGCCAGGGCCTCCTCTGTGATCTCATCCTCCCTGTAGCTAGAAGCTGCCGTGCTTACTCGGCTCGGTTCTATCCCTATTTCGTGGGCGCTCGCACCCAACCCAAATAACTCGTAAGGAATGGCCTTACTCTCGGTACCGAATACCCCCGGGACGGTCGGTGGAGTCTCCATGGCCGCGGGCGCTTCTCCTGCTCCCTCTGTCGACTCAGGCTTTCCAAAGCTCAATGGCGATATCGGCTCCGACCCCTCATTGGCAGGATCCGAAGCGTTTGTGTCGTTGTCCCCATTTTCCGCCCCCCTGTATGTCATTGGCGATATTGACCCCTGTTGTGGATTTGAGCCACCGAAAGTGTTGATAGATAGACCGCCGGTGGTTAGCGGTGAGACTATGATGTCTTTCCTGCTAGGGATACTGAGTGTGGTGGCGTGGTTGGTTGTCCTCGCTGCGCCAATGGTTGCGCTGGACAATGCTGGTGAATATGATTTGGGCCTTGGGCGAAGGCGCTCCATGCCGTCGACGATGTGATCCTGTGACGGGCTTTCTCTAATGGACGTGATCGGAGATACTGGCTCCGAGGCTGGTTCTGAATGCTCAATCTCCCCATCTTCATCAATAGTCTTTACCGCCTCGTCCCAGGCGTCCGGCTTGTTGAGCATCTCGGCGTAAGCTATGATCTGGCCGAGGTGAATCTGTAATGCGAAATGTTGGCGTGCCAATGTGGCGTTGCTGTCGCTGACGAGTATGGAGGACCTCACCTCCTGGAGGTCTTCAATCACATGCTCGACTTGAAGCTCGGACTCGTGAGCACCCCGGGAGCCGCTGTCCTTGGACGTTTTCGCGATGGATATTGAGATAAGATCAGATATATGACCTAGCGCCCCACGGTGGACTTCTAGCGAGGGCCGCAGTTCAGCCATCTCGGCCCTGCCCTGCGCTGTCCACTGGGCAGAGCCATCGGCGTCGCCTTGATCATGGCGCCTCAGCACGGCGTCGATGCGGAGCATGACGGTGATGCAGTTGCTGAGGATAGGCCTGAGGTGAGGCTGCAGCTCTGGGGGGATCAGGTCCCGGTGGCGATCCCCGGCGGACTGGCCATAGCGGCCAAAGTCGTTGAGCAGCTCCAGGACCATCTGCAGCTCGGACAGCTCCCTGGTGATGGGGGTGAGGTCGGCCCTGGCGGGGCGGCAGTGGCGGACAAAGTTTGTGACGTCGGCGACGGTCTTGGCCACGGTAGACTCGAGGGCCAGGCACGCGGATCCGATGATGGACCTTGGCCTCGGGGAGTCCATGGTCAGGCGGAGTCGTCGTCGGTCTCTTGGGCTGGGGCAGTCTCGGTGGGCGTCTGCGTGTGCGTCTTCATGACCGGGACGACTACCATGACCACCGGGGCGTGGATGGTCAGCAGCTGTCCGGCTGCGGCTGGGAGAGGACACTGGCGACGGGGGAGCCGGGGCACAGGGAGCAGCTCGCAGGTGGCCGGACCGGCGGGAGTTTTGTTGTGACGACGGCTGGGCACGCTGGGCCACATGGCATCCTGCCTCGAGCCTACGCTGGGCCCGCATGCAGCGCCTCATTGGTGGGGTGGGCCAGGGGGAGGCGAAGGATTCCTTCTTGCGGGTAGGCTGGAATCCTGGGGACGACATGGTGTCGTGGTGCGGCATCGCGGCAGCTGCAGCAGGCGCGGCGGGGGCGTGTGGGTTTTTGTCGTGGGCTCAGTCGGGCAGGTTGTCGTGAGAGGATCGAGGCCGAGACGTCGTCATCTTTTTGTGGCCAGGGAGGAGGACCACAAGCGTGGACAGGGCATGGCATCTTATCTGACCTGCAGGCGGGAAGTTGCCATGGGCATGTGGTGTAGAGCAGACTAAGCGCACCGTGGCCACCCATGTTGGGGGCCGTGGAGCCCAGCTAGCGCTGCCAGTGCCACCACAGACTGCCACCACGGCCGTCAACTGTGCTGCTCTGGGAGCTGTTGTATGGCCGTGTGCTAAATGATGTACGTACCTAGGTAGTGTCGACCTACACTCCTGCATGCATCCGTCCCTCCTCCAACTCGACATCCTCCCTGGCCACAAGCACACACTGCTGCTGGTGGGCGAACAACTTTTACACACCACCACCACCACCACAACAACAACAATAACAACAGCAACAGCAACAACAACAGCAACAACAACAACAGCAAAAGGCGCCTGCCTGGAGCGCGCTTGAGAGATTGCAGACACCGATCCGCCGGCAAAAGATCCGAATGGAGAGGTGTGGTGCATGTGTGGGGTTGCATTCGAGCCCACTGACATGCCGTCCCCCCCGGCACATATTACGTCCAGGACCAACCAACAGATCCTCCTATCTGTCAGGTTTATCATCCCATCGCATCCACAGACAGGCGTCAGACGCTTGGGACGGCAGCGCGGCAGCGCGGCAGACACGTATTTCAGATGATAAGAGAGAGCCAGTCCTTGTCCACTGCCAGTGTACCCTTCTCTTTCATCCTGGGCCTCCACATCTATACAAGTCCTTCCTGCTCGCTGCTTTCGTCCCATGTCTGCCCCGGGCGGGCCGGCAGAATAGGCTCGGTCCGAGCTGAGGCATCACCCCCAGGGCCACGTCTATTTTTAGACAACCCCTCCCCTGGCCGCCCTCGATCCTTAGAATGACTGGATCGTACTTGGCCGATCCCACCTGCCTGCAGGTCGCACCAGGCGAGTGCCACCCGATTTCAGGCCTGATTAAGTTATATTGGCTCCCGTGTGCGCTCCTCAAGGTTTCGAGCTTTCGTACCAATGGGCCTGCTTGGTCGTTCGGCCGCCCGCTCCCGGTCCTATGTCGGTGCAGTGGATAAATGAGCCTGCCTCCGCGCATCAGCAGCCGCAGCGTGGTTATCCGTTCTTTTCTTTTCTTTTCTTTTTTTTTTTTTTTTTTTTTTTTTTTGTTTTGCTTTGTTCCTGTCTCGGACAGAGCACTCTTGATTTACTTGGCGGTCCATCAGCTGTGGCACGGCCTTCGCCCACGGCCTCCACGCATGTCGAGGCGTCCTCGGTCGCTTCATGGTCTGATCGCCTGAGTGGTCACAGACGGACCGGTTTGCCACGCTGTTGGCCCCTATTCTCGTCGGCGATCCTGATGGCGTGTTAGTCTTTGCTGTGTATGCTGTCGCAGGCACTTGCTGCGTTCCTGTGTTCCTTGTATTTCCCAGCACGAGGGTCGCTCAGCTTGTAAGCGAGCGCGCGAGTCGGCTGCTGAGGTCCACACCTGCTGCACCCAACTTGGAGTCACCTGAGAATCTTGTAGACGCAGCAGACATCAGGCTCTGTTTCATCATGTCACCAGCCCATTCCAGGACAACCTTCCCGAGCCGGAGCCCAATCTCCTGCAGTAATGCTTGCGTCTCCAGGTCGCTCGCAGCTGATCGGAGAGGCTGGGACTGCTCGGGAGCGGCTTCCAGCAGGGCCGGACCGGTTGACACAAGGGCTTGAGGCTGTGATGAGTCCTCTGGTGTTGGCAAGGGAAGCGCTCTCGGGATTTCCGTCGCGCCCTCCGTCTTGTAAGCCAGCAGCTTGACTGACTCGGCGTGCTTCTCCTGTAGCATCTGGTATTCCATCTCGAGCTTCTCAAGACGCCGCTCAATGTCTGGCGGGATGGTGAGAGCATCAGCCGGTGCAAGCCTCTCCAAGTCATTCCCCGCAGGGCTTTTCTCGGGGAGAAGCTCTAGCTGGGTCCTTGATTTCAGGAACTCGGTTGTCTGCATGGCCAGCTCCGGCTTGAGCTGGAGGACCTTGGTACCGAACCAGTAGAGCACGTCTGATGGGACCTTTGATAATACATCTGGGTGTCACATATCAGTACAAAGCGCTCCCTAGGACCGCTACACATTCATATAGTTGACAGGTGGGGAGAGGCGCTTACATTGGACCATGTGATGAGCGTTCTCGGCGACACTGGCCGGACCGCCCTTGTTGAGCACGTCTTTGACGTATCTGGTGAGGTTCAAATCCGGATTCGACTGCACCAGGTGGTATATCACTGGGAGCACCACCAGAGGGATTGGGGGGCCGCGGAAGCCACCGCCGCTTTGCATCGGGCACATGGGACCCATTTTCATCAATTGTTAAATGTATGTAGTCTGATTAACAGAAGCCGAGCTCGGTGAGGAAACGCTGGCAGTTGTGATCCAAGACTGGGTTGTCCGCTGCGCTAGTTATGTTGCGGAACCGGCTCCAATATGAAGTGCAGGCAACCGCATTGTCATGCGAGCCTCGGAACCTCGCTCTTCTTAATCGGACCACCCTGCATCACAAACCTCCGTGGTGAACGATTCTGATTGGATCTGCGAATGTGTGTACCCCGGGCTGGCTGGTTCGGGACCGACGCGAAACTGCCCGACCGAACGCGAGTGCTGCCGTCTCGGGCAGTTGGAGAGGTCCGAAACTGACAGTACCTACGGAGTAGTCATACCGACCCAGCCCTGCCAATCCGCCAGTTCAAGAATCGGCTAACAAGACGCAAATGTACAGATGGCATACTGGAGCTAGGTAACTGTGTGACATATCAAAGACCGTTGTCGATACCCAGGTCCGTGAAATGCTCGGACCAAGTCGGAGGAAAGCTGATGGGAATGGCCTCAATCTTGAAACGGTCGACGGCCTCGGTGCTGATCGGCCCTTTCTTGCCAGCCAGGATAAATGAAATGTCAGGTCCTGATGGTAGCAAAAGTGACCTAAAAAGCAAATGCCGATTATTGTGGACCTCGGTGGACTAGAATAAACGTACCACATGGCTTGCAACATTTCAGAGACTTGGCGAATGTATTTTATTTACAAGATTGAGAGAGTAAGCATGCACCTCTGAAATGATGGTACAGTAACATCCATCGGCATTGGTTCCGCGCAGAAAAACATGCTAGCACGCCCGGCGTCTTCTAGGATGCAGTCATGGACATGCGCGGCCGGTTTGCTGTGTGGGTGTGAGTATCCCCAGGCGATTCCACTCGGACTTTGCACGCCAATGACTAGATACTTTATCATACGTACTCCATATGGTGGCTCTGGGCTCTGATCCCTCTTCAGACAGGCAACAGGGCTCTATCTGCCCCGCCCAGGTATACCCAAACTACTCAAACACGGAGACGCTCCCGAGCCCACCACCAACAGCCTTCACCCTCGATCCAATCTCGAGCGGGCTCCCCTCAGACACAACAAAGTGGCCATCCTTGGCCTTCGGCGCCTCGATGCCCAGAATCTTGTACACATTCGCCGAGACGAGCGCGAGGGCATCTTTCTCGCTCAGCCGGCCCTCGCCGTTCCTGTAGGCCCGGCCTGCCAGCAGCGCGAGGTCCCGGATGATCCAGTCCTCCTCGAGCCCAATGGCAGCGACCACGCCGGCGCCGACCAGCCTGTCGATTGCCGTGCCGTTTGTCAACGGCGCGCCAGAGAGCGCCCGCCGCTGATCCCACTCGGCGGCATAGCTGTCCGCCGGCGCGAGCACGACGCCGACGCCCGCGGCAGCCAGCTCGCCGGCGAGCATGTACGACTCGGCGCCGCCGATGATGGCCAGCCGGAGCCTGCCGCCCTCCCCCTCGACCGCGTGCTTGACCTTTAGAATAGACGCGATGGCGTCGGCGCTGTGGACGGTGATCACGAGGGGTAGGTCGCCGGCGACGACCTTGCGCAGGTACGCCTCCTCCGAGTACGCGTCCTTGACCTCCTCGTCGGACCTGATGGCCGCCAGCAGCTTGCGGCGGAGCGCGCCGACGGCGCTCGAGATGGACGGGGTCTTGTCCCGCTTCGCCGCGAGGCTGAGCGTGTAGTGTACGGCGACGTCGTCCGCCCACACGGCGCCCTCGTCCAGGGAGGTCTTGGCGCCGGTGTTGAAGCCCACGCTCACGCCCTGGCGCGCGACGTTGGACCCGCCCGCGAACTTGGGGGCGGTGATGGCCCGCGTGACGCCGAACTCGTGCGCCACCCGGAGCTTCTTGTTGTCGAGGGCAAGGCCGTCCGCCGCGCGGCTGAAGACAGCCGAGTTATCGCCATCGTCGGTGCTGGGCTCGGCGTCGATCTCGTTGAGGCCGAGCGTCGACCCAAACGCCGTGAGACTGTCGCTCAGGTAGCCCTTCCTGAGGTGGACCACCCTGGTTCCCGCCGCCGTGGCAGAACGAAGCTCTGCCTCGCACGCTCCGATGCAGGTGAGTCTCCCTCCGGCCACGGCCACGTTGAAGGTTGCCCCAGCACTGGCGACCTCATCGTGGTCGGAGAGCAGGACACCAGAGACACCAGTGAAGAGGACGTCCTTGAGCTGCGCAATCTCCTCATTGGTCTTGTTCAGCGCCAGGTCGGGCACGAGCGGTGCGGCTACCGGCTTGTTCAGCTCGACTGGATCCTCCCACTGTGCGGAACCATCGATCCAAACCTGCACGGGCGTCGCCCCCACGCTCAGCGGGTCGCTGTCCCAGACGACCACATCTGCGTCATAGCCAGGCTTGATCTTCCCGAGTCGTTTCCCGAGGCCGAGGAGATCAGCTGGCTCACTTGTTACGCCCGCCAGGGCAGCGTGGTATGGCAGGCCGAATTTGTAGCCCTTGGCGGCCTCGAAGATGACGTGCTGTGCATTCAGCACCGGGTTGTCGCTGACATAGACCGGCGTGAGGCCTTCCTCGTACAGGAACTTTCCGGCGTACTCGGATCCGATGTAAGCCTCAGCCTTGTAATACATGTTTGTGGCAAAGATGGCAGATGCAGGCGGCCGGCCGCCCCACGTGCGCTTGAGGATCTGGGGCGAGCGTCAGCTGGAACCGGCCGAGGGGACTTGAACATATCCGGGGGAGCTCACCTCAGGCACGAGGAATGTCTGGTGTGCATGGTGGAAAGCTCGCACGGGGAATCTGAACTCGTTTGTGTGGTCCACCATGGCCTCGAGGTCGGGAATGGTATAACAATGGGTGTTGATATGCACCTGTCCCCTTAACGCGGCGGCTAGGGACTCCCACCGCAGGTCCTGGGGAAGGTAGGAGCTCATGTTCTCCACGCCAAACGCATCTGCGGCGTTGCACCAGTCGTCCTGCTCGCGATTGACCTTGGCCGCCTGCTCGAACGCGTGGCGGAACTCCCACGACTCGCCGAGCCTGCTAACAGGGCCCCTCTCGCCGACCTTGCCGTAGACGCGTTTGGCGTTCTCGCCGCACGCCATCTTCATGTACCTCCAGTTCTTGTCTGGGTCCGCGAGCATGTCCTCGGCGCTGATCTCCTCGCGGCCGTCGGGCTTTCCTACGGCGTGCTTGATCACGTACGCCTCGCCGCCGATGTTGTTGCCGGAACCGGGGAGAACCAGGCTTGTTGTGACACCTCCGCTCTTGATGACCTGGATCTGATGGTCCGTGGGCTGGATCCCGTCGATGGAGCGGACATACGGCGTGGTATCCGAGGACATCTCATTGGTGTCGCTGTTGCCCCTCAGCTCCGGCAGGGAGTCGACTCCAGAGTGACTGTGCATATCAATGACGCCGGCAGTGAGTTGCCGCCCCTTTGCGTCCCAGATGATGGTACCCTTGGGCAGGCTTGCAACAGCGATGTCTTTCCCAACTTCCTTGATGAGGCCGTACTCCAACAAGACGTCGGCATTGATCCATTCCCAGCCCTCGCCAGCCCTTGCAGCCTCGGCGGATGTGCCTTCGATAGGCTCGCCGACCCAGACAGTGGCATTTCGGATCAGCGTGGGCTTATGGCCGTCGATATATCTCGCGTTGCGCTCGCGACCCAGGCCGATTGGGTCGCTCGGCGTTGCACGCAGCTTGGAGCAGACGGCAAGGTCAGCCTGAAGCTTTGAGATGGACAGGCCTTTGGCCGAGACAGACTGATTGCCGCTGTCGCTGGCATGGGATTGGGCCGGGATCTGTCTCCACTGTGCGTAGACAATGAAGGCCAGGAACGACAGCGCCATGACGCGCACTGCTCGAGACCGCCGCACATGGCGTCGACCCTGTTGGTGCCATGGCTGTGCCGCGGAGCCTGCGACAGCGCTGTACGGGGGCAACCCGTTCTTCTCCATATTGCCGTCAATTCAGCTCCCAGGACTTTGAATTCCGCAGCCAATGCCCCAATGCTTTCCGAGGCCTGCTCTTTTAAGCTCGCAGAGGATGGTGACGAGGTTAAAAAAAAAGGCGGGTAGAGTTGGACGTCCAGCTTGGCCAGCGAAGCTGTGGGCCGTTTTGATAAGCACGAGATCGGTGCCGATTAAGGCGTGTCATTGCCGAAGATCATCCTCGCTCTCGGGCAATTCTCTAACCTTAAGAGGCAGGTCACCACAGTTCAGTGAACCACCTAGTGAATTTGTATCCGACACCTTGGATAAAGTCAACTCAGATCGCGACATGGTTGTCTCATCCCAACGCCCACATAAAGTAATCTGAACTACCCTAGATAATAGTGCGTGCATCCCTTCTCCCAATCCCCTCTCGGTGCCGGACAGAACCACATCTGACCGTAAAGCTCGCAGCCCCTCAGTAATAAATACACGGGAGTACCCGACAGTTCCTTTGCATTTTCGTGAGCCGTATTTAATCATATCCTTGAACAGCAAAGGTCGAGTCCCACGACGTGACCTCAATGCTAGAATTAAGATTATGAGCAGGCCATAAAAGGCGACGCCCCTAGCTTCCCACAGCGAATCAATTCCGTGCCCCACTAGTTGTTTTCTCACTCTTAGCTACCTATGCTCCGTGATAAATCCCCAACCAATCTCTAGTCTTTATCGAGTCTCATTGCCGGATGACGTAGAGAATAATGCTGGCTTCAGGCCGCAGGGACTACCTGGCGGGATATTTGCTCCACTCGAGTATGCTCAGCCACTGTCGAAAGACGACAGATCCAGCTTCCAGTATAATTGCCTGCTGAACCCGCCAGATTTCAAGTCCCAAAAATACTTCTTGTCTGAGTATTTGCTCATGTCAAACAAACGAGAGATTAGTGATCATTTCCGGGCCGAGCCATTTGATCAATATGACGGAGCAGGAGGTATTTTCGAAGACGAGTTCTACCTACCTTGGCCATCAGTACTGGGCCTGGAAGCTATCGGGCGCGAGCAGAAACCTCCCGTGGGAGAAGTTCATGTCACGGACGCGGCTCGAGAGGTGGTTGTACACCCACTTCTCAAGGTTTGCCTGCCTGCGAAGCGCGACGTGGATGACGGAGCCCCAGTATATGCGCCTCTGAATCTGACTGCCTTCATGAGGCTGATCGTGCGTCTCGCTAAAAACCCAGCCCACTAGCATTCAACAGTGATCGAGAATCTCACATCTGGCGCCATCAAGACACCAGCCAGGGCCCCGAGGAAGGAAGCCATGAACGCGGAAGATGTGACCAAATTGCATGTGTTGAGGAAACTCGTTGTATCTCCATGGGTTGCGGAGTTCACTATTCTGGCGGGCAGCTGGAGAGGCCTGATCCCATTCGGATTCGTCGTTGCCAGCGGAGCTCAGGTTACACTGGCTTAGGTCTACGAATACTCTGTTACGTTTCCAGGCTTCAATGCCCAGAGGATCCAACTACGTATCCCTCACTTTGTTCTAATTTTCCACAAAACAGATCTCTTGAAAATGTCGCAGGTGCTGAGGGCGATGCTGCTCGACGACCAGGTCGAAGACAACTCGGAGGAGGCGAGGAAAGCTCGCGGAGAGGGAATACATGTTGTCACGACTTTCAAATATGTCACAGACACGAGAACAGCCCCCCTCTGGATGAGGCAGGATTTAACTGATAAGCTGCATCTAGGAAACTGGAGCGTATCGATCTGGAGGGCAGACTCGCGAATGAGACAAGTTGATGAAGTTGCAGCCTCGGGCCACATGATCAAAGGGCGGCCATGGGTGTAGCTTCAATGTTATTGCTGGTCTTGACCCACGGCGTGTATTGGTCTATCGTGTTATCAAAAGAGGTAGCGATGTTCTACATCCGCCTGATTAACCATCTCTACTCAACGTCTTTCCTCTGTACTGCCTCAGTCTTCGCGAACGAAGTATCTGCTGGACTGTTCTGCGACATTTGTGTCGACTGCTTCTTCCAAGGCTTTTCTATCACCTCTACTTCGTGGCCAGGGAGCAGACCTGCATTTATAATCTTTTTGGTTGTGGCACTTTTGAAGAGATCCGAAAGCTTTTTGTGAACGCCCTCGATTCGCATTCGGCTCCTTTCCCTCAGGTTAGGGGATTTGACTACCAGCATTTGTTCAATAATGAAATCAAGGAATTCATGTAAGTATCCCCCACATGACGGGTGGGCATGCAGATTTAATATGAAATGTTCGGGTTAATTAATATAAGTTATTTACTCCCTTGTGAGAGCTAGTTGGGGGCAACGACGTGAACTTACATCGAGGACCTCCGGCTTCAGCATGGCTCCCAACGTGTTAGTTTCTCCGCAATGCACTATCTCAAAGAAGGTGTCTGTCTAGTGAAGTCGCAACGGATCGTGCGAAATCCTCTCGCGGCGGAACTCGTGAAGTAGACTGATGCCACCTAGCTGCCAGGTGATGAGTTCTAAGCAAAGACAGCCGAGGGTCCAGATGTCGTAGGATGGGCCCACTACAGCCCCTTCAAGGTCACACTCTGGGGGTCTGTATGAGAGCGAGTGTGGTACTTAGGTTGTTGCGTTTGTAACATACCTAGGTAGGCTATGCCGGGTACTGAACTCCGTCAATCCAATGTCTGATATCTTCAGGACTCCTCGGTCGGCAATTTTCTCCGGATCCTGAACCAGAGTATGTTCTCTGGCTTTATGTCGCCATGTCGTCCATAAAGCTGCTGTCGGTAGTGTCTTTGCTTGTGATCATTGCGGCTAACAGACTCCTGCTCTGGCCCGATGTCCACTGAGGTGCTGCGGCCGGGAGGATTCCGCAAATTCCTGAGGCTGTCTGCGGGTCTTATTGAACAGAATGCCGCCCCTAACCCTGAAACCAAGCGTATCCTGCGCTTATAAAAGCTTCTTTCATTTATTTTATTCTTTTCTAGAAACTTAGACCTTAAGGCAAGTTTACTTCTATAAATTCAGAGTGCTTAAGATATATAGCTATTCTATAATTATAAGCCCGATTTGCAAACTTAAACTTCTTCTTAATAATATCTCAGTTATATATTTCTAAATATAACTCGCCCCAACCTATAAGATATTATCCTTAGCGGATTCCAAGCTTACAACAACTATCTAGTATTCTGATGAATTTGTGCTATAGAATAGCATTCAGTTCAGCGTGTGTGTGTTTCGGCAGGGTCGCAGTATGGTGCTCTAAGGCGAATTGGGACGATTGACAATGGTCTGGACAACTTTGTATTGAATTAAGTTGGGCTTCTGTAAGCCCTCCTTATATACCCTCCGACGTCGTCTCACCCCTGGGCACGCTGCGGTAGGCTCTGGTGCAAATTTGCAAATGCCGGAAAATTCGCCCTTCCAACACACCATCTTTGGTTCCAAGCAACCAGCCAACCATAGCCCTAGCAATACCCAAATTAAGTACATATAAACTTCAGAAATCAAGCTATCCAATGAACTAAGTCATATACTTTTTGGGTAAGAAATAAGGGTAATGCAGAGGTCTGAATTAAGGTACAAATGCAGGCCAAAATAATCGACTCTCGGCTACCAAACTCATCTTGCGTCACGCACGCACTGGGCGTACTTAGCGAAAATCGCCTGACTCGCAAGTCTAGGGTAACTCCTTGCTAAAAAGTCTAGGGTAACTCCTTGCAAGAAGTCTAGGGTAACTCCTTGCTGAGCGGTTCCGTTTAATAACTACCAAGCCTTAATAACCTTTTAAAGGGCTTTACTGCCCTCCTTTATCATAATAAGCTAGCAAATAGCTTAGGGGGAGTTATAGTTTTCACAATATTAGCTAGAAACTACCTTTCTAACTTAAGAGAAAAAGGGGGTAGTATAAACCTTATATTAAACTTAAGATTAAAAGGGGAGAAGAATGCTTAAAAAAGAATTTCCTACTTATATAGGAAGATTAACTAACTTAAGCATATTTAGAAACTAATTAAGTATTAAATTCTTATTTATACTTATAATAAGAAGAAATACCCTAACTTAAAGTGCCCCCTAACTAAGAAATAATACTTAAAAATTAAAAACTAACTAAATACTAATAAATATAAGGAGGTTTAAGAGGAATTAAAGCATAAGGGAATCCTTAAATAGAATGGGAATTAAAAGAGAAATTAGTTAGAACCCGCTTTTCTAGGCTTAATTATAGCCTAACCCTCTTTCTAAGAATCAATCTTTACTATCTCTTTTATTTAAATATATACTTTTTTTACTCTTTCTAAACTTATTATTAAATTTACTACTTAATTGTAACTGTATAGCCTCTACTTCTTAAAAACATAATCTATATATTAATTAACCCTTAATAACTCCTAACCATCTAGCACATACCTGGAATATACACAATAATGGGAGGAGCAAGACATCCTCTATTAAGTAGTATTATTCTTAATAATTATAAAGCAATCCATCTAGTTAACTTAATTAATTTCCTCATTCCAGGCTCATTTAGATTAAGTATGGATTATAATATAATTAAAGTAGGGACTTCCTCTTTAAAGATTATAAGATATAAAACTAAATACTTTAAAAATAAATTTTATAGCATAAAGGGGAAGAATACTAAAGCTCTTATTATAGAAAATATAGCAGTTATTAAGTATTTTTATATTAATATTATTTCTAAAGCTCTTCTTTAGAAAGCAAGCATATAGTATTATAATAGTAATACTACCCTATGCTTCAGAATGATTAACTAGAGCATGTCCATAGCAGACCTCAAGTAGGCACACAACCTAATCTTCCTTAAATATAAGCTACTCTCCTTCTCCTACTTTAAAGCTCCTTTAATCCCATATAATAATGCAGGAATAGTTGCTTTTTAAGTACTTACAGTTAAGAGAAACAAACCATTTAGATATTCCTAAGATAAAGCGCCAGATAGATTTAATAATACTTAAATATAGTATATTAAATTTAATTACTTAGGAGTAGAAGCCCTAAAAAAGCTTATTTAAGGTATAAGGAGAGTCTGCATTATGGGGATAAAAAGGATTAATTATAGGGTTTATACTTAGGTGAATGCCTCAAAATACATCAGTTAAGCGCGATTAGAAAATAGGTCTCCTCATCTATTCTACTAGATCGCTTAGGACCTCTTTTACTACAAATAAGCCCTAAATGGGTCTCTTTACACACTAATAATATATAATAAGTTCAGCATAAAACTCTTTACCTACCATCTAATCTTAAAAGCCCAGGAATATATTTTTCAAGCGCTTAAGGATTACAAGGCAATAGTGCAGAGAATTTACAAACTTACTATATACTACATTAAATAAGCTATAGAAGCAGTAATTATAAGCTTTATATTAGAAATAGTATATATTAAATGGGTTAAATAAAGGAGTATTATACTTAAGCTCTTACTATTAAGGGCTTTTAAAATAAATAGGGTTGGGGAATATACTGGAAAACAGATAATTAATAAAGCTAAAGTTTTGCTACTTAGGGTAAATCTGCCAGGAAAGTTATAGCTAGAGGTAATATAGATAGTAACATTTCTAAATAATATTTCCCCAGCAAAAAGGAAGCAATAGCACACTCTAGATACAGTTTTATATAAATAGTTTATACACTATTTTAGATAATATATACTAAATAAGGTATATAACAAACTAGCAGAACTTCTTCCTTCTTAGAAAAATATATATACCTATAGTTATAGAGCATACCTACTAAGGAAAGAGCATGAAAATAACTTAAATAAGCGCGCAATAAAAACTAAACTAGCAGCCTATATAAGTTACCTAGTTAAATATATCTCCTTAAATATTTTTCAAATATAGATTCCTAGTTTAAATAAAGTAATTTTAACCAGAAATATAATACTTAATAAAACCCGATTCTATATTCCTTTAATAAAGCTTAGGATCTAAATTCCTAAGCATAAAATAAAGAAAATACTTATAGAAATAATGGAAGAAGAGGAGATCTTAAACGTTATATATATAGCCACATTCCAAGAGAATATAAAGATATATAATAAGCCTAGAATCCAACCCTCTCCTAATACCCTTAAAGAAAAAGCTAGAAGTATACATTCTAGCCGAAACTCAGAGGTAGATATACCTTATTCTAAAAAAGCAAACTCCTTTTTCTTTACTAATAAAGAAGGCAATATTCTAGAACTTCCAATATTAAAAGGGATACCTAAAACAATTAAATAGAACTTATCTAATATTAGTTTACTTATAGGGCAACCACTATTGTTAACGGATAAGGAAATAATTAAGCATTTTATATTACCTTCTTAAGACTCATGCTAACTTAAGCCCATTCAAGAGAACCAGGAGGGCCAGCTACTTCTTATACCTTAGGATAAGTTTAGTATCTAGCTTATAACTATTCCCCTAAGAAGATCAGCCTAAATTCAGCAAAAATAGGCTAGTATAGCAGAACTATAGGGGCCCTTGCATTTAGCAAATGCAACGCATTTAGCAAGAGCACTAATTTAGCACACCCTAGAGAGAAGAATACAAATACATCCCTTAGGGGTAATAATTCTTAGAAATACTTTATATCTACTTTCTAGCCTGATCAACTAAAAATATAAGATTAAAATGCAACTAAGAAATATAAATTTATAATACTTATATATATTATAATAGCATTAATTTAGGCTAGGAAGTCTAAAATGCAATGCCTTAGGTATAACGCCTAAGGAAAAATGCTTCCTCTAGAACCTAAAAACTAAAAGCAAGCTCAAAGTAAACCACATAAGGCATAATAGCTAGAGGCAATACACAAGGAGATACAGACCCTTATCAAGCTTAGAACCTAAAAGGTAATCAAGCATAAAAGGGCGCCTTCTAACCCCCTCCCACTTAAGTAGGTTTATAAATATAAGCTTAATAAGAATTACAAACTACTCTCTTTTAAAGCACATATATATATACAAGGGGATCTCCAGCCAGTTTCTACTATTAAGGAAATATATGCAGCCACTCTTACTATAAAGACATTTTACATAATAATAATAATTACCGCTACATTTGATTTAGAGTGTCTCCAACTTAACATAACTATAGCATTCCTAAACACAATAAGGAATAAGAGAGAAGAAGTTTATTACAAGCTTTTAGAAGGTTTCAAGTAAAAAGAAAAATATACTATACTTAAGAAGGCACTTTATAAACTTAAGGACTTACCACTACTCTAGCACCAAGAATTTAATTCCATACTTAGAAAGCTTAAATTAAAGCCCTATTTAAAGGAACCCTATCTCTTTATATACCTAAAAACTGGAATTATAGTCTTATTCTATATAAATAATATCCTAATACTCTTTCCCAAGAACCAAGCAAGAGCAGCAACCTAAATTAAAGCTAAAATCATATAAAAGTATAAGGTTAAGGATAAAGAACCAGCTTAATAGTTTCTAGAAATTCAAATACTAAGGTATCATAAAGTACGCACCATAATACTAATTCGTAATACATATATAGAGAAGATTATATAGAAATTCAGCTTAGCAGATAACAAATACTTTATACCCTATATACCTCTAGAAGCAGAAGAGTTACTAAAGTTTAATAGATAAGCCTTTAAAGGCAGAGATTAAGGCATACTAAGAATAGATTAGGTTAATTCTCTATATAGCTATTATAATATACCTAGATATTACTTTTATATATATATTTCTTTCCAGGTTCCTAATTAACCCTAAACCCTAGCACCAAAAGGCAGCTAAGAGAGTTATATAATATCTTTATAAAATGCATTACCTTGGAATCCAATATAGAAAATAATACTCTAAAGCCCAAGTATTAGTTATAGCAGGGAATGCTTCATTTGCTAATAATCAGGAGGTTAGGAAATCTACTTAAGGCTATATAATGACCTTATTCAGAGAACTAATTCAATGGAAGTCTAGCAAGCAAGCAATTATATTAATATCAATAATAAAGGCCGAATTGCTGAGTTTAGAATATACTGCAAAGGAGGCAATAGCTCTTAAGCAACTATTTAGGGATATTTAACTAAATTTAGGGCAAGCTTAGGAAATCTACTGCAACAATCAGCAGATTATACGCCTGGTTGTAATCAAGCGCAAAAGACTCAATATAAAACTTCATTATATTAACATCCAGCAAATATAGTTAAAATAGAAATATAGCAAGAGTAGTTTTAAAGTAACCCATTTAAAAACCTGAAAAATGCCCGCTAATAGACTTATAAGGACTCTCAAATACGCCTAGTTTAAGCATTTTTAAGCGCACCTTAATCTTATTAATATATAAGAAGTAATTTAGAAAAGCTAAGAAGGGACTCTTATACTTCAAAAGCATCATTTTTACATTATATATTCTAAAGCTACCTTTTAGGAATGGAAAAATTCTCCTAATGAATAGTAACGCACTAGTAGAGCCACCCTAAGCATTTTAATAATTAGAAAAGAGATTAAAAATAAGAAGGAAATCTAAGGTATATAGCTTCCTAGAGCCTAAAAATTACCTTTTTTAGCTTTAGTTAAAAATATAAGGCTCTTAAAAACCTAACTACTCTCTAATCTCACCCCCTTTTAAGAAAGAGTTTAAAAATATATATTTAAAATATCTTAAAACTATCTCTATTATTATCAGAATTATCACTATTACCAGACTTATTATTAACCTTAATGGGGTGACTGGAATTAGTGCTATTTATAAAACCAAGCTCTTTAGTCTCATCAAGCCTATTATAGGTAATCTTTATACGCCCTTATTTACCCTTTTAATAGAGGTCCTTAGATTTCTTTTAAGCAATTCAGGCCTTATTAAGCTTATTCTTATAAATTATCTTTCTACCAGCTAATATATCACCCTTAATCTTTACCTTAATAAAGTTTATTTAATAAAAAGAAAGCTTATTAGCAAAAGGAGTAAGCACTAAAGGGATTATATAATAAATATCATTATACTTAGTATAATTATAGCATCTAAAACTAGTATTTCCCACCACATTATAATATGCAATAGAATTAAAATAGCTAGATATAGTGCTATTAATATAATAATTATAAGGAATTTCATACTTATTGCTCTAAGAAAGACTATCACTAAGCCTCTTCTTCTTCTTTTTAGCATACTTTATAACATAAGTAAACTTCTCAAGCTCTTTCTTCTCCACTACTACTTAAGTAAGCTAGGCCTAGGCTTCTTTTAAAGCTAGATAGATTAACTATAAGTTCAAGAATATAGAAATAAAGATTACTACTTACTCATAGGAGGCTTCTCAGAGTTGTTAGTTCTCTAATGCTTATGAGCACTAGAAGCAGTCTCAGAGTTATCTCTAGTAGCGCGCCCTAAAGATTACTTTTAAGACGGGCTAGTAGCTCCCAGGCATATAGGAATCTAATTCTTAGATAATAGCAGACCATTCCTTACTCTCTAATGCTTATTTATAGTATGCTTATACTTCTAATCCTTACATTAACTATCATAATAAGCCTAGTCTTTAATACCCAAGGGGTAATCCTCTTCCTCCTTAGTATTATTAGAAATACTATTATAAGGAGGACTAATAAGCTTATAGTCCTTAGAATTTATATTTTAAGGCACTTTAGCTATAGTTTTAGTTAATAGAGATGCTATATATTTAGACTAATGCACTCTAGTAAAGGAAACCCTATAAGTATTAAAAACCTATTTTATAAGTATAGAAATATTACTGCCTTTTATATTAATATTTCTAGACTTACTTCCCCTAATAGTTACCTGATCCTAATAAGTTTAATTTCTCCTAAAAATATTCTTTATTTAAGTAATTATAGGAACCTCTCTAAATAAAGCCCTGGAACTAGGAAGCTAAGGAGTAGGGTTCTCAAACTCAGATGAATACTCCAATAAGCTTAAGAGGAGGGCAGCACTAATAGCTAGACCCCCAGATTGAAAAACAATTAAGAACTAAAGGTTAGATAGGCCAGGAGCACCAGTACGCTCTACATTCACATTCTAAAGTTCATTCAGATCCTTAGCAATATAAAGAGTCTTATATATAGAGCCCTAGGGGCCCCTAATAAGATCAACTTAAATGTAATGATTAAAGGGGTTTCCGAGTACATTAATCCTGGAAGATCAAGGGTTTATATTTGGAATACATTATTAGGCGGTTGTTAAGCAATATTGTTGACTTAATAATGATTATTAGCTGTGAGGCTATTCAACGTTGGGATTAAATATTTAGATTGACAACTAAAGAGTCTATTCTATGAAAGCTACCTAATATGGTAATAACTATATCCTTATATGTTCTAACTCTTTATTCGTTATCAACAGTATTAATGATGATCCTATCAATTGAGTATTGCTTGATGGAATTAATAAAGATCTCATTAATTATAGTGGGTCCCTAACCCTAACCCTGATAAGGTAGCATTACTAATTAGATCAGGCGGGGCGCTTCTTTTAGGGGCCACTTCCCAACCTGCAGGGTTGTCTTCTGCAGTAGTTAGCTGCTAATGTGTGTTAGTTTATAATACTATCTCCCTTCTTGCTTCTTTTATCCTTAAAAGTATTCTATAAGTTATTTTCGCTTGTTTACATTCTTATTTACTCCTTCCTAATTTATTATATTAGGTAGGATTATTAAGTCTCATCCTATAAAGTCTTTTTCTATTGCTAAGCATAAGGCTGCCCTTCTTTTTGCTATTACCTTAAAGGGTAGCGTTATTCCTATGCCTTATTCTTATTATAAGGAGCACGACCTAGCTAAGAACTGCAAGGTTGCGGATTTAGAATCTGTTTGCTATTGGACCTATGTTTGCTTTAATTTATCTAATTGTGATATCTGAGGTCTTACTCCTGATTAGTTAAATAAGGTTACCTTAATATACTGTTGACTAGAGGAAGAGCTGGAGGCTATAGAGGAGGAGGTTTAATAGCTAAATGCGAGAATTTTGCGCCTTTGTAAGTAGAAGCAGTTATAATATGAAAAGATGATGTATGTGGTTCGTTAGGGTATTAATAATGTGGAGGAGTTGGAGCGGGTGGAGAAGGAGGAGGCTGAAGTAGAGTGGAGGCGGATTGCCGTATAGTTTGCTAAGGTTGTTCGCTAAGGTTCCACTAAGGAGGCTAGTGGGATAGTGGCGCAGGAGGTGTAGTTGCGTTCTGAGGGTGAAGTAGGAGTTTTTGATTGGAGTTCCCTGATGGGTGATGGTACCAATTGGTCTGAATTTATGGGTACTGGTAGTGAGGGTGGTGAAGGAAATGCGCCTGTGGGTGGTCATTCCGTGATTGCTCATAATGATTTGCAAGAACGTGTATACAAGTTCTTCTGCAGTACTAGCTTCCTTATATGGTATGAAGTATGCATACTTGCTTAGTCTACAAACTACTACTAGAATACTATCGTAATGTACTCTAGTTAAGGGTTCTTGTAAGAGAGGTAATTTAATGATGAAGTCCAGGCTAATAGAGGACTATATAGCTGTGGGTACTGGCAGAGGTTTTAATAATCTATATGGTTTATATTTGGAGGCCTTATTTTTGTTATAGGAGTTGTATTTACTAATAATATCTTAAACCTTCCTCTTGAGGTTGGGGATCTAGTAATTCTGCTGAATCCTTTTAATTATTGCTATAATACCTTAGTAGCCGTATGCTAGTGCTTTATGTATTTCTATAATTAACTTATCTTATTCCTTTAGATTAGTAGGGGTTTTTCTAGTTTGGAAGTTAACTCTAATTATAGCGTTAAGTTCGCGATTAAGAATAAGGCTTCTATCCTCTTAGGTTTTAAATACTATCTATTCTATAGGTAAATTCTTTTTCTAGTGGTTAGATCTTTAGCTAAGTATATCTGCTCTTGCATTCTTAACTCTATCCATATAGGTAACCTTAATATTATATTATAATAAGAACTCTATATATCTGATTTATTACTTATTAAGAGTTTTAGTTATTATAAAGGTTATAAGATTCTTATAATCCATATAGAGTTTAATCTGCTTTTTAGCTTCTATAAGGTAGTATTATTATTCCTAGAATATATATACTATGACTATAAATTCTTTATCTAGTATAGTATAATGGGTTTCTAGTCCGTTGAATTTCTTACTAAAGTTTGTAATAATGTATATTCTTCCCTATTTATCTTTTTAAGTAAGTTCTTTACCTATAGTGTTATCTAAGGCATTTATATAGATCTTGAATTCCTTCTCTGGGTCTGCTTCCTTAAGTACGGGGTCTCCCATAACCTTATCCTTGAGTGTCTGGAAAGCCTATTGTTTAGTATCTATCCACCTGAAGGCATAATCTTTCTTGGTGAGGTCTATTAATAGTATTATGATATTACTATACCATGCGATAAATTATTAATAGAAGTTGGTGTATCTAAGGAATGCTCTAATATCCTTAACGTTTATAGGGGTTGGCCATTCCTTAATTGCTTTAATTTTTCCTTCTTGCATCTTGATTTTTCCTGGTTTAATTATATACCTAAGGTAGTTAACCTTTTATGCATGCTAGCTATACTTTTCTGGTTCTATTAGGAGATTGGTATTCTAAAGCTTTTAAAGAACCTTTTTAACTTATTCCTTATAATTATTAAGGTTTTCTGAGAAGATAAAAATGTTGTTTAAGTAGGCAATAATAAAGATATTAAGGTATTTGCTTAGGACTTGATTAATTATTTCGTGGAATAATATAGGTGCATTAATTAATTTAAAAGGCATAACCATTATTTTATAATATCTATAGTATATTCTAAATGCTATCTTTTATTTTTCTCCTTCTTTCATTTGGATAAGGTTATATTTATGCTTTAAGTTAAGTATTATAAACCATTTTGCTCCTCTAAGTTGGTCTTATAGTTCCTTAATGAGCGGGAGAGGGTATTAGCTTTTAATTATAATATTATTTAATTATCGGTAGTCTATATAAAGTTATAGCTTGCCATTCTTTTTTAGTATAAAGAGGATTAGGTATTTGGCTAGTGATTATGATAGCCTAATAAATCCCTTTTAGAGGTTTTCATTAAGATATTCCCTAAGTGCTTTAAGTTATTCTTTATTAAGTCTATAGATGGGCTTAAACTAGGGTATTATTCTGGGTTTTAATAGTATTTCATAATCCTATTGTGTGTATTATAGCAATATAGTATTAAGTTATTCCTAGAACACTTTCTTAAATTTATAATAGTCTTCTGGTATTTATGCTAGTCTATTAGTCTTATCTCCTTCTTTCTCTTCTTTCAGGTAAAGGAGGTATTATTGTGTTTCCTATATTATATGCTAATTAGTTGTATTGGAGTGGTAATCTTCTAACTGGCTTTAGTTCTTCCGTAAGGTGCTTAAGTAGCCTAGTTCTTCTCTATTTTCCTGGAGTTAGGCCTCCTATCTGCTCCTAGAGGTATCTATAGGTCCATTTAAATGCATTACCTGTTTGTTATCCTTAGTGATATAACTCCTTCCCTTGCTATTGATTGCAACCTTCTTCTAGGGAATAGTATTATCCTAAAAGATCTGGCTAGTAGTTTAATTGATTTAGGGATTATTCTTTCTCAACTAAGGTATTCCCAAGATTAACTAATGATTTGCTATCTCAGTAATATTGAATAATAGTAATTCTATGTGGTTATAGATCCAAACTAAGAGGGGATTAGTCTCTATATTAATAACTCTATTACCATAAGATACTTTAGTTCTATCCACTATATTGAGTTTATAGGGTTCCTTTTTCTTATACTATAGTAGGTAATATCTATTTACTACCTTTAAGGAAACGAAATTCCCTTATGCTCTACTATTAATAAGTGCTAAGCATGTATAGACTCCCAGTTCAACCTGAACTATCAGGTGGCTATAGTCGCTTATTATTGCACATAAGTACCTCGTGATATAGTTGGTTGCTGCTTAAGGTTTTATAAACAGCCCTTCTAGTTTTTTAACTGTTTATCCGCAGCTAGAACCTTCTTAATACTCTCAAGATTTTGCTTTATAATGTTTTGTAATTCTTACAGGTTATTAACCAGCTATTATATGCTATAATCCTATTCCTTCATTATTATAGTTTTGAGTAGCAGCCCCTACTATTTTAGTTCTGATGAATATGTGCTATAAAATAGCATTCAGTTCAGCGTGTGTTTCGGCAGGGTCGCAGTGTGGTGCCCTGAGGCGAATTCGGACAATTGACAGTGGTCTGGACAACTTTGTATTGAATTAAGTTGGGCTTCTGTAAGCCCTCCTTATATACCCTCCGACCCTGTCTCACCCCTGGGCACGCTGCGGTAGGCTCTGGTGCAAATTTGCAAATGCCGGAGAATTCGCCCTTCCAACACACCATCTTTGGTTCCAAGCCACCAGCCAACCATAGCCCTGGTAATGCCCAAATTAAGTACATACAAACTTCAGAAATCAAGCTATCTAATGCACTAAGTTATATACTTTTTGGGTAAGAAATAAGGGTAATGCAGAGGTCTGANTTAAGGTATTTACTTAGGACTTAGTTAATTATTTTCTGGAATAATATAGGTATATTAGTTAATCTGAAAGGTATAACTGTTATTTTATAATATCTGTAGTGTATTCTAAATGCTGTCTTTTATTCTTCTCCTTCTTTTATTTAGATAAGGTTGTATTTATACTTTAAGTTGAGTGCTATAAACTATTTTGCTCCTTTAAGTTAGTCCTATAGTTTCTTAATAAGCAGGAGAGGGTATTAGTTTTTAATTGTAATATTATTTAATTATTGGTACTTTATATAAGGTTATAGCTTGCTATTTTTCTTTAATATAAAGAGGATTGGGTATCTGGCTGGTAATTATAATGGCCTAATGAATTCCTTCTAAAGGTTTTTATTAAGGTATTCCCTAAGTGCTTTAAGTTATTCTTTATTAAGTCTATAGATAGGCTTAAACTAGGGTATTATTTTGGGTTTTAATAGTATTTTATAGTCTTATTATATGTATTATAGTAATATAGTGTTAAGTTGTTCCTGGAATACTTTCTTGAATTTATAATAGTCTTCTGGTATTTATATTAGTCTATTGGTTTTATCTCCTTCTCTCTCTTCTTTTAGGTAAAGGAGGTATTATTGTGTTTCTTGTGTTGTGTGCTAACTGGTTGTATTAGAGTAGCAATCTCCTAACTGGCTTCAGTCCTTCCGTGAGGTGCTTAAGTGGCCTAGTCCTTCTCTATCTTCCTGGAGTCAGGCCTTCTATCCACTCCTAGAGGTATCTATAGGTTCATTTAAGTGTATTGCCCGTTTGCTATCCTTAGTAATGTGACTCCTTCTCTTGCTATTAATTGTAACCTTCTTCTGGGGAATGGTATTATCCCAAAAGATCTAGCCAGTAGTCTAATTAATTTGGGGATTATTCTTTCTTAATTAAGGTATTCCTAAGATTAACTAATGATTTGCTATCTTAGTAATATTGAATAATAGTAATTCCGTGTGGTTGTGAATCTGAATTGAGAGGGGATTAGTCTTTATATTGATAACTCTATTATTGTAAGATACTTTAGTTCTATTTACTATATTAAGTCTATAGGGTTCCCTTTTCTTATACTATAATAGGTAATATTTATTTACTACCTTTAGGGAAATGAAATTCCCTTGTGCTCTATTATTAATGAGTACTAAGCATGTGTAGACTCCTAGCTCAACCTAAACTATTAGGTGGCTATAGTTGCTTGTTATTGTATATAAGTACCTTATAATGTAGTTGGTTGCTGCCTAAGGTTTTGTAGATAGCCCTTTTAGTTTTTTAACTATTTGTTTGCAGCTAGGACTTCCTTAATGCTCTTGAGATTTTGCTTTATGATATTTTATGATTCTTATAGGTTATTAACTAGCTGTTATATGCTGTAATCCTGTTCCTTTATTATTAGAGTTTTAAGTAGCAGCCCCTACTATTTTAGTAGATGCTAGTTTTGAGCTTTATTGAGTATGTGCACCTTATAGGTTGGTTTATTATAATTTGCCTATCTATTAGGGTTCCAGAGGCATTCCAAAGGTATACGGGAGTCCAGCCTTATTAGGGTATATTCTATCTTATTATGTTTTTGGTGCAGGTGCTAGTTCTTAAAATCATTATGCTTATATATATATTTGATATTCTTACCTAAATATTATTTGGGAAACTAGCTATACTTGGTTTTCTCCCTTATGTATTCCTTACATTCATTATAAATATATAATACTCAAGAGATATCTTTATGTTTATTATGTAATGGATACATGCGTCCTATATCTCCTGGTCTCCTATATTCCTAGGTAGGTTGTCCTATAGTTTCTTTGAAAGGTCTTCCTGTAATTATGACTGCTGTAATGTTAGTTTTTGGGGCTAGAAGGGGCGCTTATCCTAGGTAGTCTTATGGTTCCTTCTACTAGGTTTGTGATGTAAGTAGGGCCTAAGGGATAGGTTTTCCTTTTATCCTGGGGTTAATCTGTGGGAGCTCCTCCCTATTTTCTATCGCTAGGGTTTTTCCCTGCTTCCCTAAAGTGTTCTTAGGAAACTATCTGGTGGCCTTCTTATTGTTATGGTGAGTAGCATAGCTGTTATTAAAGCAAGTTGTCTAACTAAGTAATATATATGCTTTTCTAGGGTTCTGGGGATTCTTTGTTGGTGGGATAGGCTGCTATTATGCTTTATCTTTCTGATATTTCTTATACTGGGACTTAGTATATTATAAGAAGTATAAACTATTATAAAGATCTTCTTCATTAGGGTTATAAAAGTTGTGTTCTTCCTCTGGGTCTTAGTCTGGGTGTACCTGATACTGGTTATATATGGTTGTTTTATAGATATAGTATTTATTTGTAAGTTCCTATTGCGGTTTGGACCTGGGTGGTCCTTGTGTATTGCGAGTGGCTATACTGGCTTGATGGGTAGCTTTATTAGCCTATTGGGTTCCTTTGGGTACTAACTTCCAGTCCCTATTTTTCTTTAGAGCCCAGCATTCTGAGGCGAAGTATCCTATCTTATTATAGTTGTAGCATTTGAAGTTTTTCTTATCCTTATGTTAGGTAATATCTAATTCTATGGGTCCTGTATGCTATCCTTACTGGGTGCTTGGCTTCTAATACTTCTTTCTTGTGTTAGATTTATACTTATGGAATATGGTTTATTTAGAAGTTTGTCCTTTCTTTTCTAAGTATCATTTATAGAGTCTGTTGTTGATTTAGATAGCTATTTCCATATAGTATAGAAAATCGTTAGGTTGGTTTATAACTTTGCTGAGTTTATCCTTTACTTTATTTTTTAATTTGTGGTAGAATATGAATTTCTTTATGTTATTGGTGTAGTTGATTTTGGTATAGATTTACTGGAATTCTGCTATATAGTTAATTATTGAACTGCGCTATTTATAATTTGCTAGGTTTCTTTCTGCCTGTTATTCTTTATTTGGGTCCTGAAATAGGGACCTAAGGGCATCTTCATAGCCTTTATAGCTGCTGAAAATCCGCTATATTTCAAGCTTATAGGCTTTAAATTACTCTATATTAATAAAGTTGGTTAGGTAGGGTTTGAACTAAGCTAAAGCTTATCCTTTAAGGAAAGAGGATGCATATATAACCCTTTTTTTGCTAGGCTGTATATCTAGCCTATGGAAGCGCTAGTAGGCCCTGACCTGCGTTAGGTATGCCTAAAGTTATCTAGCAGTCCCATTATAGGGGGCCGGAGTGTTGAGCTTAATATATTCCTTTGTTTGGATTGGGGTGTTAATGATATTGGCTCCAGCTTGGAGAGTGGTAATCTCCTATTGAAGCTGTTTGACTTCTGCATTATATTGAGCTTGACCTTCTATAAGGAGGCGCAACTACCCAACCTTATTGATTAGTTCCTGGATACAGGGGTCCATAGTCTTGTTATTAGCAAGTTCGTCTAGCTTATAGAGAAGGTTGCGGGTAGGGGTAGTTATTCCAGAGTCTAATATTATAAAGGGTTTTATATATAATATTACTTAAAGTCTATATAATAATATATAAATAAGAGTTATTAAAATGTAATAATTAAAGGGGTTTCTAAGTATATTAATCCTAAAAGATTAAGGGTTTATATTTGGAATATATTATTAGGTAGTTATTAAGTAATATTGTTAACTTAATAATAATTACTAGCTATAAGGCTATTTAATGTTGGGATTGAATACTTAGATTGATGACTAAAGAGTCTGTTCTATGAAAGCTACCTAATGTGGTGATGACTATATCCTTATATATTCTGACTCTTCATTCGTTGTTGATAGTATTAATGGTGATCCTATTAATTGAGTGTTGCTTAATGGAATTAATAATGATCTTATTGATTGTAGTGGGTCCCTGACCCTAACCCTGATAAGGTGGCGTCACTGATTGGATCAGGCGGGGCGCTCCTTTTGGGGGCCACTTCCCGACCTGCGGGGTTGTCTTCTGCAGTAGTCAGCCGCCAATGTGTGTTGGTCCATAACATTAAACATCAGGATCAATATACCCATAAGTAACAAAGATTAAGGATATACACTTAGAATCAGCCTTTTCAGATAAGGACTAGCAAGTAGACACCCGGGTGCCCAAAATAAAGCACAGGTTACAACCCTAGATAGGTTTCAGTTAGGGCATCTTAATAAGCTTAGAAAAGGTATTTTAAAATAAAAAAGGTAATATATTTTAAGGTTAGAATCATGAAANCTTCTTTCATTTGTTTTATTCTTTTCTAGAAACTTAGACCTTAAGGCGAGTTTACTTCTACGAATTCAGAGTGCTTAGGACACATGGCTGTTCCACAGGTCTCGCTACTGATCCAGCAACCATTGAGCAGTTCGACGCCAAGTTTGGTAGTGATGTATCTTCACAAGGCCGCTCGCGATCCCACAACATTGTTCGGCCATCCAAACAACCCCTTCGTAGTTCAGCACCGGAGCAGGATATTTCATCCCAAAGCCCTGAAGGGCAGCATCAGCCCAAGGGAAGATGAGGTACAATTTGCCAAACTACTCATATGTGGCCAGCAGCGACACAAGATGCTTGTGCGAGTCCCCGCTAAACTTCTTCAGAGTGTCGACCTCCCGCTTGAACTCAGTTTGGTCTCGAGAATTGAGACATTTCACCACGAACTTCTGTTGGATGGCCTAATTATGTGCTATTAGCCTCAACCGTTTCAGATACTATTTCTCGATTTTCCAACCTACATCAGGCTTGCAAAGATTATGATGATCAGGGTGTAAGTCTACTTTGAAGACGTTACTATAACCACATTCAAACTCCAATTTCTGATACTCGGGTTTATCAATTACGAACCGACTGTCTTGGGTGCAAGGAAGTGCGGCTTGTTCTGGGAGTAGAAGGTGTTTGACATCTTTCCGGGAGCCAAGCTGGAAAAATGGAACCATGGTGGTCCACTGCCAATCTTCGAACCCCCTTATTGCAGTGTAAGACCACTGCTGAAAGCTTTTCAGGTGGTTGCTCTGGCCCTGCCGTACGAGATTGAAGAAGCTTGGCAAATCTTCCGGAGGAGCTGACTTGTGTAAAGGAAGGTCCGCATCTGATACGTTCTCCTCTACGAAGCGAATGATAGCGTGGGGTTTCTCACAAAGAACCAAAAGTGCGAAAATTCTTTTGGACCTGGTTCGAGATCCATTAGGGCTGAATGTCTGATTACAGATTGTCTTTGCTAGTTCTTCAATTCTGTGCGAGGCCCAGTCTTCGAAGCACAGCTCCAGTTCTTGTCTCACATGTTCCTCGGACATCAGTGTCATAAGTTGATTTTCTGGGAAAACCCCCTTCTTCTCTTCGTGGACAGGGATTTTGCGGAGGATGCCGAGAAGTCTGTTTTGCAGTGGGATGGGGTGATTCCACACGCTGAATGGGGTGGACTGGGTGGGCATTCGAGACCTGAATTGTCCTGTACATCCGCCCAGCCAACGGGCCCCAGTGGGATACCCAGGTTTGGTGGTAGTGGCTGACCACGAGGGTCGGGTATGGAAAGAGGGTCCCTTCCCAACAATTCATTTTCTGTGAAGTAAGCCTGCCTGGGCGAGGCCCCTGTTCTCCTCACTGCTCGACTTATCACTGGGTCTAGTCGTAATTGGACGTCTTTCGGGTCTGAAGTACGACTGTGTGTCTGAGTCCATCATGGGCGCTGTGCTGTGTGATTGAAGGCTTAGAGATTTTGATTGCTGAAATGGTTGTCTCCAGAACAGACGTGCTGAGGCGAAGACTCAAATTCGACGTGCCCCTGTCCTCTTATTATATGTGCGTGTCTACAATGAGGCAAGGGAATTAGTAATTTCACTTTCGCCCCTAGTCATCCCTCTCCATTAAGTATAATTCGCGAGGCATAATCGGGGAAGGCAAGGGGGCAAAAGTATAACTATTTGAACGAGAAGAAGTATTGTTTGTGGCAGCGCTGAGGCGTCCTGCGCAGAGGAACTCCCCTTTTTCCATCTGAAGTCTCACAGTTGGTGAGATGAGTGGGGCGCAGGTTGAAAATCAGCCCGCAGGCTGTGACAACAGTGCAGTGCGCTGTCATTTCTGAATCCTTTTTTTTTATCCCTGTGCGTGGCAAGCCAGAATCGTTACGCCTGATCACTCGGCAAAATCTCAGACATCGAGAAACTGGACCCATTGAGCCCAAGGCAGACTTGCATTGCTTTCTTGTCGTGCAATACGACCGTTTTGGGCCTCTGGATTCCTCCCTTTTCCGCGCGAGACTTGCATCTAGGAAACGTTTGGCATGTGTGTTAGAAGTTCGGCGGCTTGATATTGCACCTAATGAGGAATCATTTCCAGTTAGGTATGCATCCCCGGGCAATTAATTGGCACCGGGAAGAAGGCGAAAATGAGCGGAAACCCGAATGTATTAACTGCGTGCAGTGTGCCCCTCGTATTCCCACATCGCACAACATGTCTTTCACAATTAAACATTACCAGACGTTGTTCTTGCTAAGTTAGCATGCTGCGACTTAAGTGATGTCATTTTAATGTAGTGTATTTTTCTTTGGTTTTTATAGATACATAACGGAAAGAGAATAGCCGGCTGCAATCAGGTTAAATGTTGAGCCTCCTTTAACCACTTGTCTGCGCCTGAGTCCCCCCCCCTGGATTGTGGCTTCAACCATAAACGGAAGGTGATAGGGTAACAAAAGTAAACCACCCAGAGCCATCGTGAAACGTGGCGAAGGCCGTAACGTGCTATTTGCCAGACATGCGGGTCCCCATTTCTACCATACCAACTGGGTATGACAGCATCAGCCGATGGCTTAGACTCGGCCGTCTCATAAAGACGGCCTGATGCTTTTTATTATACTAAGGATATAAAGGAAATACTTTAAAGCAAGGAATTTTATTACTTTATTATCTAATAAATTTATTAAACCTAAATCTTATAGAAAATATTTAGTTTATAATGAAGAATTAAATTAAGTATTATTATAATAATTAGTTTCTGAGTTTAAATACGCTTTAGGAAGTAATTATAGCTGCTTAGTGTTATGAACACGCACCCATTGGTGTTATGAACCACCGAGGGTTGGCGGCTGACTACTGTAAAAAGCACCCCTAGCACCAGCGGGGTAGCTCCCAAGCCAGCTGGATACCTGATGGGCTAGTGATGCATATCCCTCATAGGGTTAGGGTTTGGCTTGTAATGCTTGTAGCGCTTGGCATTGAGCTAGTCGAGCCTGGTGAGCCTGGCTTGCAATGCTTGCAGCCTCTAGCCATGAGCCTGGCGAGCTACTCTTATAGCACGATAGAAGAGTTAGAATATATAAGGATATGGTTATTACTATAGTAGATAGCTTTTATAGAATAGACTCTTTAGTTGTTAATCTAAGTATTTAGTTTACCTACTGGATAGACTTATAACTAGTGATTATTGCTAGTTAAGAATGAATATTGCTTAACCACCGCCTTGCAGCATATTCTGAATATAAACCCTTGATCTCTTAGGTTTTAAGGAAACTCGGAACCCTCTAATCATTACACCTGCCTAGCCTTCCTGAATGAAAACCACCCTCCCCTCAGAAGAACTTAGCTTAGGGGCTTCCTTTCTCATCACCCAGAGCTCCAATTAAGGAAGAATCAGCATATTGAAGCCTTAAGGATTCAAGCAGCCAATAGGAAGAATATCAAGTCTTAGTTTAACCTCCTCCAGCTACCTATCATTAAGTCTATCAAACCAGCTAACCATTGGAACGCTAATAAGGGTGGAATTATAGAGGCTCACTCAGAGCAAGCCCTTATCTTTAGCTACACAAAGGGAAGCCCAATTACTCAATTAGACTATAATCTCCAAGCGTAGACCTCCTTCTTGGAGTATATTAACGCCCAAGGGAGGGTACTAGTCCCATTAATTATTTTCAAAGGGAAAAGTATACAGCAATAGCAGTTTCCTAGCTCTTGAAAATCTCAAGGGCTGGCAATTTACAGCTACAAAGAAGGGGTAGATCAAAGAAAAAATAGCTATTACATAGCTAAGAAAGGTCTTCATCCCTCAAATAGCCTCAATTAACCCAAACAAATAGCATTTATTAGTAATAAACAGTCACCATACCTATACTACTATAGATTTTATATAGGAATGCTTCTTACATAAAATCTATATAGTCTTCTTACCGGCACATATAACACACATTTTACAGCCTTTAGATATAGCTATATTTAGCCCACTTAAGCAGGCATTCCAGAAACATCTATATCTTCTTAAAGCCTATAATATATTAATAATTATAGCTAAATAGAGATTTCTTTATTAGTACTATAAGGCTTAAAAAGGGGTATTTATAATAGCAAGTATTCATTCTAGGTAGAGAAAAACAGGGTTATAGCTAGTTAATCAAGTAAGAGCACTATTAGGCAACTATATCCTTAAAAACCACCAGATAGAGACCAATTTTAAAGAATCTACTATTAGAATAGCTTTATTAATAAAAATAGAGTATATAGGTCCAAATCTCAGCTCTTAAATATTATTTTTAAAGCGCCTAGGCAATTATAAGAGTTAAGGTCTATAATAGCTAATTATACCCGCTAGAATGTAATGATCAGAGGATTTCCGAGTCTGTTAAACCTGAAAGATCAAGGGTTTATATTCGGAATACATTATTAGGCGATTATTAAGCAATATCATTAGTTAACAGTAATCACTAGCTATAAGGCTATCCAATACTAGGATTGAATACTTAGATTGACAACTAAAGAGTCTGTTCTATAAAAGCTATCTACTATAGTAATAACCATACCCTTATATATTCTTGACTCTTCAGTTGCTCATTGCTGCTCATTAATCTTGGATAAGCACTTACAGCTATTGCTCATTGCTGCTCATTGATCTTAGATGAGCACTTGCAAGCTTGTAGATCCACAACCCTAACCCTAGGTCTTTAGCAGGCAGTGCTAACTTAGCAGTTAGGGTCTTGCGGGGTCGTGTCGTGGCATTTGCCCTAGGTGCCTGGGTCCTCAAAATGGGTCCCTAGGGTGCCACCATATTAGCTCATAATACTATCTCCCTCCTTACTTCTTTTATCCTCAAAAGTACTCCATAAGTTATTTCATTCATCCATATTATTATTTATACCTTCCTAATTCATTATATCATCTAGAGTCCAAGGCTTGCAAATTAAGAAAAGTTCTACTACTGGTTTATATAATGATTAGAGGGTTTCTGAATGCGTTAAACCTGAAAGATCAAGGGTTTATATTTAGAATACATTATTAGGCGGTTGATAAGCAATATTATTGGTTTAATAATAATTACTAGCTATAAGGCTATTTAATATTGGGATTAACTACTTAAATTAATGATTAAAGAGTCTATTCTATAAAAGCTATCTACCGTGGTGATAACTATATCCTTATATATTCTAACTCTTTAGTAACTTAATGGAATTAATAGTGATATTGTCAACTGGGTATTGCTTAATGGAGTTAATATAGATCCTATTGATTCTGATAGGTTTATAACCCTAACTCTGATAAGGTGGTATTACTGATTGGATTAGGTAGGATAACCTTTTCGGGAGTTATTTCCTAACCTATAGGGTTGTCTTCTGCAGTAGTTAGCCGCTAATACTTAGTAGTTTATAATACTATCTCCCTTCTTACTTCTTTTATCCTTAAAAGTATTTCTATGAGTAATTCTAGTTTTTATCTATAATTTTATTTATACCTTTCTAATTTATTATATTGGGTAGGGTTATTAAGTTTTATCCTGTAAAGTCTTTCTCTATTGCTGAGTATAAGGTTGCTTTTCTTTTTGCTATTACCTTGAAGGGTAGCGTTATTCTTATGCCTTATTCCTATTATGAAGAATATAACCTGGCTAAGGATTATAAGGTTGTAGATTTAGAGTCTACTTGCTATTGGACTTATATTTGCCTTAACCTATCTAACTGTGATATTTGAGGTCTTACTCCTGATTAGCTGAATAAGGTTACCCTAATATACTGCTAGCTGGAGGAGGAACTGAAGGCTGTAGAGGAGGAGGCTTAGCGGCTGAACGTGAGGATCCTGTGCCTTTGCAAATAGAAGCAGATGTGGTATGAGAAGATAATGCATGTAGTTTGTTAGGGCATTAATAATGTGGAGGAGTTGGAGCATATGGAGAAGGAGGAGGCTGAAGTAGAGTGGGTGTGGATTGCCGCGCAATCCGCTAAGGCTGTGTGGAGGAGTTCCATAGAGGAGGCTAGTGGAATGGTAGCATAAGAGGCTTGGCTGCATTCTGAAGGTAAGGTTAGTATTTTTGATTGGAGTTTCTTGATAGGTAATGGTATTAGTTGGTCTAAATTTATGGGTACTAGTAATAAAGGGGGTGTGCCTGTGGGTGGCTTGCCTAGTGCCTGATTTTATTACTAGGAATGAAATTTGTATTAATATTATCTGACTGATCCTGGTTTCTAGCTGTTTCTTAGTCTACTAGTTATATTACATTATCCTAATCTCATTTTCTTGTGACTAGTATCTATTGGAGCGTGGGGTGTATATACTGGTATTTATTCAGGTAGTTTTTGGGCGTGACCGGTATTTAGGGTGTTGGTTAGACAGGGTGGCTGGTATTAGTGTGTCTTCTGAGGATTTAACTGGCTACTAGCCTTAGTTATTCTTATTATAACTAGTCTTTTATTAATTATTTTCCTTATTTTAGCTATAAAGACTAGGGTTTATTATATAGCTTCATTATAATATTGGTTCATTATAGTTTATTGTATATAGGGCTCCTAGGCTGCATTCCTAGCTCTTGGGGCTGTTTCGTAGTGGTCCGCGCATGGTATTTTTTGAGTTTATTATAATAGTGGGTTAAATTTTGGGCTGGTTCCCATATGTTCTTACCGAATTATAGCCTTTTTATTTAATAAGATACTCCATTATTCCTTAGTACCATCTTAAATTTATAATATTCTCTACTTTATATTCTTTATTATATTTATTAAGGGTTTTAATCTATATTTTAAGTTTTGTATTCTTGGGTGCTAATTCTAAGAGTAAGATATAAAAAACTGGGTATTATTTTATTCCTTTAGGTAATAAAAGTTTATAGTTAGTATTTAAGAGTTTCTTGAAATTTTAAAGGGGCTAATTCTTTTATAGTTAAGCTTATTATTGGGTTATTTGGTTTTAATGTTTTAATAAAGAAGGTAGACCTTATCTTCCTTTTTAAGAATTAGTCCCTTAATTCTTTTTTAATTTATATATTTTATTATTTATTTTTATTTAAAACACAGTTCTGTTTAAATATCTTTCTGGATCTATCTAATTTATATTGCTCTTTATTCTGCTGATTCCGCTAGGGTATTGTCTGGTAATAATTCATAATATGCCTGAGGCTCATATCTGTAGAGTGCAAAGAAAGATAACTATTTAGTCATACTAGTAGTTATACTATTATAGGCAAATTGCACTAGTAGTAGCAGTTTAATCTAATTATCCTATAATTAGTTAATATATTATTAAAGGTATTTATTAAACGGAACCGCTCAGCAGGGCGTTGGTACTCCGTGTAAGGAGTTACCCTAGACTTTCTAGCAAGGAGTTACCCTAGACTTGCGAGTTAGGCGATTTTCGCTAAGTACGCCCAGTGCGTGCGTGACGCAAGATGAGTTTGGTGGCCGTGAGTTGATTATTTTGGCCTGTATTTGCACCTTAATTCAGACCTCTGCATTACCCTTATTTCTTACCCAAAAAGTATATGATCTAGTGCATTGGATAGCTTGATTTCTGAAGTTTATATGTACTTAATTTGGGCATTGCTAGGGCTATGGTTGGCTAGTTGCTTGGAACTAAAGATGGTGTGTTGGAAGGGCGAATTTTCCGGCATTTGCAAATTTGCACTAGAGCCTACCGCAGCGTGCCCAGGGGTGAGACGACGTCGGAGGGTATATAAGGAGGGATTACAGAAGCCCAACTTAATTCAATACAAAGTTGTCCAGACCATTATCGATCGTCCCAATTCGCCTCAGAGCACCATACTGCGACCCTGCCGAAACACACACACTGAACTGAATGCTACTTGATAGCATAAATTCATCTGAATATATAAGGTAACATTTATATTAATATGAAAGATATATAGTTAGTAGCATGCCTAGGGGAATTTATGCTTAAGAGCATTAATTAGAGTAGTATTATAGTTAGTTATATAGATCGTTAGCTTATTGGCTTAATAATAGTAAAGGAGCTCATGAACTTGCTTAAGAAGCTACTAGAAGTTAGATTCCTTCTTGCTATTAATAACACCTTAGAATAAGGGCAGATTCTTCCTTATATAGGTTATATAAGTGCCTTAAAAGTATAGCATCTTCTTATTATTTATTAAGTATATATAGTTTATAGATAGGCACTATGTAAAGTAATTCTCTTGGATTTATGCTATCTACTCATTTATATACTAGAAGATACCCATAATATTATTCTTACTATCTGTAGTAAAGCAGTACTAGTATTCTTTCTTCTTAAGTAGATCTAATAAGGCTTATATTGGAGTATAGATTCCTTGCTTCTACTTATACTAACCTGCTAGCTAGTCCTTTATAGTATTTGATCCTATAATTATGTTGGGATACTACCGTTAGAGTGCTAATTTGAGCTTCTTTAGCTTGGCCATTAATGCGTCTTAGGCTGTATAAGAGAGGAAATTGCGCTAGGCTTCTATTAGCTTTATCTAGCTATGCTAGGCTTTACCAACTTCTTGAGGACCGTAAGAATAGTGCTTTAGGTTGTTAATACGGAGGACCTATCTGCTAGTAGTCTTCTTAGTATAATAGGCAAGTGCTAACTAGCTGCAGTTAATCTTGATTGAAGAGGAATTTATTATTGTGGCGCTGGCGCGTTTAGTACCGCAGTAATACTATAAATAGGCATACCTAGGGCTAGAATCCTCCTTTACTATTATATAATTAGCTTGCTTTATGGCCTTATCTAAATTAGCCTTAAGCTCTTTATAGGTGTTATATCTATTATGGAAAAATTTCAGGTAGTTAGGAGGTCGGGAAAGTGCTGGAAATTAGTTATTTGTAGTAGTAATTAGGTAGTTCTAGGTGTGATAATCTACCTGCTATTTGTAATGATCAAAGGGTTTCCGAGTACATTAAACCCGAAAGATCAAGGGTTTATGTTCGGAATACATTGTTAGGCGGTTGTTAAGCAATATTGTTGACTAACAATAATTACTAGCTGTGAGGCTATCCAATGTCGGGATTGAATACTTAGATTGATGACTGAAGAGTCTGTCCTATGAAAGCTATCTAATGCGGTAATAACCATATCCTTATATATTCTGACTCTTCATCCATTATCAATAGTATCAATGATGATCCTATTAATTGAGTATTACTTGATGGAATTGATATTAATTCCATCGATCGTGGTGGGTCCCTGACCCTAACCCTGATAAGGTAGCGTTGCTAATCGGATCAGGCAGGGCGCTCCTTTTGAGGGTTACTTCCGACCTGCGGGGTTGTCTTCTGTGGTAGTTAGCCGCTAATGTGTGTTAGCCTATAATACTATCTCTCTTCTTGCTTCTTTTGTCCTCAAAAGTATTCTGTAAGTTATTTTCGCTTATCCGCGTTCTCATTCACTCCTTTCTAATTCATTATATTAGGTAGGGTTACTAAGTCTCATCTTACAAAATTCTTTTCCATTGCCAAGCATAAGGCCGCCCTTCTTTTTGCTATTACCTTAAAGGGTAGCATTATTCTTATCCTTATTCTTATTGTAAAGAGTATAATCTAGCTAAGGACTACAAGGTTGCAGATCTAGAATTTATTTGCTATTAGACCTGTGTTTACCTTAATTTATCCAACTATAATATCTAAGGTCTTACTTCTAGTTAGTTAAATAAGGTTACCCTGATATATTATCGATTAGAGGAAGAGCTGGAGGCTATAGAGGAGGAGGCCTAACGGCTGAATGCAAGAATTCTGCGCCTTTATAAGTAGAAGCGGTTGTAGTATGAGAAGATGATATATGTAGTTCGTTAGGGTATTAATAATGTAGAGGAGTTGGAGTGGGTAGAAAAGGAGGAGGCTAAAGCAGAGTGGAGGCGGATTGCCGAGTAGTCTGCTGAGGTTATTCGCTGAAGTTCTACTAAGGAGGCTGGTGGGATGGTAGTGCAGGAGGCGTAGTTGCATTCTGAGGGTGAAGTAGGAGTTTTTAACTGGAGTTCCCTGATGGGTGATAGTACTAATTAGTCTAAATTTATAGGTACTAGTAATAAGGGTAGTAAAGAAAATGCACCTATGGGTAGCTCGTCTTAGTGCCTGATTCTTATTACTGGGAATGGAACTTATTTGATTGTTGTCTGACTGGTCCTGGCTTTTAATTATTCCTATTGTGATTAGTCTCTTGTTGGTTGTTTTCCTTATTTTAGTTGTGAAGTCTGGGGTTTGTTATATAGTTTCGTTATAATGTTGGTTTGTTGTAGCTTATTGTGTGTGGGGTTTTTAGGCCGCGTTTTTAGTTTCTAGGACTATTCTATAGTGGTCCGCGCATAGTACTTTTTGAGTTCATTATAATAGTGGGTTAAGTTTTAGGCCGGTTCCTATATGTTTTCACTAGAGTTATAAGCTCAGTGCATAACATCCTTAGCCTTAACACCCCCCCCCCGGTCTACACCTTGTCACATGTGCAAGCTACGACAACATGGGGTTCAGAACCTATGAGATATAACGCGGGGCACCCGAAGGGTCTGCGGTGCGTTTAGCGATGCCGTGATGGTATCCGGCCTTGACTGCATTAGTGTTGTCTCTATATACGGTCGAGGAGGCTCGCAGATCGACAGCCTCGGCGTGCGATTCGAGGACGACCAAAGTCTCGCGGAGCACGGCGGCAGTGGAGCTAACACATAAGACCTACGTCTCTGAGCAGGTGAATACTGGGTTGAGGCACAACCTGGGTAAAGGGAGAAAAAAGAACAAGAATTGTATAGGGCACTTGCGAGAAAGAAAGAGTAGGGGCCGTACCATGGAGATAGGAGTTAGGACCAGCGGCTGCCGTACCTTCAACGCTCCAGGTGGCCGGGCGTTCGTTGGTATGTATGGTGAGAGCGGTGTCGGAATTGACTCTGTTGGCCTTATCAATTGATTTGAATGAATACCTAGGCATCTGAATGCTACGAAGGCCAGGAAGGGAGCAAAGGCAGAAAGGTGGGTACGAAAGGATAATAAATTACACCCAGAGAAACTGGAGACTGAACTATTTATTTCTTGTAGTGATTCGGCGCCAATCCGGTAAACAGTGTGGTTTGCGTGTGAGTTGCAGAGGAAAGCGAGTCTCGTGGTGACGGGTTTAAGGCGATGAAATGGCCGAGGATGATATAATAATCCCGGTACGCCAAAATAGTGTACCAAACTACATTGCATTTAGAATGCCGTGACAACAATCGCCGTTGGCGATTGACTGTTAAAGTTTTGCCAGCCGACTTGCCACAAATTTTATTTTGTCAGAAGCTCTAAATACACTGCGTCTCCGAGAATCGTTATGCCGGCCACCGGAGGCTTAATTAACATAAATCATGTCATCATGGACTGACATCCTGCTGACATCTGGACTGCACGACGTCCGGCTTCGCCTATATCAAGCGGAACTGCATGCCCCGCGCCTTTTGGCCTTTCGTCATCTGTCTTGTTCTTCCCAGTCCTTCCTTCATCATGCGCCGTCTACGCCAACTGGCCCTCTTGGCCGCCGTTCCCGCTCTCATCTCGGCGCTATACTCAACCGTCCACGATGTGCTAGTTGTCGGCGGTGGCTCGAGTGGAACCTACTCGGCGGTTCGCCTGCAGCAGCTCGGGCTAAGGGTTGCGCTGGTCGAGAAGGAGTGCAGGTTGGGCGGGCATACTAACACGTATCACGACCTAGCGACCGGCGGTACTTTTGATTACGGCACGATGAACCTCGTCAACACGTCGACTGTCCGTAACTTCTTCGCCAGCCTCGACGTGGGCCTCGCGCCGGTCGTCTCACGCGGCGGGGAAAAGGCCGTCGACTTCCGCAACGGCGTCGAGGGCCCAGCCTGGCCGGTCGTGAACCCGGACGACTCGGCCGCCGCTCTCGCCAAGTACAAGCAGATTCTCGCGCAGTATCCAGACAGCTTCTTCCGCGGTTACCATTTGCCCGATCCCATCCCAGACGACCTCCTTATGCCCTGGGGTGACTTCTTGGAGAAATATGACCTCGGCGCACTGGCCTATGACGGCTTCCTGCAATTCCAGGGTGTGGGCAACATCCTTGCCCAGCCCACGCTATACATTATGAAGCTGTTCAACCCCATGCAACTCGCCGCCCGCCAGGACAACCTAAAGATTACCAAGGCCAACCACAACATGCAGGCGCTCTGGGACGCTGCGCAGGATAAACTGGGCGCCGACGCCATCATCTGCGCCAACATCACCAGTATCACCCGCAGCCCCGAGGGTGTGGGCCTGACCGCCAAGACACCTCAAGGCGTGACGAACCTCCGCGCGAAGAAGCTCATAATTACCATTCCACCCACTGTTCCCCTGCTCTGTCCGTTCCTTAGCCTCACAGCTGAGGAGGACAGCCTCTTCTCACGCTTCAACAATAGCTACTACTGGAATGCCGTCGTGGCCAACACCGGGTTCCCCGAAAATGTTTCTATCTATGACTACAACACCAAGGCACTGTTTCACGTCCCAACTCTTCCGGGGGTGTACTACTTCAGGTCCGAAATTTCCAGCCTCTTCTCGCTCCAGTATTCCGCGCCAGAATTTGTGCCGGACGAGGGCTTTCTATCGGATATTCTCCAGGCTGTTGCTGCCATTCGCAACACGCTGAAGTTACCTCTGCCACAAACAAATACCACGATTACGGCCTGGAACAATCACTCCCCGTTTCAACTAACGGTTTCCATCAACGACATCAAGGAGGGCTTCTATAAGCATTTCACTGCTCTACAGGGCAAGACAAATACGTTCTGGACGGGAGCAAGCTGGAGTTCCGGCAGTACGAGTACGATTTGGGATTTCACTGAGCAGGAGATCATACCTGCAGTTTACCAAAGCATAAGTAGCTCAGCCTAGCCTCGATAAGAACTGATAAGTCTATGGGTGGCGGATTGCTTCTCGAGGACAAGCAGTGTGAGTATGTGTGGCACGCAAAACCAGCTGCCAGTGTACAGTGCACCGGCTACACCTATATCTCGCGACAGTTTGCTATGAGAAATATTCATATAATGGCATCTGCTTTATTTCACACCAAAATAGCCTTCCCTTTACAAAACTAACAGTATCAGTTACTCAGTTGAACATCTCAAGGTGTGCCTAGCGGAACTTATAAGTGAAATTAATATATATATTTTTTCATATCCTTCATCGTTATACTACCATTTAATGCCAGCATACAACGCAGCGCTGTTTTATTATTAGCAACAGTTTTAGATTCCGTAAGGCGGCATAAAGATGCAGCATATACTGAATCCCAGGCTCAAGCAGACCAGCTAGAGTGATCTTTCTCATTGCTCGTCTGACGTCTATGAAAGAAGCTCACCACTAACAACACCAGAACAATATTACTGAAAATGTTCCAGGCACGCGAGAACTAATTCGAATTTCCAACAACCGCGTCCCCCCTTGTACTTTTTCCGATGCTCTTATAACAGCTAGAGCTTTATCGGAGTCTTGGCTACGAGGCCACTGTCACATCACAATTCAGAACTCAACCGGTCGAGCTTTCTAGCTACAATGACGGTGACAGAGACAAGGTCAGGCTCCGCATTCGATTTGCAATATATGTGCTTTGTCTTGTCTCTTCGTCTGTGACATGACCTGCGAAGATGACTTTATCAAATTCACTTACTCGTATCTAGCTTGAGTACTCTAGTCACATCTGCAACCTGAAGATGTCACCACTCTATGTCGATGTGGTGGCCTTTGATATCGCCATTGAACCACTGGATAACCTCTATCCGTTCTTCACTTGTCCAAGCTCCCTCGAGGACTTCACTATCGACGACCGCTGCCACTGTCTCCAACAGCTGTTGCATGGCCAGGTTCTTGCCCAGGCAGGCGCGCAGGCCCGCCCCGAAAGCAATCAGGCTTCTTTCCATGTGTGGGCGGTACAGGCCGCAGTTCATCTCGTCGTCGATCCACCGCTCCGGCCGGAAGAGAAAAGGGTCGGGGAAGACGGCGGGGTCGTGGTGGAGGACATAGGCCGCGCAGCCAACGACCGCGCCGGCGGGGATCGGGATGCCGTCGACCGTCAGGCTTGTGCCGCGCGGGACAACTCGTGTCAGCCTTGTAGGGTTCGCCATCCCCAGACGCAGCCCCTCCTTGACGCACGCGCGCAGGAACGGGACGTCGGGCTTTCTGCTGTCGTCCCCCGTGGGCGATGCGGCGCGGATGTCGCGGAGGAGACGGGCGCGGGCCTCTTTGTTCTGCGTCAGGTGGAAGAGGGTGGTGGCCAGCATGACGGCGGTCGAATCGCCGCCTGCAAACAAGATGGCTTCGCTTTGCACTGTGGCCTCTGGGAACGATATACCTGCTTTGAGGAGACGATCCTGGTAGTAATCGGTATTCTTTCCTCCCTTGGCTCCCTTCATAACTCGGTCCATGAACTTCTGAATCCTCGCAAATGACTTGTCCACTTTGTCACTGTGGCTAACCTTCTGGGAAACCGAGTAGACAAGTTTGAAAACAGCGTGGGGGAGTAACGAGAAGCGAGCAAACGCCACGATGGCGTGTATAAACTCGTTGGCGCTGAGTTTCGCATCCGAAGCCTGCTGTTCAGCTAGGCTAAGATGTGCTTGCTCGGTCAACCCACCAAACGGTTGGCCCAGCACACAGTCAGAGACCACATCGATAGAGAGCTTCGCACAGAGATCCAGAATATCGGTCTTGATCCTTGCTTGCCGAAATGCGGAGAGCTGGCTCAAGAAGTCCGCCACGTGTCGTCCAATGCCGCCATGGGCGCTACTTTCTTCTCGTAGCCTTGCAGTCGCAAATAGCGGCGCGACTGCCTTGGCTCTCGCATCACGGTAGGCTGTGTCAATGGAGGAGAATATTGACACTACCGGCCCCATGTTGAAATTTTTGTACCGGGCATCCTTAGGGAACCCGCCGCCCGCAATGTAGATGTCCCGAACGGCATTGCTGTCGGCCACCGAAACGGCATTGGGGCCTATTCGGAGGACCTTAGTCTTGTACGTTTCATGGTATCTCCGTATTACGCTGCCCTCAATGCCAAGATAGCAAATAACGTGAAGAAAGATGGACGAAACGGCAGCAAAGGGTGGCCCTGGCACATGAGCGAGGGGGTGGAAGTACAGTCGGTATATCGACGGAGCCAGAACCAGGAAAAAGACGACGACTGCTGATTCAAACATATTGAAAGGGAAAATGAGAACGGCAACCTCTGTTGGGGTCATATTACCAGAAGATTGCCTACATTTGAATCGAGTTTATTTGTAGCAGAACACCTAATTGTGGATATTCAATATTTCTATAGATCTTTGTTTATTGTATGAAATCGGGGGGGGAAGTCCTTGACTGGCTTAGTTTGTAGCTGCCGGGGCTTGAGCAGGTCACGTCAACCCCCGGTTGAGATGGAGTTGACATCGTGGTCAGGTTGTCGAGCTTTCCGAGGGTATGGGTGAGACTTGGGCTGCTAGGACCTACGTATAACCTGGGCACAAAAACAACCTCGCAGGTTGATGTGGATGGAAAATGCTGAGTCAGTACATGGGCCAAATCCATGCGAAACAGCCCCTTAGGTACATGTCTACCCGGTGTCGGATGGAGCTTACTCAGTGACCCGAGTCCGCGCATTGCACCGCATATCGAGCGCTAGCTGTTTACAGCTACTGCTTGACTTGATTCAGAATATGGCGACGACAAATTATATTGAAGAGGGCAGGGACGAATTAGATGGAACACCGATATTTCGTACTTCTGGAAATCCGTACATCGTCTGCACGTCGGTCCTTGCCAGCATCCTCTCAAGATGACAAACCAAATTGTCCAGACGTTGAACGGAATCAGCGCCGACTCTTTCCAGAACGATGGCGAGCGTATGGAGGCTGTGGCGGCAGCCTATGCTCTTGTGGCCCGTCTCGAAACGCCGTGGGATTTTGTGTTGAGGCTCGCTATGGGCCAGGTGGGTACCATCCTCCCAATACAGGAGCTTATCCATACCAGATGCTAACAATTCCAAAAGCCTGCCCTTGGGGCCGCGCTGAAAATTGCGTTGGACCTACAATTGTACCAGAAATGGCACGAGGCGGGCGATGGTGCAAAAACTCTGGAAGAGCTGCATGAGCTTGTGCCGCAAGTTGAGCAGAAACTCCTTCGTTCGTTACCATCCCAGATATATTCCCCCAGGTTTTTAATGACGGTTTACGTCTGAATCTGGGACTTGAGCCCTCTCTATCTAACACATTATCTTTGCAGTCCGTTTGCTGCGGCATCTAGCAGCATACCATGTCTTGGAGGAGCCTTCGTACAGTGTATTCAAGCCCACGGCCCTATCGATCTCCTTCAACAAGCCCGTATTTTCCGAGTGGATAAACCATCAGTATGTGTTCGCTTGATTCTAAAGTCATTTCCTGCAGAGATTATTGACACCATGGCAGATATGATGCCACAATTCCGTGTTTCTTCAAATTGCCACGGTACCTCGCTCAGACGGGATATAAGAACCCTGTCGACCCTGGGGACGGAGTCTTCCAGTACGCCAAAGACTGCAGGGGCAAGGATATGTTCCATTTCTACCAGGAGAACCGTGTCGAGGGCGAGTCGTTCAACCAGGTCATGGGCGGTGTTATGGCGAACCAGGCTGGATGGTTGGAGATATTCCCTCACGACACGTTAATCTCTACCGCCAAGCCAGACGGACCACTTCTGGTAGATGTTGGCGGAAATGTTGGCCATGACTTGGATAGATTCTACCAAGCCCACCCGGAGACTGCCTCGCGTCTTTATTTGGAGGACCTTGCGGAGGTTGTCTCGCTCTCCAAGTGTCCGGATCCGGTCAACAAAATCGGGCATGATTTCTTCACACCACAGCCGATCAAAGGTAAGAGCTCGCTATACTTTCATCTTCCTCTCAGGCGCAGATTCCCTGACAATATTGTAGGCGCACGGGCATACTACATGCACGGGGTCCTTCACGACTGGTCCGACGAGCCAGCACGGAAAATCCTGGAAATGCAGCGGGATGCGTTGACTCCCGGATATAGCAAACTGTTGATTCACGACCATATCGCCCCGAATACTATTGCCCACCCGCATACTACAGCCTACGACCTGACCATGATGGTCATGGTGGCTGGGGAGGAGCGAAGTGAGGTGCACTGGCGGGCGCTCCTCAAGTCGGCAGGGTACCGTATAGTCAAGATCTGGTCTTCGCCGCTTGCTGTGCAGAAGATTATCGAGGCCGAGCTGGATGTGTAATTAAGGAAATACTTCAGAGGGTTATCGTCCCTTGATAAAATATAGATCGAGACAGACTGGTTATCGTAGCTACATTGCTAGACAAATAACTAATTTTTGAGATTGCTGGCATTGACATTTGCTGCGCGGCCTTCTGGCCCTAATAAGGGCTAAAAGGGCAACCGAGGCTAGTGTAGTGTGTAACTTACACGAGGGGTATTATGGGTATAGTTAAGGTCTTAGCATCTCCACTAGTCCTAAATTAGCAGTATTGTAAGTATATAAAAGAACTTTTCATACTTATATATCCATACTAAGTCTTAATATACACTCCTTATCTTAGCATAATTTATCATTACTATTATCTATATTTAGTAATAATTAATATAATTCCACTATTTATACTAGCTTTTCCATATTATATTAGAATGGCTAGTGGGTATAGTGTAAAATGTAGTGTGGCCTTTCTGCCTCTTCCTCCCCCTCCCTCCCCATTTATCCCCCTTCTTCCCTCCCCTAACCCTTCCATAAGGTACTTACAAGCTAAGCTTTTTTTTTAGCGCCATGGCAGAGAGAATGTATCTTTTGGCCTTCCACACTACACTGGCCTCGGTTGTCCTTCTGGCCCTAAAGCTTAGCTTGCCCGTCGCAACGTTAGCGACCATACAGAACCGCCACATGCATCAGTCAAGTCCTAGAATGAAATACGCAAACGGCCACTAGAGTTTGAGAGACATGAATACGGAGTAGCGGGCATTTGATTGATATCTGGCATGGCCCATTGCAGTCCTGCCGGCCGGGGCTAATTACCTTCCAGCCTCTACTTCAGCGGTAGTCTGGTTGAATGCCTGCCTGCGCGGTCCATCACTAACAACAGCAGTGACTCAGCACTGCATGGGCCCCTCACCCCCTTCAAGTCCCCAGGCTCACCTGAAGAGCTGCACGTTTGCCTCAACCCACTCCCGGAACCCGGTGGCAGGCTTGCCCGTGTACTTGGTCACATTCTCCTGGCCCTCCTTGAAATGAGCGAGCCATGAACCGTCTTCCAGCGTGGGGTCCGTGTCCCCCAACGCCCTGATCATATACTCGGCCAACGGCTTGGGAGCACCCTTGGCGAGGTGCCCTGCCAGCGCGTCCTCGGCGTTGACATCCGTAACCTTGATCTCCTTTCCCAGCACCTCCCCGATGATACCCAGTGCCTGCCTCTGCGACAGTATTTGCGGGCCGTACAAGAAGATCTTGCGCTGGTCCCGCGGCCCCTCAGCCAGGATCGTCCCGATCACCCCGCCCATGTCCACGGGCGTAATGGCGTCTATCTTAAACCCGGCCCCGTACATCTTGACCTCCCCGGCGAGGATCCCTGCCTTTTGCCGCAGCAGGTTCGTGGCAAACCCGCCGGGGCGCAGAGCCACGTAGTTGTCTGGCCCGTAGACCTCATCCAGCGTCACCTCGAGGCGCGCATGGTGGTACGGGATGATCTCGCTCGCCTGCACGTCCGCCGGCTTGGTGTCCCCGATGGTATAGCTGCTCAGCAGCACGACCAGCTCGATGCCCGAGGCCTTTAGCGCCTCGGCGGTGGCCTTCATGTGGTCGGGCGTGCCCTGGGCGACGTAGATGAAGGCGCGCGTGGCGCCTGCGGTCTTGACGGCCGCGGCGACGGTGTCGGGCTTGCTGAGGTCGGCGTAGACGCGCGTGTAGCTGCCGGCCTTCTCGGCCTCGGGGGACAGGCCCGGGATGGCCTTGGCGATATCACGCATGGCGAGCCAGACCTTGGCGCCCTTGTCGTGGGCGACTCGGGCGGCGACAGAGCCGTTGTTGCCCGTTGGGCCGAAGACAATTACCGTGGCCATCTTGGGGGCGTCGGCGGGTTGGTTGAATGGTGGTGAAATTGTGAGTTTGCTAAGTGTTTTTACTCGGGCGTTTGTTGGTTGGAGGGCATGCACCGGCTGGAGAGGAGCTTGGCGCCATCTTGCTCGCTTATTTATATTCGGGGCCTCGTCATGCATGCCTTGGATGCCTATCGCAACAAAGAGCGATGCGTTGGTCACTGACACGTTGGTCCCTCCGGTGAGGTTGCACTGCGTCCCTAGGCCTCTGGTCGGTTTCACCACATGACCTCCACAAGTCCAGGTTTACTTAGACCTCTTTCACGTCCACATGGTGGGCCACAGCACTGAGTGAGCAAAATGTCGATCAGTCTACGGAGTACACACACACCCCTGCAGATGCGCTTGATAGTTAACTAACCCCGCGTGCTCGTGTCATTGTCCCGCCCGCCAAAGCTAGGAACACTACCTACCTAACCTAGGTGGGCAAGTAGATAACCATGGAAGCTTTCTAGTTTGGTAGTGCTAAGTTTCCATTTACTGGGGCGCGCATTTCCCCGGCCTCCTCTCCAATTCTCTTGTAAGCGTTGTACCCCGAACCGTGCGCCCCAGGTACGGGAAATCCCAGCAGCGCCTTCTGTCGGTCGGACAATCTTGCCTTTACTTTGTCGTTGAGCAGCAGTGGATAGTTTTCCATCTTCTGTATGAAATACTTGACGAAAGTCAGAACAACGAGCGGTCGCGGTTCGTCTGTCTTGTTGTCGCCCGTGGAGTGCCATGCACGACTGTCCAGAAGCAGGACCGTCCCAGCGGGAGCGCAGGCAGGAATGGAGCCTCCCTAATTGGTAGTAAGCAGCTGAATCAGCAAAGGGGACCAAGACACCTCTTTCGGGACAGGATTCTCAGACTTATACGTACAACATCACTCATGTGTCCCAGGGGTGCCACATTCTTCACGTGCGACCCAGGGTATATGAGAGTTGCACCCTTCTCGGGTGTCAAGTCGGTCAGATACCACAGGGCGTTCAACATGTACGCGTGGTCGATTTGATCGGGCGGCATTGATGACTGGTCTCTGTGCATATGAATGCCACATTCACCCTTGAGAGCAATGTTGGCTGACATGTTGTAGATCAGGAATCCTTCGCCCAAAAACCAGGGCACGAAGGATTCAATCAGAGGGTGATTGAGCATGTCGAGAAACTCATCGCCCTTGTTAGGAAGATTCCTAGGCCGAGATCCATTAGAAAACCGAACCAATGCAAGCAAAGAGAAGGCATCTCACCAAATTCGCTGGTTTGACCCCTGCATATGAGCAACTCCATTCTCCCTCTCACCAGCTCCCTGCTCCAGGACGGCAGCCTTGAGGATTTCGACTTGCTCAGGTGAGATGGCATTTGCCAGGAATGCATAGCCCCACTTCTTGATATCACGCTTGATCTGCTCGGGATCTTCCGTGAGCTTAGGCAAATCATCGTGATCCAACTCGTGTCCGGGAGTCATGGGGCCGGGTAGACCCAGGGGGGCGAAGCATGCTGCAAAAGCACCAGGGCACGGGGGGTCTGCCTGTCTCCCAAATATGTTCTGGGCCAGCAGGCGACCTGTGATAGCATCCAGCACAAGGGCCGGTGTCTGATTTGCAACCACGTCAGGCTCGACGCCCTTGGGTGCCGCATCGAGCAGCTTGACCTCGCTCTCCCGAGCATCGATGTAGATGGGACGCGCCTGCTGCGACCCTCGACGGAGGTTTAGCAGCGCAAGTTGTTTTATGCCAGAGAATCTCTGTGACACGCTGTTAGTCATTCGCGCTTGGACAACAGCTGAAGGGTGGATTCTTGCCTGCAAGTTTTCCTTGATCCACTCAAGGACCTCGGCGGCATCACGATTGAAAACCTCTATGGAGTTTTCATCGGGCAGGTAAACATGGGAGCTGAAGTCAAGTCCCGCGTTCAAGGGTTTAGACGGTGCAGGTAGCGTGGTCGGCATCTTGGGCTTGTTGCTCTACTGAAACGCAAAAGATGATGTACAAGTCCATTAGGTGTGACGACAAGAAACTTTTATAAATAGTAGGCTACTTGCACGTACAAGGGTATGGGGAAAACCAGTTTCTAGTATCTATTAACTAATGTACTGAGTGTAATCAAGGTATATTTACCGCCCTACTTTCTCTATACTTAAACTTTTAAGCTACTATATTTATACTAATTACCTGGAACTTTTTTATTATAATAGTTTACTTTCTATATAATATTTGAGACTCAGTATACTCTTATATAATATTTAGTAAATATTTATATGGAGCTGCATGATATATATAAGCTAAGTCCATATACAAACAGGCCCGGCGGCGGTAATGGTGATACGCTAGCCTAGATCGACTTGCTCCCGCCAGCTCCATCACAGCCCTGTTTAACCGCCCCCCTGAGGGAACTGACAGGGGCTACCCCTGCTGAGCCGGTGCATCCGAACACCGGGTAGATGACAGACTTCCCAAAGAAACCTGTTATAATTCCTTTGTCACCTAGTACTCCTGTTTCCGAACAACGACTCAAGAACAAACCACGGTACCTGGGCAGCGTACCGCAGGCCTCGAGTACATTGAGCCTACCATCTGGATCACTTTTTGTGGGAATTACCCCTGTGCAAATCAGTGGTGTTGAAGAGGCCAATTAGACCCTGCACTGGGATCCGCCTGGTGCGCTTAATTTACTCAGGGCCTGCGGTATTCGAATTACGTCCTCTTCCGAAGGAGCTTGTACACATCAAATGAGTTATAGGACGGGCACGAAGGTCTCTCAACTCCTATGATAACGAGCCATCTTCAGCCATTGACCTCAACGTCAAGGCCTCCATAGTAAAAGGTATTATCAAGTGGAAAAGTCACCTCCATCTTTCCGTGGCCATTGTTGCTCCAGTATACCGAATCCACTTCAGCTCGACAGCCAAAAACCACCCTACGACAATTATTCTATTGGTGTATTACCCAGGCAGCTTGCCACATACTAGAGATGGGCTCTACCGCACACATGGAAGAGGATGGCACACTGTGCGAATTCCCATATTCAGTAGCCGGTATTGATGTGACAAAAATGGATGACGATGCGCTCTACTGGTGGCACACCAGCGGAGCGGACCTGGCTCTGATGATGGAGCAGGCTGGATTTCCCGACAAGACAAAGGAGCAGTTCCTCACGTTCTACGGTACTGTTATTTGTCCATTGCTTAAGGGAAAGCCCGTGGCTGGGTCAATGCCAACTGCCGTGGGTTGGGATGGCAATCCCTTCGAGTACAGCTGGGAATTCAAAGGCTCCACCAAGAAGTCGAGTGTCCGATTTGTCTTGGATTTGAGCGAGGTTCGCCCTCCAAATAAGGACTGCCCCATGAGCATGGATACGGTGGAAGCGGTTCTCAAGGTTTTGAAGGACAAGAGTCCACTTTATGATGATCATTGGGTGCGTTTATCCAGGTGCCCCGCCCGTGGATGTGTCTGGTTCCCCGAGGCCACAATTGGAAGAGTACCAATTGTAGTCTGCTCCGGCAGACAAAGCAAAGGACACATGTTAGACTGACTGTGGATTTAGCATCGTGCGATTGAGAAGTGGGCAGTGTACTCAAATGCACCCACCGAGAAACAAGAATTCTTGATTTCCAAAGCAGGGCATAGGACGCCTACTATCCTCGGCTTCGACATCAACCCCAAGATCACAGAGAAAGCTCCACATATGCTCCCTGTCATGATCAAAAGCTACTTCCCCCCATGCTTTGTCGCTGCGGACCGCGGCTTCACGCGCTTCGAGGCCCTTTCCTTGGCCGTGCGCCAGTTGCCCGACATCGGCTCACACCCAAACATCCTGCTTGGGCTGAAGATGATCGAAGATTTCGTGGCCGACAACCCCCAGTATCACACTCAGGGCCGCGGTCTCTCCACTGACTTCGTGCCCGCCGGCGACGCCCGCCTGAAGGTGTACCTGCGGTACTTGGGCGACGACTTTGACGAGATCTGGGACTACTACACGCTCGGCGGCCGGATCCCCATCCCGGACCTGGAGGAGGACAAGGCGAAGCTGCGGGACATCATGCTTCTCTCCCGGGGGATGTGCTATCCCGTCCACAAGGTCCGCAAGGAGACCGAGGCCGACAAGAAGCGCCGCGCCATCCTGGGCACGAAACCGTCGTCGCTGTACTTCTCGCTCACGCCCGACAAGCCCTACCCCATCCCCAAGTTCTACTTCTACCCGGGGTTCCAGGCGCCCAACGATGAGGCCGTCGCGCAGGGGCTTGATCTCTGGCTGCAGAAATATGGATGGGCCGATGGTGGCATCACCATCGAGGACAGGACTAGGAACACCTTGTGAGTTTCCGTTCATCAGCCGCAGATGACTCTCATCCCATGGCCACGACTTGCCTCGCTAACATCGCCGACAGCAAATACCGGGACCTCGATGAGAAGCCGGGCATCTTCACCTTTATTGGTTTTGGCAGGAAGGAGGGTGTCGACGACCGGGCGCTGAGTTTGCAAGTATATGTGACACCTGAATTGTACGAAACCCCGCGTTTCTAGAGGAAACGGGGACATAGCATCTACCTAGGTACTAGTAGAATTAACCAGTTAAATACAATACTTGGTCCTAGAGCCGTGTGTTGAAAGTGTACCGCTCGATAACTACTTGCTCAAAGGGCAAGCCGCCTATTTCTTTTTCGTTTTCTGTTTTTCCCCACTTGTAACTGCCAGGCCCTTCCTGGAAAACGAGATTTCCGTTCCAATAAGAGTCAGTCCTTCTTAGCCTCAGATGCAGTCGGCACCCTCGTGGCGGATAACTTGGGAGCGGATCAATGCCGTAGGCCGCTAACTACGTGAAAAAGCACGATTCCACCAATGCTTCCGAGACATGATAGCACAGGAATGTACTAGACTAGTTGTTAAGTATTAATATTAGATGCTAACACGTTGATTAATTTATATGTTATTCTATTCTTAGAACTTTAATTAATACGAAATATTATGCTTTAAGGATTTATAAACAACATAGTCCTTTTGATTAAAATAGAATCCATTATATTTAAAAGAATATTCTATTTTATGATGTGTCGCCTCTAATACAATAGAGGTTCAACTATATAAAATTTATATGAAAATGTGCTTGTGTTGGATGGGTCACGTATTGCAATACGAGTGGGGTGTTGTTCTTGTATTTCTCTCTGTATTTCGAGTAGTGGGTGCAGTGGGCGTAGCCCGCCAGCTATCTCGGGTCTATATAGTGGGTGGTAGTTGCTTAGTAAGCAACTACGCCCTCTGGCTACAGTACGGTGGCTGTAGCGATAGCCCACCAATGTGCTGTTGCACACTACTATTGCCACAGCTTGAATATATATAAAAAAGGTATTTCTGACCCCCGCCCCCTAACTTAGGCTGTTAGGCCCTTTCTGGTGCCGCCTACGCCGGCAGCCGGATGGCCCGGTCCGAAGGTCTAACCACCAACTACTAGGTTTTCAAGGAACTGCCAGCAATCAGAGTTACTAGGTGGCTTCACTGTCTTGTATTCTGCCTCAAACTCTTCTACGTATCATGATGGTTTTGCTAAAGTCCGGCGTGATCGAAGTCCCACGGACATTGTTAGCGTACCGTCCTTCCAGCCCATCTGGCATCTTGATATCATAATCTCTCAAAATATAGATGAGTATCAACTTGATTTCGGCCGCCGCAAAGAAACGTCCAGGACAGGCCGGCTTTCCAAACCCAAACGCCATGTTCTCTTTCGTCACGGAAATGAACTGGTACAGCTCACGACTTCCATAACCATTAGGGTCAGGCGTCTCTCCGGACCTCAGGCGTACGAACCGGTAGGGGTCAAACCGTAGCGGGTCGGGGTACTTGTTTTCGTCGAGGTTGACCGGTAGCGCGGGCACGGCGATATCGACACCAGCGGGGATCACGGTCCCGTCAGATAGTTGGAACGACTGCAACACGCTGCGCTGCATCCTCATGACGTTGGTCGGGTTGATCCTCGCAGACTCACGCATGACCGAGTCCAGGAGCTTCATCTGGTAGAGGGTTTCGGTCGTGATCGTTCCTCCGTGGGCATCCATTGCGGTTTGAATTTCCTTGCGGAGCTCAGGTATCACTTCAGGGCAATACCNTGATAGCACAGGAATGTACTAGACTAGTTGTTAAGTATTAATATTAGATGCTAACACGTTGATTAATTTATATGTTATTCTATTCTTAGAACTTTAATTAATACGAAATATTATGCTTTAAGGATTTATAAACAACATAGTCCTTTTGATTAAAATAGAATCCATTATATTTAAAAGAATATTCTATTTTATGATGTGTCGCCTCTAATACAATAGAGGTTCAACTATATAAAATTTATATGAAAATGTGCTTGTGTTGGATGGGTCACGTATTGCAATACGAGTGGGGTGTTGTTCTTGTATTTCTCTCTGTCTTTCGAGTAGTGGGTGCAGTGGGCGTAGCCCGCCAGCTATCTCGGGTCTATATAGTGGGTGGTAGTTGCTTAGTAAGCAACTACGCCCTCTGGCTACAGTACGGTGGCTGTAGCGATAGCCCACCAATGTGCTGTTGCACACTACTATTGCCACAGCTTGAATATATATAAAAAAGGTATTTCTGACCCCCGCCCCCTAACTTAGGCTGTTAGGCCCTTTCTGGTGCCGCCTACGCCGGCAGCCGGATGGCCCGGTCCGAAGGTCTAACCACCAACTACTAGGTTTTCAAGGAACTGCCAGCAATCAGAGTTACTAGGTGGCTTCACTGTCTTGTATTCTGCCTCAAACTCTTCTACGTATCATGATGGTTTTGCTAAAGTCCGGCGTGATCGAAGTCCCACGGACATTGTTAGCGTACCGTCCTTCCAGCCCATCTGGCATCTTGATATCATAATCTCTCAAAATATAGATGAGTATCAACTTGATTTCGGCCGCCGCAAAGAAACGTCCAGGACAGGCCGGCTTTCCAAACCCAAACGCCATGTTCTCTTTCGTCACGGAAATGAACTGGTACAGCTCACGACTTCCATAACCATTAGGGTCAGGCGTCTCTCCGGACCTCAGGCGTACGAACCGGTAGGGGTCAAACCGTAGCGGGTCGGGGTACTTGTTTTCGTCGAGGTTGACCGGTAGCGCGGGCACGGCGATATCGACACCAGCGGGGATCACGGTCCCGTCAGATAGTTGGAACGACTGCAACACGCTGCGCTGCATCCTCATGACGTTGGTCGGGTTGATCCTCGCAGACTCACGCATGACCGAGTCCAGGAGCTTCATCTGGTAGAGGGTTTCGGTCGTGATCGTTCCTCCGTGGGCATCCATTGCGGTTTGAATTTCCTTGCGGAGCTCAGGTATCACTTCAGGGCAATACCCAATAAGATCGTAAAGTCTTTCAAGCAAGTCAGCAGGAGAGTAACATTGGTCAAATAGAGTCCTCAAAACACTCAAACACTCACATGTGAACCACGGTCATCGTTGTTGTATGGATGGCTGCTACGCCCAACAGGATCAAAACCATGGCAATCTCTTCATCGCCTTTGATGTCGAACTTGTCCGCCTTGTTAAGCATCCACTGGAGCATATCCTTGGGCTTCTCTTCAGCGTCGTGACCTGCTGTAGCCTTCCGCCGCTCCTGAATTCGGGGAATAAAGTAATCATAGGCTATTTGACGATGCTTATGGAGTCGCTTGATTGGACCAATGAAGCAAGCCGCAATCGGTCGCACTGGGCCCCAATTTGGCCAAGCCTTCAGTTTTGCGATCGCGCCAAAGAGGTCTACAGTGAAAGTGATGCTGTTGGCGATGTATTGTTCGTCTCGATACATGTCAGGGCCAACGAACGCGAGACCCGAAACGATAGCCACAACGCGCAGAAGCTTCGGGAAGACATTCATCCCGGAATATTCCGCATCAGATCCCAGCGCCTCATGAACTGAGCGCCGGACCTCGCCGGACAACCTCTGGGTCAGATCTGGAATATGGCGGGTGAGATCTGCCTTGACGACATGAACCATTAATGGAGTCGCGAAGGTGATCCCTAGTAATTTAGTTTCGAACGTCTATATGATCTTGTGAATACTGAAGGACGCCAAGAGCGTATGGAGGCATGTCGCACTAACCCTATCGTTTGCCACATTCCTGCTAACAACATGTTCTGGTTGCTTGTTGACTTCGTCCGCAGACAGTATGGGTAGGACTAATATCTCTCCTAGGACCCGTTAGTCAGTATGTCTTCCAGGGGCAGTGGTCGAGTTCTCAATAGGGCTGTAGATACCGTCTGTAGACTCGGTTCGCCAGACATGCGTCCGAAACTATCTACAGTCAGTGAAAGCTATCTTTCTTGGGACACGGGTATAATACCTTTTGATAGCCTTCTTGAAATACCTTCTGCGCATTTTGCAGAAAGTACTGGCGCTTCTGTTTAGAGCTTCCCGTTTGATGTCCAAGAAATGGGAAATGGGAGGTCTTTGGGAGGCTCGACAACCATCGCCAAGCCAGGACAGTAAGAAAGATGACTAACACACTGCCGGCAGAGTAAAGGCGCCCTTCAGCATCGCCGAAGGGCTGTGCAGTGTATGAACCCATGGCGCCAGCACTACCGCTCTGTTGAAGCACACTGAATGAGGTCCTACAACGGATACTTTACACTTGAACTACGTCGTGGCCGCGCAACGGAGCCGAATTCGGACTCGAATGAATGCAATGATTATTCTGCGGGTTATTTGGGGTTTTGGCTTCGTTCCATGTTCGAGATTGGCGCCTGTGTTCTGGTCAGACCGAGTAAAAGTGCCCGACCCCTTTCCCAAGGTACGACGGCTACCAAGACCCGGCCTCGGCCCCGGACCGTGCCCCTCTTGTGCCACGCAGCCATAGACCGACCCCGAGTAATGCAGTATCTAGGTACATGCAGAGCAGCACTATAGTTTGCACGTTAAAAAATTGTTTGATTGCGAATACGTAGTGGGTTGACTTTCCACTCATTCACGCAGCTTCATCTTTTTTTTTTTTCCAACGCTAGGCCTTCGCCATTCAGTCGCCATTATGTCGTACCACCTCCCCTTAAGCCCGGTTGACAGAGCTATTCAGCCCCCGGTTTACTACTTGCAAGTCCAGGATTCGCTGATCTTGAGTGTCTCCATTTTTTGGACGATCGCCTATGTCCTCTATGTACGACAGGGGTATCGCGACAAGTCCTATGGCATGCCACTTTTCGCCCTGTACGTTGTTGAGTCTAGCCCGCCATATAGGATCAGCTGCGGTGCACATGTGACTAACTGTACATAGGGCTGGAAATATAGCATGGGAATTTCTCTTTGGCGTGGCGATGCCCACGTCCGTAGCCCAGGTGGTTTGCTTTGTGCCGTGGTTGGTGATTGATATTTTTATCGTCCACAGCACATGGAAGTATGGAGGACGCCAGTTCAAACAATCTCCTATCGTTGCCAACAACATGGGCCTCGTCTTGGTTTTCGGAATTGCCCTTGTGACTGCCTCATTCTACTTTTTCATCAACACTGTCGGACTGGATGCGGCTTCGTTTTACCTCGGGTACTCGCAACAGCTCCTGATCAGTGTCACATCTGTGGCACAGCTGCTGAGGCGAAATAACACCCTTGGGCACTCCTGGGGTATTTGGTAAGTTGTACTCAGACCAGATGAGACATGAACGGGAATAAGCGAATATGGGCTCAAACTTACGGTCCACATACAGGTTCTGTCGAACATTCGGCACATTTCTCTCCATTGTGTTGTTCTCCTGGCGGTACTTTCACTATCCAGATAGCTACCCTAGGGTCGCGGAGCCGATAGTTGTTTTCTTCTTCGTGGCGTCGGAAATTTTTGATCTTGCGTACCCGCTTGCGTATGCCCATATAGAACGCGTGGAGAGGGGATCAGTGAATCACAAGACAAAATGAAATAAGGATCAGAAAAACAAATCAGACGATGAGTTAGAACCTATACAATGAAAAGATGGAGGTGTACCTGCTAGGGCCGCGAGCGTTCAGGCAAAGTATTTTTAAATTTATATATTTTGAAAATTTGAATAACTTACATTTAGGTACGTAATAATTGGCTCTATAATGAAATAATATTATTATATTAAATAATAAATCTTATATTAAATTTCGTTTAGAGTACTTTAAAAATATACCTTTATGATGAGAACCTTTATTAGTTAAGTATTTACTACCTTGTATTTACCCTTCTATAATATGAGTTCCAATATAATTCCTAAAAGAAAACTAATAAATTGCAATTACTTAAGAGTTATATCTTAATTTTGGGTTTAAAAAGATACGCTTGTTAAAGATATTTTATTAAATTAAATATAATTTTGATGTTAATAAAGAGTTCATTATATTATGATCGTTTTTAAATAGAGGTATATAATTCTGTTATACGTTTCATATAAGCCCTGTGTTAAATCTACAAACGCTAAGTCTAGTTATAGCTACTGTAACTCTGGCGGCAGAGATAAAGGATCTGAAGAATGAAGCAAAATGCACGTCTTTATCTCTGGAATCAAAAATACTGCTCGTGCACCGATTCTAGTAGGTAGTGTTCTTGATATCGTCGGCGAGCTTCTCGGCCAAGAGGTCTACTTGGGTCAGCATTGAAATTGTTCTAGTCATCCAATTATTTTAGGACCTACAAGCTTGTGTTTGAGGCGATGGCCCTGGTGGCAGGAAAGGAAATGCAGAACCATCGATCACTCTCACTGTTTGATGTCAGTCTAGTCTGTGACAATATATTTTCCCAAAGGCTAATCGAGGACTTACGTCTCTGAACTCCAATTACTCGTCCTTTGCTATCCACGACGGCGTCAGGGTCCGAGGCCTTCCCCATCTTGTTGCTTGCCATGGCATGATAGAGGGTTGAGCCATACTGAGCCACGAACAAGGCAAGTTCGTCATCAGTTTGGACATCCGGGCCAGGAAGCACCTCTTGACCAATCATGATAGGGGCCATGGCCGAGCTGTTGAGTGCCTGACGGATGCGCTTGAGGCCGGCGATAATGACCTCGACGTCTGTCTGGGAGCTGAACCAGTTAGGATTGATGACAGGCGCCACGGCCATGTCCGCCGACTGGATCGTAACCGAGCCGGCGGAACGAGGGGCCATCAACACAGCCTGCAGGATAGCATAATTGGCCCCCGGCTTTGGCGCTGTAGCGCCATCCGGAAAGACGACGTAGCCAATCTCGGGGTAATCCGCAGGCATTTGGTCCAGATCTTTACGCAGAGAGTACGCGTCAGTACAGCTTGGACGGGGTTACTCTACCTCTGGCTGTTGTTACTCACAAGCCTTGGTATCCTCCGAGAACCCGGTCCTGAATTCCTCTGGTATCTTCTCAAGCGCGAACAAGTCACCCCCTGGGGCAGTCAAGGGGCCCGTGCGGTTGGTCTTATACTCCTCAGCCACCGCAGCGGCATATGCAGCATCTGTGTGCAGTAGTGTGTTGGTGGTGAGATCGACTTGGTACATCGAAAATATGGTAGTCTCGTCTTGCATGTTCTGGCCCACGCCGGGCCGATCTGCAACCACCTTAATGTTGTATCGTTCCAATAAGGCTTTGGGGCCGACACCTGAGACCTGCAATAGATGGGGGGACTGGAAGACGCCTGCTGAGAGAATGACCTCCTTGTCCGCAGAGATAGTATACGAACAGTTGGTGGTTGTTGAAGTTACTTCAACGCCTGTGGCAGTCTTTTGGTCATTAAAAATGATGCGCTGAGCCATCGTGGAGTCGAAAACAGCGAGGTTGGAACGCCCGAGAACAGGGTTGAGGTAGGCGGTCTCCGAGGTTGCCCTAGCCTCCTCTGGGGATTTGATGGAATAAAGATTCCAGTACCACCCTAGGTTATTGCCATTCACGAAGGCTGAAGCTTGAGGGATGCCGATGGCCTTCAGGCCCAGAGCGACCCAAGTGCTCCAAGACTGTACGTAGGCTCCGAAAGTGACGGGCAACGTTCCATCTACCGCGGCGTCCACTGCGTCGAGTGAGGCGGTGGCATTGGCTAAGCGATCACCAGGTTTCGGTGCGGTGAACTTCATTGCTTTGTGGTAGTATTGCAACATGTTTTCGTACGTGTAAGACTGATCACCGACCATGTCGGCCCACTTCTGGTGAGCGCCCTTGCAGCTCTGTCCATAGTTCATGAAGTTCAAGACGGTACTTCCGCCGAGCTACAGAAGCAGTAAGCAGTCGTTAGCGTTTTCCCTCCAAGGACGAGAGGATCCGCGAATGGAAGACGCCTACCGCTTTGCCTCGCAAGTACGCGGACGTTCTGTTCAAGAGAAACTGTTCAGGGTGTTAGTAATTATGTTATTTCCAAGTGTGAGTCCCCTAGGTACAGTACCTCCTGAGGCGTGACTTGGAAGCCCCAGTCAAGCTCCATCTGGGTGGCACTCTGGAACAGCGCGCCAGCGTAGCCCGGCACCTGAGTCAAGTTTCCTGCCGCACTCTTCTCTGGGCTCGTACCGGCCTCTATGAGAGCGACCTTGATGTCTGCAATTTCACTGAGCCTGTTTGCCAGGACCAAGCCAGCAGTACCACCGCCCACAATGACATAGTCGAAACTTGTCAAGGTAGCCGGACTGCATTCCGCACGGGGCTCAGGACTAGGGGCAGCTACAACATGGTTGCTGCTGTGGAGCAGCAGCGTTGAAAGCAGAACCGAGTGACTGGATAGCGAGCGCATACTGGTCAGTTCGTTTTGGATATCACAAGGGAAACCTGCAGGTAGACTGTGATGCGATGCAGGCTGGCGTGCATATGCAGGGGGAATCGCGCATATGCAGGCGAAAGAAGCTGCATGGGCCGTCACGACGTGAACAAATTTATTTGGTTGAAATGGTGCTCCGTGACTACAATATCTCCAAACCCCTGGGAATCCTTTGATGGAATGTTTGCCAAATATCTACCCGGTGTCGAACACCGAGAGAACTTGGACCCAGGGGCACATGGACCATAGCTTGGGACTGGGACCCCTTGTAAGCCAGCCGGATTTCGGCACACGGCATTTCATTACCGGTGGCTTAACCACATGAACCCTTCCTTGAACCACACGACCTCGCATTGACACTCCGTTTAATGCTGTTCCTTTCATAGTGAATTGTCCCCTTGCACAGACCAGCATGTCCAGCTCACACCCGCCACCGGTAGCCAATATCCCAGAGTCATCCGCCACGGTTGATGTCCGTGTTATCGATACGTATGGTACCTGGCCCATCCTTAATGTGTGTGGTTGGTGATTGAGATACCTCAAAACAGAAATACGACCATTCACCTCAACCCTGAACTATTCTGGCGACCAAAGGTTGACGGCTTCGACGGCCTACACGCACCCATATACTGTTTCCTGATCTCAAATAACAGGACTGGCGAGCATGTTGTCTTTGACCTCGGCACGCGGCCCGACTGGCGCAACTACGCCCCCAAGACCGTGGCTCTGATATCTGCCACCACCATAGTAACCCCAGGGACTGACGTGTCAACCATGCTGGATGAGGCGGCCGACAACGGTCAGACCGAAGTGCGTAGCACCGACATCGCGGCCGTCATCTGGTCGCACAATCACTTCGACCACATCGGCGATGTGACGCGGTTTCCCAGAAGTACAGCGCTGGTAGTCGGCCCCGGTCTTCGCGCCGTGACGTGGCCGGGTTGGCCCACGCGGGAGGATGCCATAGTTCTCGACGCTGATATAGAGGGCCGTGAGGTGCGTGAGGTGGCCTTCGACACGAGCCTCAAGATCGGGCGGTTCGACGCCTTTGACTATTTTGGCGACGGGTCCTTCTACCTCCTCGATGCCCCGGGGCATGCTGTAGGACATCTTTGCGCCTTGGCACGTACGACTACCGCTCATGAAGATGGCGGGTCATCGTTCGTGTTTATAGGTGCCGATGCGTGCCATCACGTTGGTGTTCTGCGACCCAGTGTGTATCATCCAATGCCCTCCGACGAGAGGCTACAGAAATTCCTGGGCGAGGATTCGGGACTGTGTCCCGGTCTACTCATGGATTCGTGCCTTTCCAGCAAGTCAGACCCTTTTTTCGAGGTTGCCGCGCCGAGTATGATCTTTCCGGACAAGGCTGCCTCCTTTGACACAGTTAGCAAGATACAAGAGCTGGACGGGCTGGAAAGTGTGTTTGTGGTAATGGCTCATGATCTGTCAATACGAGACACGATACCGTTGTTCCCCAAGAAAGTCAATGGATGGAAGGCATCTAGAATCAAGGGGGACACCCGTTGGACTTTTTGTCGAGATCTACATAACCCTAAAAAATAACATGAACGCAGAGAGAGAGAGACAGAGACGGAGGGTGGGAGAAAGCTTGGGATGCCCAAGTGCTTGTGCTGCTTGACTTCCAACATCGTTTCATGTTCATGCCAGCGATGCACCTAGAGATACTACGGCTAGGTTATAAATTGGTATTTCAATTCTATAAATATAAGGCCACCAATTTGCAAAGACCTCCCTACACAACGTTATTGTCTCTGCCCTCGTGACCTCTATACCGCCGGTAGGTACTCGGTTAGAATTTCACTAGCTCAATCGTAATGCAACGACGATAGTAAAGTTTATTTGGAACGCGATTCATTTAGGTGATGACTTGAAGGAGAAATGGGCTTTTCTTATCAGGGCAGCAGAATCCCAAGCCGAGTGCCAAGTAGCAAGTCGACCACAGGAGTTCGGTAAGAACCCTGGAAGCAAGCAGGATATCAACAACACGTGCGTTATGACTAGCATCTGTTATCGTATATTAATTATTTTGTCGGACCACGTTGTCCTTGGCACGTAATAAGCTCTCGGTCGCTTCCTAACACAGTTATCGCTTGCGAATTAGCCTGAAAGCTTGTTGGTAGCGCTTTGTCGAAGACGAAAAGAAGGAGCGAGTAAGTCAAAGGGCCCACATTCGGACCACCCCCTGATTCGGACCACCCCACACCCGCGTATGCGTCGGACCCACCCTATCATAAATACCGCGATATCATTACAACAAAATTTTTTCTTCTTTTCAAACTTTAAATATATCATCTTTAATTACTAATGAAGCTATATACTAAGTTGGATATAGCTGCGGGCCTTGAGGCTATCTTAGCAGGCGCTAGTATACAAGAGGTCGCCCGGCATTAGGGCATTCTAAGGACCACACTTCATCATCATCTCGCTGGTGCCCAAAGCCATTCTGATACTGCTAAGCCTTAAATGAAGCTATCACGAACCCAAGAAGTACGTCTGTCTAGCTGGGAAATTACCTAGGCTGAGTTAGGGCTGCCGGTAACCCATTTTGAAATGAGGTCCTTCGCCGCCCGGGTTGCCTGCCCACACTATCGCCAACCACCCTTCGGCTACAAATGGCTAAGGGGCTTTCTAATGAGAAATCCTGAGATCTGAAGCATATGAAGCTATCAGATGAGTTCTTCTCAAGCAAATGGGGCCAATATAATTATAATTAAAGAATGGTTTAACCTCCTTTAGCTCCCAGAGATCAAGAAGATTCTAGCTGAGAATCATTACAACCTTGATGAAGGCAGTATAGCTAAAGGCAAGGGAATGAATGGAATGGTACTTGGGCTGGAAGGGAGGAAGGTTATTACTTAAAAAAACCACGCTTCTTATACTTGGACCTCCTTTCTTGAGTGTATCTCCACCATAGGGTAATCATGCCCTCCTCTCATTATTTTTAAGGGGAAATCAGTATAATAATAATGGTTTAAGACCCTTAAGGGTCTTAAGAATTAGGAATTCACGGCAACACTAAATGGATGGACTAATAATAATATAGCGCTTGAGTGGCTTCAAAAAGTCTTTATCCCTTAGACCAAGCTAAAGGACTTAAATTAGTAGCGTTTACTAGTAATAGATGGGTATAAAAGCCATATAACCTTTGAATTCATATAGGACTGCTTCTCAAATAAGATATATTGCCTTTATTTACTACCCCATACCTTATATATCTTATAACCTCTAGATCTGGGGGTCTTCTTAAGCTTAAAGGCTGCTTATTAATAAGAGGCTAGTCTTATTGATTTACACTTTAAAGATACTCATTCTAGTAAATAATTATTCCTTTACTACTATCAAAAGGCTTAACTGAGTGGTTTAGACTTAATTTACGTTAAATCTGGGTGGCGTGGTATAGGTCTATAGCCGTGAAGATAGCTAAGGGAGCTACTATTAAGTGCTCTTATACTTAAAAACTCTAACAAATCAACCACTAGAACTAAATCTAATGAGAAGAATTGAATCAGAGGGGTTAAATTAATTATTCTAGTATTAATTTTGCTAGAGGTAATAAAGTAGTTAACTCCCCAAGTATCCCAAGAGGTATAGGCCTGTCTCTAATATCCCACCCCCATCAAGAAAACATCGGAGAAATCTCAAATAAAGTCCTCTTAGAGGATAAAAAGCAAAATAAAAGGGTGGAAGACAATACTTAAAGAAGAAAAATCAGGCCTTAAAACAAAGAGGCCCAAGTACCTAAAAGAGGAGAGGGTTGAAAACAGCCCCCAACTCACATTCATAAAATCAAGCATATACGGGAGGCTCAAGATCGAGGCTGCCGAGCCTGACGATTAGTATAGCCCATCCACGGCCCCCTAAAAATACTATAGATATGGCTTCCTGCATCGTGGTGGGCGATAGCAACGAGGAAGACGAGTTGGAATAAAGAGGTATGTGTGGTGGTAGTGGTCTTGGCAGGTAGTCCAAATCAGGGGGTGGTCCGAAATGTGGCCCTGGCTAGCTAGTTTGGCAGCCTCAAAGAAAGACTGTTATAAAGGGGATATATTATAATTATTCTCAACCAATCATTATTGGTACTATATTATGTGGAATGCTAGGGCTTTTTAATAGGGATTCTGACTTTAATAGTTTTATAAAGGCCTTTATATTGTTGTTAACCTATAGGTATATTTCCTTATTTTATAGTATCTTCTTAAGGGTAGTAAGGATATCACAATAGATTACTCTAAATGTTTGCTCTTTCTAGTCCCTAAAGTCATCCTTAAAGTTAATATAAACTTCCTGGCTGATATACCTTATATATGCTTAGTAGCATGCTTATATATACGAGAATTAAGAAGGAACTTTGCATGCTGTCTTAGTTACAGAGCCATCCTGATCCGGGCTACCATAAGACGGGGTTAACTTCCCTTAGTAGTGGGCCTCCCCTAAGGAATACCTAATTATGTTCCTAAAAAGTTAATAGGGTAAGATAAGTAGTGACGTAGTACGCCTGTTAAGCTGATAGTAAAGGGGTATGAATCTTATCATGGGGTCAGTATATGAAAGCAAGATGCATATAGTAATAATAGATAAGTAAGATAGGGATGGCTGGAGTAAAGTAGGTAAAAAGATAGTGACAGGGGTAAAGTATAAAAAGGGGTCAGCATGTTTACAGGGGTAGTAAAGAGTGATGGCGGTAAGGTTAAACCCGCTGTGGGGGTAGCTGAATTGCCGGAGGGGGATGCTGGGGTAAGTTACGATGGTGCTGAAGTGTGATAACCTAAGCGTTATTCTTAAGAGTAGTTATAAGTAAATACCATTATGCACCCTTATGTATTCCGCGGTTGCTTTCTAATGATTCAGCGGAGCGGGACGTGTACGAGCATGCGAAGCGGCGAGAAAGTGCCGGCCCGCGTAGCGTTCTACCAGCGTAATCACCCGAAAGATATCTGAGTCTGGATTGGTCCGTTAAGAATCCTTAAGTCTTAATTAGTTAATGATAATGTACCTCTGAAAGTATTTAGCAGAGAGGAAATTGTTAAGAAAACATATGTCCGTTAAAACGCCGTTGTTTAAAGAGGAAGGCGGGGCCGGAAGGGGGCGTGGGCCGGAAGGGGCGTGGTAAGGCGCTGCAGGCTCAGCGCCGCAGGCAGGGGGTCCTAGGGGGTTCCCCCCTAGAAACAACAAGAGGACGCCTTTAGAACAGATTGAATCTATTACCAAGTTGCTTTAAAATAGTTAATTTATATTGTTTAGCGGTTTCTATAGTGTTGATAATGAAGAGGCGTGGTTGATATTAGGCGTAGAGCGTGCTTGGGTTGCTTAGTTAGCCAGGGGCTGCAGAGGCACGGGGACAAGCAGAACGCTACGCCGCAAGCGGAGTGGGCCAGCATATCTCGCACGCTTCGCGTGCGAGATACACGTCCCGCTCCGCTGATCCCTGGGCCGTTGGGTGTGCGAGTTGACGATTGGCGAGTTGACGATTGCTTCGGGCTGGCAATAGAATGTAGATACTAGGGCTGACAATTGAGCCAGCGGCCCCAAGGTCTATTTTACTTAGGGCGTGGTAGATGCGTATAGGATGAAGGTGGAGTATAGCATTACGTATATAGAGCCCTCTTCTTCTTATGATGGGTAGTAATAATGTTGCTGAAGATTACTGGAGTGTTTTTAAGGAGTGATGCTGTTAGTACCGTTAGCATAGCCACTATTAAAGCAGTAATGATCTATCTCTTTAATCCTTGCTAATCTGTAGTCGCCCTTGTAATTACTGATTAGTGTTGAATGGGTTACATATTATAATACGAGTGGGGTGTTGTTCTTGTATTTCTCTCTGTCTTTCGAGTAGTAGGTGTAGTGGGCGTAGCCCGCCAGCTATCTCAGGTCTATATAGTGGGTGGTAGTTGCTTAGTAAGCAACTACGCCCTCTGGCTACAGTACGGTGGCTGTAGCGATAGCCCACCAATGTGCTGTTGCACACTACTATTGCCACAGTTGTATATATAAATTGGGTGGTGCATGTAAATGTATTTGTACAGGGGGTGCGCCCTCCGTTTTTGGGGGTGCGAATCTCCGATCTCTATATATGAGGGACGCAATTCCAGGAAGTCTAATGGTACAAACCCATCGCTGTCTTCAACATCCACGTCTCGGAAGCCACGGGAGTAGAATTCCTCTGCATCAGCTGCATCTCTAATGAAATGATAGACTGAGGCAATACCGCGGTCATGAGATCGCAACGAGGGTGGAATGTGGACGCCATGCTGCTCGAGCATGTCGATGACTGGGCTTGCATAAGTATCCAGCACGTTTGGGCTATGGAGATTGTAAATTTCAGCATCTCTTCTGGTCAAGACGGGGGAATCCAGTGAGAGCCGCTTCAAAATCTCTCCTCGGTTCCTCAAATGGTTGATGAATTTTATTTTGCAGCGTCGTGACATGCCAGTGTGTCCTCTGAAGAAGTCTTTTAATCTCCGTTTTACTGGAAGACAGCAGAGATTTCTTTTCAACAGCATGGCCAGAGAATTGGCACATGTACATCGGCGGCATTTCAATCTGTGTGGATCGCCGCGACAGTGCTGCAGGCTGCTCTCCGCCGCATATACTAAAGCGGTGTCTCCTTTGGCGTCTTCCTTTTCGCAAAGATCGTCATCGCCTTGGGGGAGATGTTCCAGGAGTGATTCCAGGCAGGTGGGATCCCTGACGGCAAGGTGGAAGGGCGTTTGACCAAGCAGATTAACTTCTCTGATGATCACAGGCTGTTTCTGGACAAGGCTCACGACCTTCTTGGTATCTATAGCAACGATGGCGAGGCTCAAGGGCCCATATCCCCAAGCTACTTTCGGTGTCAGAAATTGGGAGAGATATCAGGACAATAATTAAATGGTGTTTTTGCCTACATTCAGCGTATGTACGCGAGGCCTCAAAATTCGAGATCATTTGGTATAATGGCGTCATACCTAGAGATAGGTCTTGGCTCAGAATATGAATATTGGAGGTGAATGGCATGACTTCGGATGTGGGCGAAATAAGACTGTCGATTATCGGTGTAGTCCAGGATGGGTTTTGTGGGAACAGACATTGCAAGAGACGGCCGAAGGCACTCCTGACATATCACGAGTTATCAGCAATCAGTATGGATTAACAAATTCTGCCCAGGAAAGGTGGCTCTGTTCATCATCTCGGTTTATACTCACCGACCGGAGACATCATAGGAAACCACCGGCACATCGTAATGCCGTACCATCCGCAGCAGTGTCAACAGATGGTTCAATATATCTTCCATATAACCACAGTCGACGTTGTAATGAAATCTTATACTTTTTCTTGCCAGCGGTGAAAAGTTAATCTGGGACCTTATTAGCGGAGCTTTAATTGTCACAACAGACCGGGGCCGAATTTTATACCACATCTGCCACGCGAAACATGATAGTCTCATTGTCATCATTTACATCATCTGGGCAGGCGAGCCGGTTTTCGAACAGCCATCTAATCTTATCCATTACCGAATAAAAGATGCTTTCCCACTCGTCGCATAATACTGTCTCGTCCTTGGTAAACTTGTTGCAGAGAAACGGCGCGGTAAGCGCTAATGTGTGCAACAAACGGAAAGCTGGTGCCCTAGTGTCATCCACGGTGGAGATGCATCTGAGGCTTGGGTTAATGCTCTAGCCCCCAGCGCCGAAAGACGTTGAATAAGAGAAGTCAATGGCCTTGTTCATGATGGTGACCAGACCAGCATAGGAGACCCCATATGTCCGCTTATATCTAGCCGCGATGAATCGTCGACGGGGGCAACCGGGAAGATGGCTGTTTTCGACAAAAATCTCATTGTAGAAGCGCAGTGAGCCCCATCGTCTCTGTCGCTGATGATACTGACGGGCGCGGCATAGGCAAGCGCTTTGGGATGAAGTCGAGCCATGCAGGAGGTTGTCTCTGGATTTGGCGATATTTTGGTGGGGATTGTAATTTTCGCTGCATAATAGCTCATCAATAAACTCCCTCAAAGTGCTGGGTGGCGACAGGAGACATCGAGTGACCACATTCTCCAGGGACTGTCAGGCGCCAGGTCAGCTGTGCCACCAGCATTGAAACCGGACTTTTTCCTACATTGAACTTTCTCTCGAACGCTGCATTCCTTTCATCAGCTGCACTGGCTGCGTTAGCCAGCAGCCGATGGTATGCGAGCATCAATGAGACTATAGAGCTCTCCATGCGTGCGAGCTGCGTCTGTGTCTCGTCTGCCGTGCTTATCAGCAGCGGTCCCAGAGCTGCGACCCCACCCTGTATTGGTATCAGGGCATCACCTACCCTCCGCAGTGTGGAACCAGCGACGGAGAGCTCGGAATTCAAGCGGAGGAGGTCCGCCGGGGTGTCGCGGATTGCCGTCTCGATTCCCGCGAGCATCGTGTTCGTCGCCGCTTGCGCGTGTCTAGAAAGCGTCAGCATACCATTATTTGTTAACCATATTCAGTGTAAGCACCTGTAATGCTGATTGTAGATTGCTGTTCGCTTTCCCGAGGCGACTCTGGAGACGGTCCAGATTCGGACGGTCAAAAGCATAGGTTAACCTTTTCCTCTGGTTCCTGGCGGTGTCCCGTAGGGAGTTTTTAAGGTTTGACGGAGATTCAAGCTTAGAAAGAAAGTCATGTAAGGCGGTCAGCTCTTTTCGGCAGGACTGCACACACTCCGTTACTGCATCCGTGGGCATCTGGTGACTTGTGTACAACTGCGGAACGAGCTGTTCGATGGCGCGGACCATGTTCTCAAAGGCCTGGGCACCCTGCCTTGGCCGATCCCAGGTCATCATTGCGACCCCGGATAGCGTCGAGGTACGTCGAGATGCCAGTAGAGGCCTGGAGTCCGAGAGACACAAGGCCAGCCACCGAGGCAGCCATCGACAGTGGGTCTGCCATTGTGCTGAAGGCCAAGTCGCGTTGTGGTGTTGTTACTGTAATCGGCCAGGGAATGATAGTGCAGCACGTTGGAAGAGGGAAAAGGACAGACAAGGGGGAAAAGAAAAGATGGATGGGGAAAAGGACAGATGGAGGGAAGAGGGCAGCTGAGAGGAAGGCGATGACTGCAGCTCGCATGAAGTCTTGACCAAACATTGAAGAGAGTCGCGCTTTGCTGTAGGTGGATTATCAAGACTCAGCCACTTATGCGCACAGTCGCCTAATCAATTTAATATGCACAAATTAAGGCTAAATAACGTCATTTGCACGATAGGGAGTGGGTATTACACCCAAGATTGGCTGCTCATGCTCTGCCAGTGAGCACTTTTCTACATGCAATCTGCGTAACGTGGTGGCCCCTACTCCCACTTGGACAACCCCGGGATTCTAACCACCTCATACCCACATATAAATATGAAATCAGACTACTCAAAGCACATAGTATAGTTATAACCTGCTTGGACTCTTGAATCTTGACTTAAGAATTGTGGTCTTTGGGCTGAGGGCTTAACTTGGAGAAGAAATTAGATCTGTACTCGATATCATCCTCTTGAAATCATGCCAGGCAAATAGTCCTTGCTGAGTACCTAGGTAGCTACCCGTACCCAGATATTGTCTGGGATGGTATGCTATCTAATGTTCTGGTAATTGGATCTTATACCCCTCTGGGACCATACGGGCGAACACACCATTTGGATCAAATTCCTACCTAACTTTTCTTAGAAAAGCGGCGCTCTGTGGACCGTAGCTTCCAGTGAAAGTATAAGCTTAATCCTTGTTCGCATAGTTAGCAAAGATACACGAGCTATAACCACCTAAATCCTTAGCATCGGCGATGATGCCGTCCGCGGGGGCACGCGCAGACAATCACTAGTGCCTGTGTCCGATCAGCCAGGCCCAGGATGTTCGAGCCGGCGTGGCGCTGGTACATGATGGGCGGGAGCGGCTCGAGCAAAAGCGACAAGATAATGCTCGGGACATCCCTTTTGGGGTAATGTGAACGCCATTTGTTACAGGCGGCTTTGATGGCTTCCTTGATGGACGAGATAGTCACTGAGTAGGTGGGAGACTTTTTGTATTGTGGGTAGAGAACAAATAAGGCACCACCAAGGAACCTACCTGATACCCCCAGCGTTTAAGGCTGCAGTTGCTTCGGCTGTGGCATGAATACTAGCAACTGATGTTTAACTGTAAATACTTGGCATTGCTATGGAGCTCTTGAACACATGTGGAGTTCCTAGCGCTAGTACTGTTATTTTGTGAAACCTGATCATTTATTGCGAGTCACTCTATGCCCGTCAAGACCTCCCTCAGTAAAGAGAAAATTGAATATACATCACAGATCTTTAAGTCAAAGGGCCCACATTCGGACCACCCCCTGATTCGGACCACCCCACACCCGCGTACGCGTCGGACCCACCCTATTATAAATACCGCGATATCATTACGACAAAATTTTTTCTTCTTTTTAAACTTTAAATATATCATCTTTAATTACCAATGAAGCTATATACTGAGTTGGATATAGCTGTGGGCCTTGAGGATATCTCAGCAGGCGCTAGTATATGAGAGGTTGCCCGGCATTGGGGCATTCCAAGGACTATACTTCATTATCGTCTTGCCGGTGCCTAAAGCCATTCTAATGCTGCTGAGCCTTAAATGAAGCTATTATGAACCCAAGAAGTATATCTGTCTAGCTGGGCAATTACCTAGGCTGAGTTGGGGCTGCTGGTAACCCATTTTGAAATGAGGTCCTTCGCTGCCCGGGTTGCCTGCCCACACTACTGCTAACCACCCTTCGGCTATAAATGGCTAAGGGGCTTTCTAATGAGAAATCCTGAGATCCGAAGTATACGAAGCCATTAGAGGAGTTCTTCTCGAGCAAATGGGGCCAATACGACTATAATTAAAGAATGGTTTAACCTCCTTTGGCTCCTAGAGATCAAGAAGATTCTAGCTGAGAATTATTATAACCTTAATGAAGGCGGTATAGCTGAAGGCGAGGGAATGAATGGAATGGTACTTAGGCCGGAAGGGAGGAAGGTTATTACTTGAAAAAACCATGCCTCTTGTACTTGGACCTCCTTTCTTGAGTATATCTCCGCCATAGGGCAATTGTGCCCTCCTCTTATTATTTTTAAGGGGAAATTAGTATAATAATAATGGTTTAAGACCCTTGAGGGTCTTAAGAATTGGGAATTTATGGTAATACCAAATGAATGGACTAATAATGATATGGCGCTTGAGTGGCTTTAAAAAGTCTTTATCCCTTAGACTAAGCCGAAGGACTTAAATTAGTGGCATTTACTAGTAATGGATGGGCATAAAAGCTATATAACCTTTGAATTTATGTGGGAATGCTTCTTGAATAAGATATATTGCCTTTATTTACTACCCTATACCTTATATATCTTATAACCTCTAGATCTGGGGGTCTTCTTAAGCTTAAAGGCTTCTTATTAATAAGAGGCTGGTCTTATTAACTTATACTTTAAAGATACCCATTCTAGCAAACAATTATTCCTTTACTGCTATCAGAAGGCTTAACTAAGTGGTTTAGACTCAATTTACATCAAATCTAGGTGGCGTAATATAGGTCTATAGCCTATAAATATGGCTAAGCCACTATTAAGTGCTCCTATACTTAAAAACTCTAACAAATCAACCACTAGAACTAAATCTAATAAGGAGAATTAAATCAGAGGGGTCAAATTAATCACTCCAGTACCAATTTTACTAGAGGTAATAAAGTAGTCAACTTCCCAGGTATCCCAAGAGGTACGGGCTATTCTTACCGATTATCCCACCTAAGAATACTTGGATATAACTCAATAAATCCTCTTTAGGAAGGTATAAAAAGTATATAATGAGAAAGAGTGGGAAGTGGCAATGCTTATGAGAGAAAACCAGGCTCTTAAAAACAAATTAGAAGCTATAGTACCTCAAAAGAGGAGGAGGGTTGAAATCAGCCCTAACTCCACATTCGTATAAATCAAGCATATACAGAGGGCTAGGATCGAGGCCGGCGAGCTTGATGATAGTATAGATGCATCCAGCGGGTCTGAAAATACCATAGATACGGCTTCCTGCATCGTGGTGGGCGATGGCGATGAGGAAGATGAGTTGGAATGAAGAGGTGTGTGTGGTGGTGGTGGTCTTGGCGGGTGGTCCGAATCAGGGGGTGGTCCGAATGTGGGCCCTTTGACTTAACCCTCTCATCTCATCCATATATGGTCTATATATCCCCGTCAGCGACGTGTATTCACGTCATCATAAACCCCCCGGTGGCGTTAATGCACTGGCCCGTAACCCAACTCGCCGCCGGCGAAGCCAGCCAGGCCACAATGTTCGGAATCTCCTCCACGGTGGCGATCCGGTTCTCGAGAGGCGTCCGCGCCACGATGGCCTCGAGGAATTCCTTGGGTATGTTGGCTTCCATCAGGTCGGAAGGCACGGGACCAGGCACCACGGCGTTGGCGGTCGTCCCGTTGATACCGAGCTCGGCAGCCATGCTGCGCGTCAGGCTCTCGACCGCCGCCTTGGAGGCGGCGTAGACGTAGCCGACTGGGCGGCCGTAGCGAGCGGCAATGGATGAGAGGTTTACGATGCGGCCTTTGGGCTGGAGGAAAGGCTGGATCGCCGCCGTCAGCAGGAGCAGGCCCTTGACGTTGACGTTGAAAATCTCATCATAGAACTCGGGAGTGACCTCGGAGAGGACTCTATTGCCTGCAACGCCAGCATTATTGACCAGAATGTCAATCTTGGGCTCGCCAGAGGCGAGGGTCTTCAACTGGTCCACGAACTTCTGTGGGCCGTCGACTTGGCCCAGGTCGGCTTTCACGGCTTGGGCCTCCGGCCGGTTTGGCAGAGCCTGGATCCTCTTGATAACCTCTGAGACCTTGGCGGCGCTGGAATCAGATGTATAGCCAAGGAACACCTAACTTGATGTCAATATCTGCAGAAGTTGAGGGGGGACTTCAGCTGAACCTACATTAGCACCTTCCGATGCCAATTTATACGCTATTGCTGCACCTATCCCGCGAGCAGCGCCCGTGACAATTGCATTCTTTCCCAGCAGAGGCAGGCTCGTGCGGTTGGTGTTCTCGGTCCTGGCCTCCATGGTGGAGTTATGTCTGTGGTTGGTTGTTTGGCAGCGACAGAGTAAATGCAACCTGCGATGGCACTTCGTTTGAGGATGTCCGCAATGATAAGTTGCAAAAATCATCCGGAAAGGACGGATACTGCTCAATCTTATTAGAATTTAGCCTCGTGAACCCTAAACCCCCTCGGGCTTTGTATTCTCGCCGTGCAGTCCAGCGCGGGTTTTGGCATACAGTAGCTCAACGCCAGTCCACGTACGCCCACCCAGCTTTTTGCGTGTGCCCACCTAAAAATACAAGAAGTTAAGCGTGCAGCCCCATATAAAATTAAGTATCTTTTTTAAAACCCCTACCTAAAACCCCTACCTAGAACCCCTGCTATAGCTACTCTACCCCTCTATTGCCCCTTTAATGGTAATGCTGCACCTCTTAATTCCAGCACCTATAGCCCCCTCCCTCCCTTAGGCCCTTCCTCCCTTTAAAGAGCTTCTTCCTCTAAAAGGGCCTTTTAAATGACCTCTTAAGGGCCTTAATTTTTTTTTTTAAAAAAAGAAGAGGCTTTTTAAAAAGAAGGGCCCCCTAAAGGAAGGGGCCCTCTAGAGTGATAGGGGAGGGGGCCTAACGGAGGGAGAGGGCTATAGGTGCTGGAATTAAGATGTATAGCATTACTATTAGAGGGGCAATAGAACTACACCTCTTCAGGGATCTCAAACGTTATTTTGTGACTTTTGTTTGCCACAGTGGGTCCAATGCCACCTATCAGAGCAACATTCGTAATCTAGCAATTGTCCATAACGTGGGGGGCCCACATTCGGGCCACCCCCTGATTCGGGCCACCCCACATCCGCGTTCGCGTATATACGCGTCTACCCACACCCTATACAAAACCTTGAATATCTTTATAAGGGATTTTCTTTTAAACACCAAACTTTCAAGTTATATTAATTGGCCCATCATAAAGCAATATACCAAGTCTAACATTCAGGATGCCATCATAGTAATAATAGATAGCTTATCTTAATGGGAGGCATCTAGATTATGGCATATATTACGGTTAACACTTTAATGCCGGCTTAAGGGCTAGCAAAGCCATCATAATGCAGCTAATCCTTAGCAGATTCTTTCTGAATATCGGGAGTCTTGTTTATCTTTATTTATTATTAATTAAAGTAATCTGGGACTTACTTTAACCTGGTACGAAATTTAGGCCCTTGCAGCCCGCCTTACCTTCCCTAACGAGAAATGCCCTCCCCTAGGGAGGAAATAGCTGAGGGCGTTCCTCTCTTATTACCCTAAACTTTAGTCATATAAGAATCAACATATAGAAGTAATTCAGCTTAGGGCAGTAATAAAGGATAATATTAGGTCTTAGTTTAACCTCTTTTAGTTGAAAATTATTATGAATATTAAACTAGGTAACCATTAAAATGCTAATGAAGGAGGTATAATGGAAGGCCGCTTAGCAGATATTCTAACCCTATTCCCTAATTAGACTATAATTTGAGAGTATAGACCTTATATATTGAGTGTGTTAATACTCTAGGCAAGTAGCTTCCCCCCTTAGTGATATTTAAGGGGAAGAGCATTTAGCAGTAGTAGTTTCTTATAACCGTTAAAGACTTTAAGGGCTGGCAATTTATGGTAATAAAGAAGGGGTGGATAGAGGAAAGAATCGCTATTAAGTGGTTAACGAGAGTCTTCACTCCCTAGATAAAGCTAGATAACCCTAATAAGTGGCATTTATTAGTTATTAATGGGTATTATAGCTATATTACAATTGATTGTATATAGGAGTGCTTCTTAAATCAAACTTATATACTCTTCTTACTAGCATATATATTATATATACTATAACCCCTTAATATAGGGGTCTTTAGGCCGCTTAAGATTTCCTTTAGAAAGCACTTATATAGTCTTAGGTAATTCGAATTATCAACCGTAATGATGAGGCGATGATTTCTTTATTGCCTTCATAGGGTATAGGAGGAAGTAATTATAGAGGAAAATATTTATTCTGGGTGGAGGGCTATAGGTCTATAGCCAGTTAATTACCTCCGGGCACTATCAAGCCGCTATATACTAAAAAACTACCCCAACTAGCCGAAATCAGCCAAATTAAGTACTCGGAATAGCTTTATTAGCCTGAAAGGAGTACCTAAGTATATTTTTTGACTAGTAGAGCTTATTTTTACCACACCTATGAGATCTCAAGAGATATAATGTTTGATTACTAATTACAAGTATTAGAAATACTTAAGCCCCACTTAATAACAACTACTCAGAAAACTTCTTAAAGCATATAGTATGAAAGAGATGGTACTAATGATAACCTCAAGAAAAAATGAGGAGCTTATAAGGCAAATTAAGGCTAGTAAGAAGTTTAAAAGGAAGAAGGTCTAAATCGACCTGAATGCGGCTTTCGCTGATATTGAGGCTATTCGGAAGGCTAAAATTGAAGCTAGCGAGGTGTCCCCTGATAGCGATACATCTGATGATTCCTTAATACCAACGGAAGAAGGGTTGTGTATCATGGTGGCGGGTAATTAACGTTGGGAATAGTGGCATAGTGGTGGCATTAGGTGGCCCGAATCAGGGGGTGGCCCGAATGTGGGACCCCCACGTTATAATCTGGGTCTTGGTATGAACATGGATACTGATACCCGCATGTACCGACATGAATGGTAAATAGAGCGCCAATAACGAATTAGACAGGGGCTATACATAATAACACTAGAACAATTCGACGGACCAGGTTGAAATAAAAATAATAAATAAATACCTTTCAAAAAGTTTATATATAATTTAAAGATGTAATAAACTGATTACTAAAAGAAGTATTATAATAGCCAAACAGGATTTATAGCAAACCACCTCTGAAGCTTAATAAAGCATGATATAAATATCTTAATATGTTAATAAATACTTAGAGGTGGGTTTAAGAACTCAGAAGTGTCCTAGAACATGAAGACTGTGGTGTAATTACAGTACTCCGTATGAGAGATGCGATTATGGTCAACAGCAAGGTATTGGACGGCAACGTGAGTCGGGCGCAGACCATTTGGTAAACAAGAGCCAGGGGTTGGGAGGCACTTGACGGATAGAACTGACCTCACTAATGTGGAGGGGAAATCCTTTCTCTTCAACTAATGCAGCTGTTAGGCGCCCGCCATAGTACTAATGGTAGACGCGAAGGGTTACTGAAGCAACGAGATGTTTTAAATATTTTTTTTTTATTATTTGGCGGTCTAATTCTCATCCTCCGTCTAAATATTTAAGCCCGAGTTCCGAATTTCCCAGTGCCGCTGTGTATCCTCGCTGGTAGTCCAAACGGATTTTTCACCTGAATGAACACCAATCTTGAGGACAGACCGACCAGAATGGATCCCTCCCCACATCCGCATCACAAGCCGCTGGGTCTGAAATAGTCCAGGTCCATCCCTCCGAGATGACTTTAGTCCCTCGCCGTCAAACTCGCAGACTGACATGAGCGTTGCGGTTGCCTCTAGTCCGACGACTTACAGGCAAGTGCCGCCGCCAGACTGGTTGACAGAGCTATAGAATTCGGATTCCTCATTAGTCTCTGCTTCCTTTCTGCCATAGCCTACAGGCGCATAATAATCTGCGGGATTTGTAACTTACCAGTTGCCACCGAGGCCATCGTCGCACACGAAGGTGTTCTGGGGTCCGGGCTGACAGTTCAGGCCCTCCTTGCGAAGCTCAGCAACGCGAGCCGCCTGAGCTCCGTTGTTCTTGCCCTTGTTCTGCGGTGCTGCCATGGCGAGACCGGCGAAGACAAGAGTGATGAAGTTCTTGAAGAGCATGTTGGCTGATTGATGGGAAAAGAGACTGTGACCTTTGAAAATATTTAGTAAATGATAAGATGGGCCTGCCAATTTGATGAATAGAAATACTGAATGGATGATGGTTCTGGAACCTTTCGATCCTCAGTTGGCTCCAAATAATAACTGCCTCGATGGGTTTCATTCGCCGCCTGGGCATGTTTCGGCCCCTGTTTTGAGTCTTCAAGCACAAGCCAGGAGGCATTTCAGCCTTGCCAGCGTGGAACCTGACTTTTAGCACCAAGACCCTTGTCGTTTGAACAATACGAGCCGTTGATGGAAGTTTGGATCACTCATCACGGTTGAAACAAGATACTCTTAAGTTTCTTTTGAAATAAAATTGTACGAAGAAATCCGTAACATCCCCAGCCGGATTCCTCCAACCCCCTGATTCCGCCAGCCCCACATCCGCGTACGCGCATGAACGCGACTGGCACCCCCCATCTAAAGACTTTAAGTCCTTAATAAGGGATTTTTTTCTTCTTATTAAAACTCTTTCTAAGCTTAATTAAATCATTATAAATTAATATTTAAAAGCTAATGTTAGAATAGCATTCTATTAAATTGCATACAGCTTAATTAGTTAGGTAGGCTGACTAAGCCACATGCTCGGTCATGTTTCACCCACCCAGCTTTTTGTATTCACCCACCCAGCTATTTGTATGGGCGTACCCAGTACAAGAAATTAAGCGTGCAGTACACTATAAATTCTTATACCTCCCTCCCTCTCAAGCCCCTCCACACCCCACCAAGCGCCCAAAGGATGGCCCTCCATATATACCCAAAGGAAGCCCCTCCACACACCCAGTGGAAAGCCCTCCACGCGTGCCCAGTGGAAAGCCCTCCACGCGTGCCCAGTGGAAGGCCCTTCACGCGCTCCTTTAAAAGTCCTTCCTCTAGGCGTATAAAGGGCCTTCCTCTAGGTGTATTAAGGGGCTTTCTTTAGGTACGTGTGAAGGGCCTTCCTTTGGGCGTATGGAGGGGCTTCCTTTAGGTATGTATGGAGGGCCTTCCTCTAGACATATGCTGGGCGCGTAGAGGGCGCGTAGAGGGCCCAGGAAATTAGGGTAGGCCTTTTATATGGGCTTTCCACACACCCGGTGGACTTTCCACGCACCCAGCTAAGGGTAAGGTGGGGCCTGGTGCGGGGAGCTGGCGGTACAAGACAACTAGGTGCGCTACACGCTTAATTCCTTGTACTGGGTGCGCCCACACAAAAAGCTGGGTGGGTGAACCATGACCGCCACATGCTTAGTGTCAGGAGCGATAGTGCAAAGGTGGAGTGATAGGGCCAGCACGCCCCTAAAGGCCAGAATAGTCAATTGAACGTAGGCAAGGAGCCAGGTCTTCCTCTACAGGTCCTCGCTGCTCAAGAGCTACTATATAGTAGCCGGAGGAGCCGGTAAGCCCACTTCCAAGCCCTAGCACTAGGTGGCACGATAGGCCCTGACACTTAGCCAAGGATATATCCAAGGAGTTTTAATCTTTCTTGCTATATAAGATGCCTGTACTTCCTTTATAGAGAGAGAATATATATATGAACTAACTAAAGAACTAACCCGCCCCCCTAAGTTATATAAATAGAATTTAATATTATTATTTAATATATAATAAAAAAAGTATTTAATATTAATTAAACTTATATTATTCTTTTAGATCTATAAAAAAAGAAATTGATATGTATATAGGAATTTATTATTGCGTTATATAAGCGTTTTATGTAAGTTATATTAATATGTATATATGATAGTAGATATATTGATTATTGTTATTGATTTATTATTATTAAATTAGAGATACTTTTTTCAAAATCTGAATAGTTAATCTAATATGTATTTGATTTACTATATAACTTATTTAATATCTATTTAATTATTATATTTTATCTATTTATGTGTTGTATATTACTAAGCACCCGTTTGCTGCAAACATTTCCCCGCGCCCGACCATCATGTCTTGTTGTCTTTTGTTCTGGCTTTTCTGGATTAGAGTGTTTTTTTTTGGTACTCTAGTGTATGACAATATTCTCATCAACCTTAATGGCGGATCACTGCGCGAGATGAATCTATGATATCTCCCGCAGTTGCGGAAATGCCCCCAAAAAGGATGAGCGCCCCGCCGATTTCCAAAATTCTATAACGCCATTTCCTGTGGTTTCTCATGTGTTTAGGGTTTCAGCCCACCACGATCAATGAGATCATTATCAATCCTATCAAGAACACTTCAGATTATAGATCACTATTAGCATTACTATTAAACGAATTTAAAGCAAGAAACATATATATGTAAGGATATAGTTATCACCGCATTAAATAGCTTTTATAGAACAAACTCTTCAGTCATCAATCTAAATATTCAATCCCAACATTAAATAGCCTGTATAGTTAGCTAGAGTATTTAATGTTAATTAATATTAACTTTAATTAAAAAACAACTACTTAATAATATATTCTAAATATAAAACCCTTAATCTTTTGCGGAAATTGAAATATACTTAGAAATCTCTTTAATTATTATATTTAATAAATTCTTTTCTTATTTATATATTTTACTATACAAAGACTTTAATGAAAAATATTACATATAAAACCCTTTATAATATTAAACTTTAGAATTAAAAACTAACCTTACCTGCAACCTTCTCTATAAGCTGGATGAACTTACTAATAATAAGACTATAGATACTTATATTTAGAAACTAGCTAATAAGGTTAGGTAGTTGCATCTCCTTATAAAAGGATAAGCTTAGCATAATGCGGAAGTTAAATAGCTTTAATAGGAGATTACCACTCTCTAAGCCAGAGCTAATATTATTAATACCCCAATCTACATAAAGGAACATATTAAGCTTAATACTTTAGCCCCCTATAATGGAACTACTAGATAACTTTAGGTATACTTAATGCAGGTTAGGGCCTACTAGCGCTTCTATGGGCTAGATATATAGTCTAGTGGAAAAAGGGTTATATATATATCCTCTTTCCTTAAAGGATAAGCTTTAGCTTAATTCAAACCCTACCTAACTGACTTTATTAATGCGGAATCGTTTGAAGCCTGTAAACTTAAAATGCAGCGGATTTTTAGCAGCTATAAAGGCTATAAGGATGCCCTTAGGTCCCTATTTTAGGACCTAAATAAAGAATAGTAGGCAGAAAGGGACCTAGTGAATTATAAATAGTGTAGTTTAGTAATTAATTATGCAGTAGAATTTAGGTAAATCTATACTAAAATTAACTATACTAATAATATAAAGAAATTCATATTTTATTATAGATTAAAGGATGAAGTAAAGGATAAACTTAGCAAAGTTATAAACTAACCTAATGATTTTCTATATTATATAGAAATAGCTATTTAGATTAATAATGGACTCTATGAATAACGCTTGGAAAAGAAAGGATGAACTCTTAAATAACCCTTATTCTATAAGTATAAACTAAATATAAGAAGGAAGTATTAGAAACTAAGCACCTAATAGGGATAGCATATAGGCCTTATAAAGCTAGATATTACCTAATGTAAGGATAAGAAAAACATTAAAT